>JARHVA010000015.1:9042500-9345000 GCA_037957365.1 Torreya grandis
AACACTTAACTGTTATGCCATGAACCCCCAATTATTATGTCACCACTATGACATCTATGTAAATGTAATTGGCTATAACAAATTACCATCTATACTACATACTAAACAATCTAATATTTAATTTTATGCCAACATCCCCCCTTTATTACATTGTTTTTACAAACATCATATTTCCTGTTAGTGGTCCCCCTTTACTACAAACACTGTAAAAAGATTTACACTCTCCGCGTAGCCTGCTCACTTTCTAAGGTGAAATGTCATATTTTTGGCTTCAAGGTTTTGGTGACACCTCAGGTTTTCCTTGCAATATTACCAAAAACTTGGAAGTGATAGGAACACTTCTCTCTGCTAACACCTTTGATGGTTTCTTGGATTAAGAGGAATGCCACAAACCCATATGGTTTTCTACTACAGGTTGACCATGAACCTGGAGGGTTACAGGATGTTTCTACTACACTTTAGTGGTTTCTCAGATTATCGCAAACCCTTTTCCAATAACCTCCTATAAAATATGTTGCTCTATAGCATGAGGAGAAATTTCCCCCACAATTTGGACCCATATGACTTTTGACAACATTTGACACTGGATGTTGTGTACAAGTGATAATGCATCTTCATACAAACAATTAACTTTGATTTTGATCATGAACCCAAACATTGACTGACTATAATAAACCTGACTAATAATTTTGACACTTTAAATTTTTTGATTGAAGACTAACATATTAACATAAGACTATGGATAATGACCCTATAATGACTTGACTTAACATGATATGTGATAACCTAGGACATAACAAGAGACACATAGAAACTATTTTAACATGATTTAAAAAAAAGAAATTGCACTAATGACCATAAAACAAATTAGATTTAAATAAACCCACTATACATATACTATTGACTTTTTTTGAAGGAAAAACTAGACCTAACAAATAGACAAAACTATCCTAAACTAACAAATGTAGATAGCCTAATAATTATATACTTTGACCATACATGGTAACATGCACAACAGATAAGACAACATGAAAGACATTTGTTTTGTTAAAAATGGCAATAAGAATCACTATAAAAATATGAGGTGAAGGTATAAATAGTAATATATTAGACAATAGGCATGGATGAAGAATAACCTTTCACTGTAAAAATGGATCACCAGTAAAAGCTTCTCAACCAACACTTTCTTAATCTCTGGCAGGTATACACAAACCCAAACTTTGATTTCTTTATTTACAACCATGTCTCATATGTACACTTCATCAATTAAGTTAGGATTAGGAGGAACAAGGTGAGCGTCAGGAACAAACAAGACTAAAGGCTGAATCCAATGGCTAGGTGAGTGGAGTGGAGCCAAAAACCAAAATAATTTCGAACCAATGCAAAATAAATTTTGCCAAACTATTTCAACACTTCTAAGATGTGTCTTATTCTATTTTCTTTCATCTCTCATGTTGTATCTACTGGGTGTTGAAGTCAATATTCCAAGCATAGAAATCATGCCAATTTTATACAAAGTTGGATAGTTTGGATGGTGTCGTGGGAGTGCAGGCTTGAATGAAACTCTTGGTTGATGCAAATGTAATATCATGGAAGGGGCGAGCCAAGAATTATAGCAGGCTATCACATACACCATTAGAAACCCTTTCTCTCAAATATAGCTACTCTTATACCAATGATGGAATATGCAGAGGAAATACAATGAAGGAGAAGAATACTTCAATGTCTTATTGAATACGAAGAGCTGGATATATATATATATATATATATATATATATAATGGAAATGATAGTTACAAAACCTGTAACTACCAACTGAATACTTAACTATTATGCCATGAACCCCTAATCTTGTCATTGCTATGACATCTATGCAAATGTAATTGGATATAAAAAATTACCGTCTGTACTACATACTAAATAATGTAATATTTAATTTTATGCCAACATACCCCCTTTATTACATTATTTTTACAAACATCATATTTCTTGATAATGGTTCCCCCTTTATTACAAACACTTTAAAAAGATTTACACTCTCTGCGTAGCCTGCTCACTTTTTAAGGTGGCATGCCATCTTTTTCATTTCAAGGTCTTGGTGACACCTCTATTTTTCCTTTCAGGGTTACCAAAAACCTGGAAGTGATAGGAACACTTCTCTCTACTAACACCTTTGATGGTTTCTTAGATTATGAGGATTACCACAAACATTTGGTTTTCTGCTGCAAGTTGACCATGAGCCTAGAGAGTTCTAGGAGGTTTCTAATGCACTTCGGTGGTTTCTTGTATTACAACAAAACCTTTTCTAAGAACCAAGTCTTACTTTAGTGCTTTTGCTCTGCACAACATTATTTTTTAGGAGGTACCAAAGTGGAAAATAATGCTCAGTAATTTATTGAAAAATAAAATACAAAACATAAAATAAATAAACCAAAATTTGTCACCATAGCAATGGTGTGACCCCATCGTAGATGACTCATGAAAGGATGCCAAATGTCCTCTAACCTTCATATATCCTCCATCCTCTAGTAAAAGACATTGCTTACTTAGTCGACATCTTGATGAAGCTAGTTGTATGAGGATAAATTCCCCCATAATTTGGACCCATATGACTTTTGACAACATTTGACGTTGGATGTCACGTACAAGTGATAGTGCATCCTTATACAAATAATTAACTTTGATTTTGATCATGAATCCAAATAATGACTAACTATAATAAACTTGACTAATAATTTTGACACTTTAGATTTTTTGATTGAAGACTAACATATTAACATAATACTATGGACAATGACCCTATAATGACTTGACTTAACATTATATGTGATAACCTAGGACATAACAAGAGACACGTAGAAACTATTTTAACATGATTTAAAAAAAATAAATTACACTAATCACCATCAAACAAACTTGATTTAAATAAACCAACTATATATATACTAATTACTATTTTTATAGGAAAAACTAGACCTAACAAATAGACAAAACTATCCTAAACTAACATGATGTAGATAGCCTAATAATTATATACTTTGACCATACATGGTAACATGCACAACAGATAAGATAGCATGAAAAAATGACAAGAAGAATTGTTGAAAAAATGTGAGGTGAAGGTATAAATAGTAATATATTAGCCAATAGGCATGGATGAAGAATAAACTTTCACTGTAAAAATGGATCACTAATGGAAGCTTCTCAACCTATGCTTTCTTAATCTCTGGCAGGTATACACGAACCCAAAGTCCAATTTGTTTGTTTACAACCATGTATCGTATGGAAACTCCATCAACAAAGGTAGGATTGGGAGGAATAAGGTGAGCATTAGGAACAAACAAGACCGAAGGCCAAATCCAACGATAAGGTGAGTGAAGCAGAGCCAAAAATCCAAAGAGTTTTGAACCAATGCAAAACAAATTTTGCCAAACTGTAAAACAAATTTCACCAAAATGTTTCAACGATTCTAGGTTGTGTCTTATTATATTTTCCATCTTCTCTCATGCTTTATATATTGGACATTTAATTCAATATGACAAGCATGGAAATCATGCCAATTTTGATACAGAGTTGGACAGTTTGAATGGCACCATGGGAGTGCAGGCTTGAATGAAACTCTTGGTTGATGAAAATGTAATAACATGGAAGGGGTGAGCCAATATTTATATTAGGTTACCTTATACACCATTAGAAACCCATTCTCTCAAATATAGTTGGTCTGATACTGATGATGGAATATGCAGAGAAAATATAGTGAAGGAGCAGAATACTTCAATGTCTTATTGAATAGGAAGAGTTGGATATATATATATATATATATATATATATATATATATATATATATATATATATATATATAATGGAAATGATAGTTATAAATTCTATAACTACCAATCAATCACTTAACTATTATGCCATGAACCCCTAATTGTTATGTCACCGCTATGACATCTATGCAAATGTAACCGGCTATAACAAATCATCATTTGTATTACATACTAAACAATGTAATATTTAATTTTATGCCAACATTTCATACAACCATCTACTGTGAAAATTGGGAAAATATTTCATGTTTCAATTTTTTTTCATACAACCATATACTTAATGAAAATAGGTAATAACTAAACTGTGGTTACCGATAACCAAGAAAGTATATTGCGTAATATTTTTTCATTAGCTTATTACACACATATAAATCATACATAATGATAATGTGGGCACATACTCATCTTGAAGACCTAAAAATACCATCAACATGATAGGACCTCCTTACGAACATGATACAAACTCCCCCTTATCTTGAGCCTACCTATTCTTTGCCTTGACAACTTCCTCTTGCTACATGGCAACACTCTCTTCAACCAAACACTGCAACTAATGAAGATAGAACACACAAAAGTACTAAAATATTATTTAAATCACCAAGAAACATGTGAGAGGGACTCCCACTAAGATATTTGAGACATTACACCTCACACACCATGAAGAACTATCACACAGGCTTACTAGCCTTCTCTCTCAAGCCACCTCAAGGACCACCAAAATAAATTCATGCCACTTCACCAAACATAAAAAATGATCTAAAATAACCTAATAAATCACCTTGAAAGACTCATTCATGTTTATTTTTGGAAAAAAAAATTAATCAAAAACATCAAATCTTTACCCTAGGCCTATCTAGACTCCTTATAGCCCGACCTGGAACTTGTAAAGTCCAAATTTTTTATTAGACATCCTTTCAAGACCTGAAATTTCATATCAAGATCATTCTCATATGCACCCTTAAACACACAAATATTCATCACCTATTTCCTCCTATAAAACATACTTCCTTCACAAATATACTAGCTAATTAGGCCTCTATTTTAACAAAAACTTGTATAATTTGAAAACCGCAAAGCTTTAAATATATTTGAAGCTTGATTTGACAACCCATTTGTCCCAATAAAACTATTAATTAGCCTCAAACCTAAATTCATAAGGTAAACCACTTTTATATCATATCCTAAAACTCTAGGATCTTAAAACAAACATGGTCAACAAATCTCCTTCTGGTCAATGCCCACCCCTGAAACTTCTTGCACACTTGGAGACAACCATTACAGCTTCTAGAACAAGATTTGAGCCTTAAAACCTTTGGGAACATTGAATTTTTATACCATGGCTTTGATCTTTTTGGTCATCAAACTCTTCTTTACATTCCATCAATCTCATTATATCACTTAATAACACCCATTCTGATCTTACAGACACTTCATATACAGAAAAAACACCTTATCAAATCACTTTGACCTCATCAAAGCACTTATTCCATATTGACACACTAACTTCATCTAGAAACACTCATCTCTTACCTTTTAGGACCTTCTAAAGAATACCACAATAATACTTGCTTCTCTACTAAACGGAGTCTCTTAAGAAGCATAGGTAGAGACACCCTACTTCACATGGTTCCTTAGAACAATGTGAAACTAGGAGTTACCCACAACTCCTCTATTACTTCTTTGATCCTCTTGTAGCTATAGTATTTATTTTTCTTCTTCTTCTTCTTCTTTTTAGGCTTAAGAGAAACATCTTTTTCCTTTTCTACATCATTCACTTTCTCTTTTATGATAGGATACACAACATTTGGAGAAACTATGGAATCCTAACATACCTTGATCATCGAAGTATCTTATTTGCATTTTAAAATATTACCTTCAGACCTTTGAAAACACAAGAACCAAGCTTGAAACTTTCTCACACACATCATGTTACTCATTAGCATCAAAACACACCTCAAAACTAGCCTCAACCAAAACCTTGGTCTTCTCCTTGAGCTTGGTCTCTTCATTCACAACATGAGCAGAAAATGAGAGCCCTTGGCACTCTTCAACTTATGTAGCATTATCCACTAAATAAAATAGATTAATTAGACCTAAAGACTCATCATGACTCAAACTTACCACCCTTGGTTTCCATGAGTTAACTTGCCTTATTTCTTGCACTCTAGGAGCCTGATTAAACCTATTCTATCTTGTAAGCCTTTGCTTTAAAACCCTAGTGATGTGACATATTTATTGATAGTCGAAGCACACTATACCTTCTTGAATAAACTTATCTTGCCTTTCTTGATTAGAACAAAATCTTATAATATGACCATTCTTTTCACAATTGAAATAAACTACTCTTTTTTAAGAAGACTCATCTTTTTATTGATGACCCCCATCATAGTTAAATGCAAAATCATTTCTAATAAGTCTCTTGCATTCTCTATCTCTATGCCCAAGTTGATTACATGTGTAATAGTAACCATTGAAACTTGCATACCTCATGGAATTTGGTTGTTTGATATGATTTATCTTCACTCTACCAACATCTTCATTCCTTGACTGATTGTTGACCTTCAAGGTCTGATTTACATTAGTCTTCATCTTGTCTTGAGTTGCATTTTTTGGTTTTTCTTTGTATCCAATACTATTTTTATCATTTGCATGATTTTAACCACTCAAAATATTGTATAGATCACTTGAACTCTTTTCAAATCTCATAAATGATTACATCTTACTAGATGTCTTCTCTAACTCAAATTTTAGTTACTTATTTTCAATTATATACCTTAAATATTCATCTTCTTTAGCTTTCAGGCTTGTAGATAAGATTTCCAATTAACAACTGAGATGCTTTACTATATATTAATGTTCCTTGGTGTATTCATTCATTCTTACTTCATATACACTATATTTCTCCTCATAGTCCTTGATTTGAGACTTCATCTTATTGTTAATCTTCCTCTAAATCTTCAGCTCTTCAAGAGCATTCATCAATTTCGTCTCAAAGTACACCTCATCTTTAGCATCATCTAAATCACTCCACATAGACTCATTTTGATATGAACAACTTCCTTAGCCATGAAGAGGGATTCATCTTCAATAGGACCATCATCTTCATGATCATGCTCTAAGTCATTGTCTTCACTCTCATATAATGAGCTGCAATCTCTATTGGTGTAGAGACTCTTCTTGTTCTTGAAGTACTTTTTCTTGTTGTAAAACCTTTTAAAACCTTTCTTCATTTTATCACACTTATATGTATTCTTGTCTTCATCTTGGCCATCACCACGCTATTCATCATCATTCTTCTTATGCTTATAAGGGCACTTATTAGTAAAATTTCCTACTTCTCTAAAATTGAATCATTTGGAGGGTAGTTTACCCTTATATTTTCCTGACCCTATTTTCAATTTCCTCATAAACAAAACAATTAGTTTATCTTCATCAATATAAAATGTGTCATCCTCCTTGAGTTTCTTACCTTGGAACTTCTTCTTTGGCTTCATTTACATCTTGAATGTTGCTTCCTTCTTTGGTGGTATATCATCATTTAATCTCACCTCTTAGGCAGTAAGAATGCCATGCAATTCATCCATCTTCAACTGAGTAAGATCATGACTTTATTCTACAACAACTACTTTAGAATCAAACTTGAGAGAGAGATACCGTAATAAATTTTGAACTATATTAGCTTATTCAAGCTTCTCTCCAAGACCTTTGATGATGTTCACAATCTCATCGACTCTATGCAAAAAGGATGCCACATAATCTTCTTCCTTCATCTTAAGTCTCTCAAATTGTCTTCAATGAGTTTACAACTTTGCGAACTTAACCTTTGAATCTCCTTCATAAATAATCCTCAATTTATCCCACATTTCCTTGGTATATGCAATGGATTACCTTGGTGTATTCAGTCTCTAAAAGACCACAAGTGATAGCATTCATTGCCTTATAATTTTTCTCAAACAACTTCATATTTACAACACTAGATGAAGGGATAGTAGGTGCATAATAACCATCCACAACAGATTTCCAAGTATCAAACCCTAGGGGCATGATTTAGGTCCTCATCTTTACACTTCAAAAAACATAATTGGATTCATTGAACATTGGTGCTTTCTTATTGGAAAAGCCTCCTTGCATTTAATGGATACCCATATTGTACATTAGATCTCCTTAAATTTCTCAAGCCTTTACCAAAATACCTACTTCTATACCAATTATTAAAGGTACAATCATTGAAAGGAGGGGTGAATTAGTGGTGACAAACAATCCAATTCAATTTCCAAACCCTTCAAATACTTAAGCAATCAATACAACCATTCATGAAGCATATAAGATGTTTATAGTAGTGAACAATGAAGATAATGCAAGATTATACACATAACATAAGAACTATGTGGGAAACCCTCTTGGGTAATAAAACTCACTCTCAAGCCTAAAAGCACATGGGCTAATTGGCCTATATGATGATCATAAACATGAGACCAGTCAAGTCCTTCTAACTATAGTTTAGTGAAACACCTATTTCACAAGGGACAGCTACCCATAAGATGATCAAGTCCTTCTGACTATATTTATTAAAACACCTATTTCACAAGGAGAACCTATCCCTAAGAAGATCAAGTCCTTCTAACCACCTGTTGATAAAGTCATTTTGACCTAGATGTTGAGCACGCTCCCAACACGTATGAAATGAACAACTCTTAATCACTGGTTTCCTTCCAATCTGATGGAGATATAATGTATATCATCCCTCTTCAACTCTACACCCTACACAGTCCAAAAACATCCAAAAATACCTTTTGGATCACTTTAGACTTATTCACTCATTCTCAATATTTAAACCTCAAATACCACTATCTTTGACATCAAAAATATAATCTATAGGTAATACACATAGTTATTAACCTAGTCTTCTCTACAACCTATCCATTGGGCACACACTCTTTCCTTTCTTCCTTTTCTTTTGAATTCTCACTATTACCTCTTCACTCAAGTATATAAATCATCATCTTTGATTCCACCTTTTATAGATCCTTCATGATTATTATTTTCTTGGTTGGCCTTTTGACTTGCCTTAACCCTTAAGACATATTACATAGCCCAATATTATTTTCATAGGTTGGCCATAACAACTATGGGTCACACTTGAGTAGCTATGCCTTTCAATTAGGCCTTAGTAGCCCTTATAGGTCTCATTGAGACCTATTCCCCAATTTAGCACTCCATTGAGAAAATTAGAAACACAATACCACTTAAAAATTCATAGGTCTACTCCACATGACCCATTCAACATACTCAAATTATCATAGTCATCAAAACACTCCTATGCCAATGTTAAAAAGATCAATCTTTGACCTTATACACAAAAATACCATGAGTGAATACATAGTCAAATTCTAAGCAATTATTCACACTAAATATGGATTGTTTAAACCTCCAAAATCCATACATATCATCCTTAGGGAGTCTAAAACACTCTCTAATATATCATGTCCCTTTGAAACATCCAAATACCATGAAAATAGCTTAAAACTCCTTCTCGGGTCACTTATAGATCATCAACGAACACATAGACAAATTTTGAGATAAATAACTTTTACTATACAAACATTTTAGACCTTTCAAATGAATATTTCCATATGTACCTTCAAGTCTTCTACAACTTTGATTTTAAATGAAACATCTAATTCTTCCTAGATCAAAAGTTATGGCTCATAAACCAATCACTAATCTTTCCTTCATTAAATTCAAATATTTAAATCGAAATAGTCACAGTTAAACCTTGGTCACTACATCTTGTGCTCTCATATATTTTGATAAAATGTGCACTATTGATCTCTTATGGTCTGTAACTATGCTAAACATTTGTCATTTTTACCTCATCTTGTGATCCCTAACAACTTTGACTAAATACGCACCATCAATCTTCTTCAGTCTTTACCTTTGCTCACTATTAAACATAGAGCACTTATCATCATCTCGCTACTTCTTGATAATTTGGAACAAACATGCTCTATCGATGTCTTCGAGAATAGCCTATACTTTAACTTGGTTAAACATTAGATACTATGACCTCTTTAACTTAATACATATTGTAGATCTATATGTGCCAACATCTGATCACCATTAGATCCTTATCTAATAGGTTAATTTTGCATCATAGATTTGTGATGCAATTAAACATGTACCATTAGATCTCCCTTTGCAAAATTGGCTAAGTATGGGAGATTAGTGAACTTCTATTTGAGAAGCCAACTTTTCACCTTAATAACTTTTTCTATGCTCAATCTCATCACCTAAAATTTGAATAATATGACCTTCTTTCATATAGGAATCCATCTATATATCAAGCTACTCCTGTAACCTTCATGTGTGTGAAATATAATTCCATCAAACTACTTACTCGGATCTTCTTGAATTTAGACATTAAGCTCATATTCATTTCTTGACTTTGATCTATGATACAATTAAATGCATACTATTTTATCTCCCTTGCAAATTTGGCTAAGTATGGGAAAACATTACAAAATACCTTGGAAGCCAACTTTACATAGTGATATATTTTGATTTGATCACTTGCATGATTTGAAACTTGGACCATAACAACTTAGGACTAATGTGATTATACCCATATGATGAAATCCCCAAGACTCATCCATACATGTCAATGGTCATATCAATAAACTTCCTACTCAAATTTTTCTATAACAAAACCAATTATTCCAAGATGAACATAATGAAGAACTAGATGAATATCATGCACTTCAATAAGCTCTCCAGTTATCCTTGACCTTTGATAGGACCCCTCACACATGCTCAATACTTTAGACCTATCCTTAATCATGCCAAAATTGAAGATCAATCAAGCCTACTTCAATCATACTAGGACAAGCACACTGTACACTTTGTCATTGACACATAGATTATCAAGACACTTCATCCACTCACTTGGACACCTCCATGACATCACTAACAACTCTCCAACATACTATTAATTAATATATGTTTTTGTGTCATTAATGATATTTATTGATTGGTTGTAATGGAGAAATTGAGTCTTTTATTTCATTAAGGATTAAAATGATATTGTTTCCTAAGAGATAAAAAATGGTATTTTCTATCATCTCTCAAGAGACAGATAATATTGTCTCTCGAGAGAAACAAATTATATTATATCTCAAGAGACAAAATAATTAGTATTCTATATTATCTTTAGTGAGACAATAATTAGACACACCTGCTTTGAGATAATATTAGAGATAATACAAAATTTTTTTTTCTCAATTTGAGATGATTTATTACAATATTGGCTCTAATATTGTCTCAAAACACCCTTATTTATTGTAGCATTCTATGAAATTTAATTTAGATATGTCTTAACATGAGATACTATAGCTTAATCAATCCTTATCAAATGATGAAATTTAAAATGTATAACATGTAACTAATGTTTTTGCATTGAGTGAGGAAACACATGGAGAAACGCAATATAATGAAACATCCATGCATAATGATTTTTTTGAGCATGATGATAATCAACATCACGTAATAACCCCAATTCATCTCTCTCCCAATGAAGAGGAATTCATTTTGTTTATAGAGTATAATGTTAACCAACACTCTAATATCCCTTCTATGGATGAAGTGCTAACACCATTTAATTTAATAAAAATGTAGCTCATAGACCCACATCTCTAAGGATATTGCAATGAACACCAAGGTATTTGATTAAAATATATGAGAAAATAATAGAACCCATGGAAAATAAAATTTCAAAAATAATAGTTCAACATCATGCTCAATGTGTATGAGGCTATGCCTTTGAGAAGAAAATCCATACAAAATGAAGTCAACTATTTGTTCAAATAATAAAAATATAAAAAATGTTCCACATGATACATAATTTAGGGTTAAGAGCAAAAAATAAAAAGGGAAGGAATAATGCAATATTAAATAATCTATTTAATGTATTTAATATAATAGTTAATAGAACTAAACAAATATATAGTAATGTGGCAAGATGAGTAATAATAAAATCTATAGTTAGTAAGTCAACATCTAGATCTTAATTTATTAGTCAAATAAGTACATCCTTGAACTTGATTATAAAAACTCTAATAAATGCTAGAAAAAGAAGAACAAGATTTGATGACTCTTTACTCATAGATTGATGGGCATTTAGTGGTAGAATCCCATAAAAGGACAAGGTATTAGTTGAAGGAACAAGATATTTGATTGATTTTTTTGTCATGACAACACAAGGTTCACATATAATGTAAAATATGTTGTTAGAAGAAGAAAATGTTCAAAAAATATCAAGCCACATACAAAATGTTTCTTGGACATAATACAAACATAATATTATAAAAAGTATTTAAGTGAAAATTAAAATTAGTCAAAGGTCATTTAAGGTGTGCAAGCCTTTCTACATTAAAATCAAACAAACATGCAACACATTTTATAGGATTTATGTTGAATTTACCATGAATTTTTATTTTTTTTGTCATATACATTTTACTTTACATGCTGATGAGATTAAGCAGGAATGTATGGTCGCTTCTCCACCTAGAAAATCAAGAGATTTAATCCCAAGTCTTTTCTATCAAAGACATAAGGGACAATTTTGTTCTTCCAAATAATTTTTAGATGAAACATGTAACACTTTTGGTGGGTTGTCACATTTGCCCAGCTATATACACATAAATTTTAAATGAACTTGGAAAAAAGTAGTTGATTTTAAGAAGTACAAATCTGTAAATTATGCATTAAACTACAGAAAAGGGTCATCAATATGTGAGTTGGTTATGGACAAAGTAACTGTATCTAATTTCATGTTTGAATTCAAGAAAAATATTATTTACCAATATGTAAGACACACACATAAGGAAAAATGGTTAGATAATTAGTTCAAGTTATGAAAGTACTACATCCTAGTTGGGACCATTGTTTCGATTGTGGACTTTGATTAAAATTACATACTATAACCATATAATGAGGTTCAAGTTTAGTACTATAATTTAATTCAGGTTGGAATTTTCATGCATATTACATTCAGACATGCCCCTGATAACACAGAGGACAACAAAAATATTTTGAGGGAACACAACTATTATATGAGAAATGACATATCACATTCTCTACAGTTTGTCCAAGTTTGTTTTGAGATATTTAATATAAATATTAATTCAAGAGAAATCATATTTAATACACACTACATGTGGTTATAAAATTGCATAGGATAATTTAAGAATTCTTGAATGTTTTTTTGTTAAGCAAGATGCATGAAAATAATGGGGTTTAATATTTTTGGATTTTATTTGAGGTTGGGCATAGAAAAGGGGAACACGATGGTGATAGTGCATGTGTAAAATTATCCCTTAAAAAAGAGCATGGTAAACATTAGGATTGTACTGATTTGATCAATGTTATAATTATTGTGACTTGGTGTAATGAAAAAAATTATTGTGGATCAAATAAATATTTTCATGTGTGAATATTATTTTAGTTAATCAAGGAATGAAAGAAATAAATGTATGAATATTTCAATACATTACTCAAATTGAGTGTTTTCCACTCCGTTTGAAGTGCAAAATCGAGTTCATGGATTATTTATACTATGGATATGGCACATTTTTATTCTGGCTATATGGAGTTCCATTAGAATGAATGTGATTCAAAAGAATGGGTTGAAAAATGGTATTGTAGACCCTTAACACCTATGGAAAGTAGAGATTCATTACAACCACTAGGGGAACATAAAATTCATCATTAGTTGACTTTGAACACATATCAAATCTTGTACAACTAGGTAAATTTTATTTATAATTTAAATGTAGCATTAAACATTAATGATATATTATTTTTTTCTTACATGTCCTAAAAATTTGATTATAACTTAAATGTGAGGAAAGTTTTTGTAGTAATTTCAATTGAAGACAATGATTAGGGGATAGAATACTACTGATCTCATTGTGGAGAGGCAAAAAAATTAACCACAACTACCATGAATGGAGAAGACCTAATTTAGCCCACTAGAACTATGGTGTTTATAAGAATTTGGCTTCATAGATAATTTCATCAAAAAGAAAAGCAATGGTTATTTGAGGACTTTGAAATGGAAAGGGTGATGCTTTATTATTCAAATTTGGTTATCACTAAAAGTATTCAAATGATCAAATTTCATGAAAAACCTCAAAAAAAATATTGTGGAAAGTTTATGAATCTGAGCATGAAAAAATTCTTGAAACACTTAAAAACATTCTCAATCTTGAAGGTACATTGGATTCACTAGGTAAGTTTAGTATTCAGTGTATCTAACATTTTAAATTAATAAAGTTAACTTATTTGATTTATTTTATTTTAATTTTTAATTATTTTGTCATTATGTGTTTATCTATGCTTGAAATTTTTACTAATAGAATTAATGTATGCTAGTAATACCAAAGGACATTTCAGCTTCTCGTGATTGATGCTATGAATAGAGACGATTATCTACTTGAAAAAAATAAAACCCTATAAAATAATAAATTTTGAGTATAAAAGTTTCTTCTTCCCCTTACGTGGCATAAAATCCTCTAGTGGGTGCTTAGATGACTATGTCATGAAATTGTAGGACTTGATAGCTTATCTCTACCCATCACGATTCTCATACAATGCCCACCTAAAGTTCAATCCATTTCTAAAATCAAGGACGAGAAGATTCTCTAGAGAGATGTGTCTGACCACATAAAACTATCAATCTTGGGAGGAAACCGAGAGTGTATGGAGACCATTTAACTATTTATACACCCATTTAAATGTGTTTACAAATACTATTCATTGATTGGGATAGTGAGTCAAAAGATATGGTATCCACTGACCAAATTTTGGCCCCTTAATAGAGATTTGACTATGAGAGAAAATGCACCACCTTGTATACCAAGCCCCAAGTGGTAGATAATCCTATACAATGTGATTATAGAACTCACCCATGCAAGTTTAGGAATTGATAGTTTGTCTCTACCCCTCTTGGTTCCCTTGTAATGCATTCCTAAAGTTTATTTCTACACGTAGGTATGAGAAGCTTCTCTTGAGGGATACATTTAACTACCTGTAACTATTAACCCTAGGAGGTGATGGAGAGTGTATAAAGGCCATTCAAGTGTTTATAAGCTCATCTAGACATGGTTGGGAAGATGGCTCGTCAATTGGGCTAGCAATTTAAAACATATGTTACCCACTGACCAACTTTTGGAGCCTTAAGCAAGATTTGGGTGTGATAGAAAAAGTGTTCAGTGTCTCCCTCATCTTAAGTGGTAGATAATCCTCTAGGGGTGATTTGAGTACTTGATCATGTAGATTTAGGCACATATTTTTTGTCTCTACCCCTCATGATTCTCTTATAACACTCACTTGAAGTTCACTCCATTTCTATACTCAGGGATGAAACATTTCTCTTTAGGGATGTGTCAAAAAAGTTGTAATTATTTACCATATCAGGTTATGGAGAGCACAAGGATTACATTTAAAGGTTCATATCTCCATTTAGATGTTTTTTATAGATAGTTCATCGATTAGACTAGCGAGTCAAAAGATACGCTACCTATTGACCAAATTTTGTTACCTTAAGAGATATTTGGCTGCAAAAGAAAATACATTACCATGTCTCTCACATCCCAATTTTTAGATAATCATATGGGGGTAGTTATAAGACTCTCTCATGAAATTGTGCTTCATTTCTAACCCTTATAATTCTTCAGAACATCTTCCTAAAGTTCTCTTTATTTATACACTTAGGGACGAGAAGCTTATCTTAAGGGATGCATTCACTCACCTAAAACTATCAACCTTAAGAGGTGATATCAAACGGAAGGAGGCCATTCAAGAATTTATACACCCATATAGATATGTTTATAAATATAGTTCATCAATTGGACAAGTTAGTCAAAAGATACACTACCCACTAATTAACTTTTTGTCCCTTACAAGAGATTTGGTTTAAATAAAAAGTGCATCATCATGTCTCCCTCATCCCGTAGTAGATAATCCTCTAGGGGGTGATAAGATGACTCCCATATACAACTATAGGCACTAACTATTTGTCTCTAACCCTCATGATTATCCTATAATGCTTGGCCAAAGTTCTCTTTGTCAACTATAATTGTCAACCTAGGGAGGAAACAACAAGTGGAGGGATGCCATTTGATAGTTTATACATCCATTTGAAGGTGTCCACAAATATGGCAATTGATTAGGATAGTGATTATAAATATAAACTACCCATTGACAAATATTTAGTCATTTAAGAGAGAATTTACTATAATAGAAAATGCATCATCATGTCTCCCACATATTGAGTGATAGAGAATCATATGGGGGGTGCTCAGAGAATTTACTTGTTTAAATTTAGGTGTTGATGGTTCATATCTAGCCTTATGATTTTTATGTAATGCTTTCCCAAAGTCATCTATGTTTCTACGCTTTGGGATGATAAGATTTTCTTGAGAGATGTGCCTAACTGCTTATAATTATCAACACTAGGAGGAAGAAGAGAGCAAAGGGAAGAAAATCTAGTTTTTATACACCCATATAAACATGTGCATGTAGTCAATTCATTGGTTGGTATAGTGTGTTAAAAGATACACTACCTACTAACTAATTTTTGGTCCCTCAAGAGAGATTTAAATGTGAGAGAAAACATGTCATCGTGTCTCCCTTGTCTTGAGTATAAGATAATAATTTTTGAGGTGATAAAAGGAATTTCTCATGTAACTTTAGGTACTAGAAATTTTTCTCTACCCCTCATATTTCTCTTACAAGCCCTGCTTGAATTTTACATGTTTCTACACTCAAGGATAAGAAGCTTCTTTTGAAGGATGTGTCCATCCACTTGTAATTGTCAAACCCAAGAGGTGACAAAGAGTGGAGGGAGGATATTCTATAATTTATACATCCATCCAAACACATATATGTAGTCAATTTGTTAATTGGGCTAGCGAGTCAAACTATATTCTACCCACTAGTCAAATTTTGGTCCCTTAAGAGAGATTTGACTATAAGATAAAATACATCATTGTGTCTACCTCATCTTTAGTGGTAGAGAAAAATTTGGGGTGATCATAGTAATAACCTATGTAACTTTAAGCATTGAAGGCTTTTATCTATTTCTTATGGATCTCTTGAAATGCTAACCTAAAGTTCACTTCATTTCTACACATAGGGACAAGAATCTTATCTTGAGGGATGCATTTTTATGCATAATAATTTCATACTTAGTGCCTAAATAATATTGGAGAGAGGTTTTTATAGAATTTATACACCCATCCAGACCTACCTATAAATATGGTTCATCGATTGGGATTGTGAGTTAAAAGATATGCTACCCACTGGTCAAATTTTTGTCCCTTAAGAGAGATTTATTATGAGATAAAATGCATCACTATGTTTCCCTCATCCTAATTAGTAGAGAATATTATATGGTGTGCTCACATGAATTTATGTTTCAACTGTAGGTGTTGATGGTTTATCTCTACCCCTCATAGTTCCCCTATAATGCTCGCCTGAGGATTGTTTTGTTTCTACACTCAAGGACGATAAACTTCTCTTGAGGGATGCATCTATCCGGATAAAACTATTGACCTTGAGACATAATGGAGAGAATATGGATCTCATTCAAATATTTATACATCCATCCAGATGAATTCGTGCATTTAGTTCATTGATTGGGGTAGTGAGTCAAAATATATGCTACCCACTAACCAAATTTTGTACATTTAAGAGATATTTGGATGCAAGATAAAAAAATACACCATGTATCTCACATCTCAAGTGGTAGATAATCCTCTATGGGGTGCTCATATTTGTTTTCATTTCAAATTTATGTGTTGACATTTTAGCTCTACCCCTCATGGTTCTCTTGCAATGCTCATTTGAAGTTCACTCTATTTATAAACTTAGGGATGAGAATATTCTCTCGAGGGATGTGTCTAACTAATTGAAACTATAAATTATAGGAGATGAAATAGAATGGGAAGAGGCCATTATATTTTTAAACTCCCACATATATTTTTTTTTAATAATCAGTTCATTGAGTGGGCTAGTGAGTCAAAAGATACACCACCCACTGACCAAATTTTGGTCCCTTAAGAGAGATTTAGTTTCGAGATAAAATACATCAATTGTTTCCCTCATCTAGAGTGGTAAAAAATATTTAAATGGTTATCATAGGAATCATACATGAAACTATATGCATTGACAGTTCACCTTTACCCCTCACAGTTCTTCTATAATGCATGCCTAAAATTCACTCTATTCTACACTTTGGGATAAGAAGCTTATCTTGAAGGATTAAATTTTACACCCAATATAAATAGAGATTGGAATGAGGACATTCCAAATTTTATATTCCTATTCAAACATGTTTGCATAGATGATTTATTGATTGGTCTAGTGAGTCAAAAAATACACTACCCATTGACCAAAGTTTGGTCCCCAAAGAGAGATTTTATTGTGAAATAAAATGCACCAATATGTCTCTCTTGTACCAAATTGAATATAATAATTTATGGGGTGATTATTTTAATTTACCATATAAATGTATGAAATGTAGGTTCGTGTTTAGCCCTCACGGATCTCTTATAATTACCACTTGAAGTTTTCTCTATTTGTATACTAAGGGATGGAAATATTATCTTGAGGGATGTATTTAAATGCCTAAAAGTTTCAACCATGGGCCTAAAATATAGTAAAAATATGCCATTATAATTTTTATATGCCCATCTAGATGTTTCTATGAAGATAGATCGTTGATTGGGCTAGCAAGTCAAAAGATATACTATCCACTAATTAAATTTTGATCCCTTAAGAGAGATTTATCTATGAGATAACATTCACTACCATGTCTCCCACATATTTAGTGGTAGATAATCCATAGGGGTGCTTAGAGGACTCTCTTATGTAGTTTTAGGCACTAATGGTTCATCTCTACCCATTGTGGTTTTCCTGCAACATGCACCCAAAGTTCACTCTATTTCTACACTCAAGGAGGAGAATATTATCTTAAGGGATGCATCCAAATACATGGAACTATCAAACCCAAGAATAAATGGCTAATATAAGAGTTCATTTCAATTTTTATACACCTATCTAAATCTGTCTATAAATATAATTCAATGATTGGGCTAGTGAGTTAAACGATATGTTACCCACAGACTAATTTTGGATCCCTTGAGAGATATTTGACTGTGAGATAAAATGCATTATCATGTTTATCTCATACCAAGTGGTATATAATTATATATCTGGTTCTTAGATAACTCAACCATGCAACTTTATTTAGTGATTATTTGTTTTTACCCCTCATGGTTCTCCTCGAATGATCATTCAAAATTCACTTTGTTTCTACACTCAAAGATGAGAAGCTTCTCTTGAGGGATGCGTCTAAATGCCTAAAAATGTCAACCCCATGAGGTTTCATAGATTAGAGGTATGCCATTATATATTTTATTCACCCATATAAATGTGTCATCAAATATGGTTCATCGATTGGGCTAGTGAGTTAGAAGACATGTTATTCACTGACCCACTTTTGGTCCCTTAAGAGAGATTTAACTACAAGATAAAATTCACTATCATGTCTCCCACATATGTGTTGGTATATAATCCTCAATAAAATATTAATTTGACTCTATCATGAAATTTTATGTGATAAGTGTTCATCTCCACCCCTCACGGTTCTCCTATAATGCCTACACAAAGTTCATTAAGTTTCTACACTCAGGGTTTAGAAGATTCTCTTGAGGGATGAATTCATCCACCTATAAGTTTAAAACCAAAAAGGTGATGGACAATATATGTATGTCTTAAAAAAATTTATATTTCCATCTATACATGTCCACATTGTTAGTTCATCGATTAGGCTAGTGAGTCAAAAGATATGGTACCCACTAACCAATGTTTGGTCCCTTAAGAGAGATTTGGATTGAGGTAAAATGTGTTACCATGTTTATTACATATAATGTGGTATAGAATACTATAGTGGTTATTATAGGAGTTGATATTATAACTTTAGGAGTTAACAATTGGTCTCTACCCCTCATGTTTCTCCTATAATGCCCACCTAGAGTTTGTTATGTTTCTACATTCAGGGATGAGAAGCTTCTCTTGAGGGATGAATTTGGATACCTAAAACTATTTAACCTAGTAGGTGAAAGAGATTATATGGAGTACATAAATTATTTAAACACCCATACTAATCCATTCACATAGTTGGTTCATCGATGGGGCTAGCGATTCAAAAGATACACTACCCATTGGCCAACATTTGGCCTCACAACATAGATTTGCCTATGAGAGTAAACATGTGGATGTATCTCCCTCATATTGAGTGGTATAGAATACTCTATAGAGTCATAATATGAATCCACTATAAAACTATAATAATTTATTGTTCATCTCTACCCCTCACATTTCTTCTACAAAACCTACCTGAAGGTTGCTTCGTTTCTACACTCAAGATGAGAAGCTTCTCTTGATAGATGCATTTTGTTATATAAAATTTTCAATCTTGGGGACTTATATATATTATAAGGTGGATATTATATAATTTATATACCAATACAAACATGTCTAAATATATGGTTCATCAATTAGGAAAGCAATTCAAAATATATGCTACCCACTAAACAAGTTTTAGTCCCTAAAGAGAGAATTTGCTATGAGAATAAATGCATATTTGGGTCTCCCTCATCCCAAGTGGAATAAAATAATTTTAGGGGGTGATAGTATGATTGTATATGAAATTTTATACACTAATTATTTGTATATACTCCTCATAGCTCTCCTGTAATGCCCACATGAAGTTATCTCTATTTTTATACTCAAGGATGAGAAGATTCTCTTGAGGGATGCATCTAACTACCTTAAACCATTGACCTCAAGGCTCAATAAAGAGAAGAGGGAGGTTATTCAAAAATTTATACAATCATAAATTTTTTTCCATGAATATTTTTCATTTATTGGGCTAGCAAATCATAAGATACATTGCCTAATGACTAACGTTTATTCCCGTAAGAGAGATTTAGATACAAGACAAAAGACACTATTGTGCCTCCCACATCATGAGTGGGAATTAATATTATGGGAGATGATCATATGATCCCTATATGAAATTGTAGTATCTGATAGTTCATCTATACCCCTCATTATTCTCTTAAAATGTTCACTTGAAATTTTCTCTATTTCTACACACAAGGACGAGAAATGTCTTTTGAGCAGTGTGTCTAGCTTCCTAAAATTATCAACCCTAGGAGGATATAGAGATTGAAAAGAGGTAATTGAAATGTTTATAATATCATATAAATGTGTCCAAAAATATAGTTCATTTATTGGATTAGTGAGTCAAAATATATGCTACCCACTAACCAAATTTTGATCCCTTCTAACATATTTAGCTACGAGAGAAAATGATCACCATTTCTCCATCATCCTAAGTGGTAGAGAATTTTGTATAGGGTGCTCATAAGACTTGATTTTAAAACTTTAGGAACTAATGGTTTGTCTCTATTCTTCAAGGCTCTCCTAGAACACTCCCTAAAGCTCACCCTCTTTCTACATTCACATGGACGAGAAGCTTCTCTTGAGGCATGCATCTAGTCACCTATAGATTTTAACCTTGGGAGGCATCAAAGAGTATAGGGAAAAAATTAGAGAGTTTATGCATGCATTCATACTTGTATATGAAGATGGTTCATCAATTGGGATAGCAAATCAAAATATATGCTAACCACTGACCAATTTTTGGTCCCTTAAGAGAGTTTTAGCTACAAGAGAAAATGTGTTACAGTGTGTCCTACATCCTAAGTGGTATAGAATCCTTTGGGGGTGATTAAAAGTCTTGAATGCATATTTTTAGGTATTCATGGTTTATATTTACCCCTCACATTTATCTTTTAATACCCACCCAAAGTTTGATCTATTTATGCACTCAGGGATGAGAAACTTCTCTTTAGGGATGCATCTAGTTACCTACAACTGCCAACTCGAGAGGTGACAAAGAGTGGAGGGAGACCATTTTAGTATTTATATACCCATCCTACCATGTTTTCACATGAATTTCATTGATTTTGATATCAAGTCAAAAGATATGCTACCCACTAACCAAATTGGGTTCCCTTAAGAGATATTTAGCTAGAAGATAAAATGCATCATTGTGTCTCCCTCATCTAGAGTGGTAGAGATTCATCTATGGGGTGATCATAAGACTCACCTATGAAATTTTAGTTGCTCGTGGTTCATATCTACACCTCACTTCTATATTACAATGCCCACCTAAAGTTTGTTCCATTTTTACATTGAGGGATGAGAAGCTTATCTTGTTGGATGCATCTATTTGTCTTCAACTATCGACCTAGGAGGAGATGGAGAGTGAAGGGAGGCCATTACAGGATTTATACACCCATCTAGATATTTTTACATAATTGATTTATTGCTTTTGATAGTGATTCAAATAAACACCACCCACTGACCATCATTTGGTCCCTTAAAAGAGATTTTACTATGCGAGAAAATATACTACTATGTCGCCCTCATCCCAAGTGGTACAGACTCCTCTAGTGTGTGCTCAAAGTACTAAACCTTGTAACTTAAGGTGTTGATGGTTCATCTCTACCCCTTACAATTATATTGTAAATATCGACTGAAGTAGGTGATTTTCAAAACTCTCATGAATGAGGAATCACAAGAAGTACGTGACGTACACTATTATTGACCTCCTCCAGTGGGTGGTCATATGAACATGTGTCTGTTGAATCTCTCAACAATTGTAAAATATGATTTCTTTCCATTTTTTATTTCAAATTATTCTCTAATTTAATAAAGTAAAGGATTAATGCATCTATTATGTATGACATTATTTTTAGTTATGAAATAAGTTCTTTTTTTAGTTTAAGATTCGATGTAGTTACTTACTTGCATTGAAGGATCTTGTTCCAATAACTAATTTCTTGTTAAATATGGTTGTGTCTGCTTTAGTTTAATAGTTATTATGACACACCCTAGCTCATGCCATCTATTTTTTGGTAAAATCCATTTATGGGTGAAATATTTGGTAGTAAAATTTAGATCTTAGATCCAATAAAACCCTTAATAAAATCCACATGTCTATTATCTTGCTGGAATTTCTTTATGGTTTGGGAGGAATATCAAAGAGACATTTATCAATCCAATATTTGTTTTCTAGTTTTTTTCAAAATGTGGAGTCCATAGGAACCACATTACCAATATATAAAAAAGATTAAAAAAATCACTAATTAATGTATGATGTTACATATTTTATTTTACTATGTTTAAAGCTAATAATACATACACACAATCCCTATTCCCTCATTTCCAAATATTTTGAAGGAATTTTTTTTGAAACAAATCCATTCTGAAAGTTTTGTCATCTATCTAATTTTGTATGTAGTGGGGTAGGAACCTTAGTAACAGCTTTGTATGTTTTCATGGTTTGGAAACAACAAACTGATATCACAACACCAATGCTCCTATGAAAGGCTCATCAGACCAATGATATTTATTTTGTTAGAATGTTCCAATTTCCAACTATGTTTTTTAGATGTAATACAAATATTATTCCTTTATTGGGTGTGCACATCATTAGGTAATGTTTTTTGAAAAAATATACAAATTCCCTACTATTATTTAGGGTTGTTATATCAAGCTAGCTATAAACTGACATCCTTGTCTCTATTAGGTCTTTGTAATGGACACTAGTGACCCTAAAGCATTGTGAAATTCTTGTCCTAATGCATGCATGCATGACTACATAGAAAAGTATTGGTAGTGGTTATTATTTCCATTGATCGTTCAACTTTAGTGCAAGTTTCATTATAAGCATGAAATTCTTTGGATATGGTAACAATTGTGCCCATGAAAAGATTCCACAAAAAATAGTTACAACATAAATATACATGCCATGACATATTTTTACAACAAAGTTTATCCCTGTGCTTACTACACATCTTCTTCCTTTTCTGTGTTTTATACAGTCTGTCACATTGTCGAGTGCTTAGATAGGATAACTATATGACATCTTGTTAATGTATGGGACATTATGCAATTTTATAGGATGTGTCCTAAATTATACATGCAGTGAACACCATGCCTTATAATATATATTATTATTAAATTATCATCATTATAATAGATAAAAAATTATATATATGTGTGTGTGTGTGTGTGTGTGTGTGTGTGTGTGTGTGTGTGTGTGTGTGTGTGTATGTATGTGTGTGTGTGTATATATGTGTGTGTGTGTGTGTGTGTGTGTGTGTGTGTGTATGTATGTGTGTGTGTGTATATATGTGTGTGTGTGTGTGTGTGTGTGTGTGTGTATATATATGTGTGTGTATATATATGTGTGTGTATATATATATATATATATATATATATATATATATATATATATATATGGTTTTGTAAAATGAAAGAGTGTAAATCCATAATTATACCTCACTCAAAACCCATGACTAATGACCCTATCTCAGATTTTGTGCATGAAGTGTGTGTATGTGTGTGTGTGTGTGTAATTCTTTTATATATTAAATTCTAATTATTATCTATTATTTTAAATCAAATTAAAAATTAATTATGTAATATATATATATATATATATATATATATATATAAATTTTTAATTTGCTTTAAAATATTAGATAATAATTAAAATTTAATATATAAAAGAATTTCACACACTCACTCACACACACACACACACACACACACTTTATGCACAAAATATGAGATAGGGTCATTAGTCATGGGTTTTGAGTGAGGTACAATTATGGATTTACACTCTTTCATTTTAAAAAACCCTTCTTACCAAAGTATAATCTTGCATCCATTTCAATGTAACTTATTTTCTTTAGTATGATAGTTTAAGCCTCCACATATAAATCTATAACAATCAGGGTGTGCCTAATTTGAGATACATCATACCACCAAAGCTCTTGAAAAGAGTATGCATAAACTGGTGTGAATTCCTACCTAGGTATAGAAAAATACCCAAAAGTGGCAATGCTAGTGGTTACATTAAAGCAATATTTTTGATTTTTCATCTAATTAGTTTTAGTGTCATCTAATTAGTTTTTAAATAGTTTAAGTAGTCAATGTTTTTGTCCAATAATTTTAGACTCTTTTAAATTGACACATGGTACATTCTTTACATTTTTGGAGGAGTGGTTAGATATTCAACCCCTATTTTCATTTAAGTGACACATTTTTCAAGCATTTATTGGGTAATTAAAAATAGTTTAGGTGAAACTCCAAATTACATCGACAAATTTGACCTGTCACCAAACTTTGCACATGTATCTTCTGGAACATGAAAATAGCAAAATATTTCAAGGTGAGATGAGAAGCAATGGTGAGGGGAAATGACAAGGTACTCCCAATGTGTCGAACAACAGACCTAAATTTAGGGTAGTTTTTGGATTTACATGACTGTCACCCATTTCAAAGGGATCTATAACTCCCAAGTTGGCATCATATTTCAATGGCCATTTTTTATTGTTAAGGTTGGAAAAATATGTCATGAGATTTCATTTGATTGCATCAAGGCTCCACATATAATGTGAGGCTAGAATCAATGATGCAATATAGGTGATGTGGTGACAAGACATTCAGGGCTAAGAGTCTATATTACATAGATATACATGACATAATGAATTCTACTCAAAAGGTGAGATAATATCAATGGTCATAGAATTTGAGTGAGGTACAACTACCAATTTACATTGTTTCTCTTTATGAAATCATACATCAATAAAAGCTAAAAATTACACCATCCCTTTGGGCATAACTTGGACATTTGGGGTAACTAATACATACATACATACATACATACATACATATATTAATAAAATATTATATTACTAATAATTAAAAATATATTATATTATATCATAATATGTGATATAATATTATTATTTATTATATAATATCTTGTTATATTAAAATAAATATAAATTAAATAATAATATATACATTAATATTATTATAATATCTTAATAGCTTAGTAGCTATAATATTTTTTTATTACATATATCATTAATAATATATATTATTGTAATACACACACACACACACACACATCTCAGTTGAAAAAGGCCACATCATCATTATTATTATTATTATTATTATTTTATTTTATTTTTTATTTTTAATTTTTTGACCACTGCTTTACGTGGTGATCTTAAGCTAAGAGCCAAGGACTGAGGGGTATCCATTCTACCAAAATTGTCTTGGGCACAATCCTGACCTCATCCTTTTTCTCATGTTAGGTTTTGCTGGTAGTAAGAATTAATCCTTGGCAGACTCTTTGTGAGCCAAAAAACTTCACCAATTGAACCAACAATTGTATTATTATTATTATTATTATTATTATTATTATTATTATTATTATTATTATTATTATTATTATTATTATTATGCTAGTAGCACTTGTCATCACAAAAGGTAAAGCTATTTTTTTATTGTTCATAAAATCTATACTTAATATAATTATGTAATGCAATATCAGAAAGGAAAATATTCGGGGCACAATCCTGACCTCATCCTTTTTCTCATGTCAGGTTTTGTTAGTAGTAAGAATTAATCCCTGGTGGGCTCTTTGTGAGCCAAACAACTTCACCAATTGAACCAATAACCATATATTATTATTATTATTATTATTATTATTATTATTATTATTATTATTATTATTATTATTATTATTATTATTATTATTATTATTATTATTATTATTATGCTAGTAGCACTTGTCATCACAAAAGGTAAAGCTAATTTTTTATTATACATAAAAGTATATTTAATATAATTATGTAATGCAATATCAAAAAGGAAAATAGAGTGCAACACACACACACACACACACACACACACACACACACACACACACACACACACACACACACACACACACACACACACATCAAATTCTCTCTATTTCCCATTTTAATATCAAAAATATATATATATATATATATATATATATATATATATATATATATATATATATATATATATATATATATATATATATATATATATATATATATATATATATATATATATATATATATAAAATTTGATGTTAAATTTGGAAATAGAGAGCAACACACATATCATATATGTAATCAATATAATAATAAGTTTATGATATTTAGTTTGTGTACATGTGATCATCTAACAATTGAAACCTTTGTTCTTCCTCTTTTATTTTCTCTGCTCTTTTTCCTTTCTTCAATCTCTCAAACCTATCATATGTGAAAGGTTGTGTAATTCTTAATCCATATATTGACTTGACATGTGATATAGCAACAAATGTCAAACCTTGTCTATCTATAAGTCCTATATCAATTGTGGCTTTGTCAAGTGTTAAGCCCTATGATTTATGGATTATCAATCCTCATGCCAAATTTAAAGATAAATAACACATATGATCTCTTTGTGTAGGGATGATTGTAATTGTAATTGGAGAATCATCAACAAAAGTAATCATTGTATAGTTATCAAATTGTACCATTACATATGTAGGTGGTTTAGACAGAGCCAACCCTATTTTGTATATAATGCTTTGAATGTATCCAAGTGCACCATTGACAAGACTTTCTTCTATCCATAAGTTTATAATGACCATCATCCTTGTAATAATTGAAATCAATGACTCAACTTCCAACTGTTCATCATCCAATCCTACAATGTTATTACTTTGTCCTCTAGTTGTAATACTTTGAGGAACCGGTTGATGCAATGCATACAATTTTCTCTTATTGTGTCAATGGACAGTCTCATTTGTTACAAATAAATGAATATACTTGTTAAAATCTTTAATTTCAATTATTTTAAGTTCAACATCTATTCTATTCATCACCAGTTTCTAATATTCAATGGTTGGATTGACATCTTTTAGATTTGTTAAAAGTTCCCAAACCTTTTATTGTTCTTCAACTTGACCTTGTTGTAAAAAAACATTATCAATTGTAACAAAAATTCTAAAGTTTTGTCATAGTAATTTTATGTGTCTTGTATTTTCATATGGAGGTTTATCCAATACTAGAGGCAATTATCCCAAATCCCCAACAAAAATCATTGACCTTCCACCAAAGCATATATCATCATTTCTTGGAAATACTTAGCATAGTTGAGAATCTATATTTTCAAGCATATTTTGGCCTATAAAGCTCATCTCATCAATTAAAATATATCTAACATGTTTATCTTATTGAAAACTTGATAATCTTATTCCTTCTAATTTTTCAAAATTTGAAATAGGCATTCATAATGTTTTATGTATTGTTGATGCACCAATGTTAAATTCTGCAACTCCAATTAGATCAAGTAGTAACAATGGGTAACGTTGTGGTTACGATAACTCTATAAGTGAGAGTTCAATCCCTTCAATAAGATATGATTTCACTGTTACTATAGTTATTTTAATTATTAGATGTAATGAAGATGTAATTTGTCCTTGATTATAATGTCTTATAATTATATCAAATGCTACTTTTTGTTTGTCACTTAGGATTTCATAACAAAAATTAGACTTCATTTTTTCCATAGCAAGTAAGTTTTTGTTTTTGTCATGCTTATAAATTTAGGAACTCTCTTCATTTATTCTTCACCCATATTTTCTACATCCCAATTTATTTTTCTATCAATATCTCTTCAACCCAACATATCAATCTCAGAAACATGTAGAAACTAGTCTATAATTTCAATGTGACCTTCCATGTTAAATGTACGAATAGTTATGCTCAACACTTCTAATTGGTTAAATTCCCCATCTAGATTAGCACATATTAGTTTTTATTTATTAAATTTTAATGATGAATTTATTTCATAGTTTATTTCTTGTTTAAATAATCATGATGGTAGAGTATGTTGCATTTCAGAATCATGTGTATCAAAATTCATTGAACCAACCACTACATTGTAAATATGCACTTTTAAGAAAAATATTTTCCTTCAAAGCTTATATTAATTCATGGCTATGTAAGTTAGCCATACATTTTTGGTCTTTCTATGAAATGTTAAGACCACATGATAGGTTATAGATCTCATTCATCCTCTTAGAGAATCTTGTTTTTCTCTTGAGATTGAGTCTTTTTGAAACTTCCTTGTAGGGACTAGCATATGCCCTATTTAGTATGAAGCCCAAATTGGAAAAATGGATATCCTTCGTGGTGTAATGAATTTTAATTTTCAGAGGCTTTATCACAACTCAAAAAGAAAAAAAAAGAGTATTCTTGACTCTCAAGGATAGCTTTCTATTCAAACATAAGACCCACCAAGTTGAAAAATGATACGTTTAAGTTGGTTTTTAGAATTAGTTGTAACTTGTTTGCCTGTGTTATATACCATAGTTTGTTATTTATTTTTTAGTTGTACTAATTTTCTAAGTAATCATATTTATCTAATTTTATAAATAATCATTTTTATCTATATATAAATTAAGCAAGCCAAATAGTTGTTGTAGGTACATGTCTTGAGAAATTTAGATTTTCTCAACCATTTGAAAGGAGCTACTATTATTTTCACTAGATGTATCTATTTCTCCTTATAAGAAAGTTAATATGGTCTTGGAGCACTGCTTTCTATTTGGATTATAATTTATCAATCTTTTGTGATTATGTTGATATAAATTTCAAATCCAAATCTAATCTTTAGCATACTCCCTTTTTGATATTGAAAAAATAATAAAAAAGAACATAACATATGTGAATGTTATGTTTCTTACCTCTTTAAGGTCTAGACCTTGAATCATTAAACTGGGTCTTGTATATCTATGTAGGAATGATGGAATTTTAAAATTAGTGGTAACTAGTAATGTTGTTGCCTAGAGTACATTTAAGGATATTGTCAAATAGTTTGTGTGCATCCTTCGCTCTTCTACTGTTGGTAGATCATTTGGAAAAAAGATAGTGACAAAATAATAACTTTATGCCATACCATTCACCGAAACACCATCTTGCCTCTCCTATAATGTATTTTGCTCAGGATTTATCCTACATTCTCTATTATGGATGGTACGATTTTTATTTTATTTTGTGTTTTGAAATCCAAGTAATAGACATGAGATAAATTCATCTCACTTGTGAGTGTGAATGTATACACACCCTTATCTCATCTAACCCAAGGCTCACCCCATTTGATATTTTATATTTCTATATATCTTGTGAGACATAAACCCTAGACCACTAAGCATGGTTGATTTCTCTTATAACTCTTCCAAAAGAACAAAATTTCTCTTATGATTTACATAAGCAAAACTCTCAAAATGTTTGCCCAAGTAAATTTTAGAAGGCAACCCTGATAAATCTCTAACAAAAACATATCATGCTTTTTAGAATATTGTTTTAAATCCTCAAACATGAAAGATTTGTAGAGTAAATTATATCATTTTCCCTCGGTGTAGTTCTCTCAATTGGAACCTATTTTATTTGATTGTGACTTGGGTCTTGAGGTGGGTTGTGTTGAAATCGCTAAGGATGATGTTGTGATGTTGGATGATGGGACCAATATAACCCTGTAGTTATTGGTTATTCTTGTGAAAACTTTTCCTTTATTAATTGCTGGTGCTTTTGTTCCCTGTTACTATCATTTGTGTGTATTTTTATATTGTAATAACATTTTAATACTATTTTTTTTTAATTGTATACTACAATCTTGTTAATGATTTTTTTGGTGATTTCCATCCATGCATATATAGACTTTATTCATGTTATTCTATATATATATATATATATATATATATATATATATATATATATATATATATATATATATAATAAATATAAGAAAAATCAACCATATTTACTATGTGATGTATAAAATTTAAAGCCAACTACAAACAATTAACCATAATTAACTTTTTAAATAAAAATTTATTTTTAAAAAAAAAATAAATTATATTAACATGTCAATTTAATATTTTTTTAACCGAAAAAAAAACAATCATAAATTATCACTTACTAAGATAACTTCTAATATTTGCGGAAAATATTCCACACTTCAATTTTTTCTATTCAAAATTTACCCCTCCTCTTTTAAAGGAAATGATTCTCTTTTTTCCTATAACCATCTCTATGAAAATTGGGAAAACTTTTCATGTTTTAATTTTTTTCATACGACCATCTACTTAACGAAAATACTTTTCCCAATCTGAAACGCGGTTACCCAGCAGCCAAGAAAGTATGCCGCGTAATATTTTTTCATTGGCTTGTTACACACGTCTAAATCATCTATCTACAAATAAAAAACAAGTTTTCATAACGAAATGACAAATTACTGGTCATAGTCAATTCATGAAGGAGTGAGGTAGCATTACCTGGCGTCTATCATTTGGTATTCCGATTAATATGGAAATAAATTTGACGGAGCCCATGCTCTATCTCCGTTTTGGGGTCGTTTGAAAACCATTTTATAGGCGGTATCAATTCTAGGCAGTTTAAATAGCCGGAATAAAATTTGTATGTCTGAGTGGAAAGACTTTTTTATTTTTAAATTTTTTTGGCCTTAATAAAAAAGGATCGCATTAACTATTTCAATATTAATTTGCTTTTGATTGTTATTAATATTATGTATTTAGGTCCGTAGTTGACTCTTTAAATGACACTACTCAAAATTTAAAATGTTCCCTCATATATATATATATATATATATATATATATATATATATATATATTATATATATATTATAATATAATTTTTTTATTACTTGTCTAAATTATATGTATTTATGTTATATAATATTCTAACATTAATTATATTATAATTAATATTTTATAATAATATAATAATAAAGTGGGTATTTGTAAAGTGAAAGAGTGTAAATTCACAGTTGTATTATATTCGAAACTTGTGACTACTAAATCTGTCTCACATTTTGTTCACAAAACGTTAAGAAATAAAAATTTGCTTTTTTTTGTGAAGGTGGCAGTGGAAAATGAGGTTGTGTGGTTCTTCATATGGTGTACCAATGCACTATGTAGGAAGGAGGTGTTTTGTTTTACGATGAACTTGAGCAATGACAAATTGGTGGGGAAGGGTAAGCCCATATAGAGAATGAAAGTGGTGAAAGATAACAAGGTGAGCTGGGTGGTGATGGTGAGGGACAATGACAGAGTATTTCAATGAGAGACTCAAAGAAGCCTAGGGAAATACACGTACAAAGTTCAATGACAAGATACATCTGACAATACAATTTGTAGCTTCCAACAAACTATCTCAATTTCCCAATACATGATTGAAATGAGTATCAGATATTCAATGATGCTTTTAAAACACAGAGAATGCAACATGTGTCAATTTAGACAAGTCTAACACTAAATTAACAAAAATTATGTGTTAACTATAGAAAACCTAATTAGATAATTCTAAAACCAATAAGACAAAAAATAGAAAAGGCTTCTTCAATGAAAGATGCCTCTTATATAATATAATTGAGTGATGCATGATGCCATATGCAAATAGATATGGATATAGATATTTACAAGCTTTTCTATTCTCCTTCTCAGTAACACTAACAACAACTAGTGTACTCATAACAATAGTACGTATTTATCTTTATTTGTTGAATAGAGAAAGGTATAGCTTCTGCAAGGACCACAAGCATGACCAATTTTGTGTATTTTTTTGGATGAGGGCTTGAATCCCCACCAATTTATACATGCTCTCTTTAAGCACTATCGTAATTTGATCCCTCACAATATAATCATACACAATCTAAACACAAAAGATTTTGAAAAGACTCTCAAAATATTTGACCCAACCAAACACTTTCAAACATATTGTCATCATGACAATATATGGTTGAAAAAATACATCTGAAGAGATATCTGTGTTCATTGAGATGTCACTTTTTTCAATCATGTATTGAGTAACTTAAATAGTTTTGTATAACCTCCATATTGCATTCACACATGCGACATGTCACTGAACTTTGCATGTATCTAATTAAGGATCTTCAAGTCCATCATTTGAAATACCCTATTATTTTCCATCACCATCAGCACCCACCTAACCTTTACATGTTTCATTACTTTCATGTTTTGTATGGCTTTGACCTTACCCTCAAAATGGGATCAACTGTCATGGGTTTTGCATGAGACACAACTATCAGTTTACACTCTTTTGTGTAATCCTCAAAGAATTTTTTACAATTATCCTAGGTCTGATAATGATTGTGTGTAGTGAGAATATTGATTTATTTCATGCAAGCTGGAAGAATGAAGTTCTTGAGCATTCACCTGAGATATGATTTCATACATTTGACTAGTCTAGAGGACAAGGTGGCTTCAGTAATGACCATATGAGGGAAGGTAATTTAAATTGAAAACATAATAGTCTATGTAGAGAATGACAAAATTGGGAGATGAACAAAGAAAGATAAATTCAAAGAGACTTTTGTTTCACATAAGTATGAACCTGAAAATGTACAACAAAAGATAAAAGGTAAAAACATAAAATCATCTCTAGAGGCGTAGTTATTATTGATGCAACAAATAAAGATAATCAGTCCTCATGACACCTTTGTCCACCATTGATAATAGAAAATAACCAATCAAATATGTTGATTCCATGTAAGTTGTAGACCCATTTAAAATGGGTGAAGGGCATGTAAAGTATTGAATTTGTTTACCACGAATAAGATTCATGCACTTATGAAGGGTTCTATTTTATAATTTATTTTTATTAATTAAAGGAACTTGGTCGAATGTCAATGCACATAAATGAATCTAAGATGTAAATGAGAATGGGAGATTGAAAAAGGGTTTCTAAGTCTTAGGTCTACCAATATGCCATTAATTAGTCTCATGGATGACATATCAAATGATTTATATGTGATTTGAGAGTAACTTATTGGTAGTGAATCATGGTGCAAGTCATTTAGATCAAACAATGAAGGTAATCTAAGGTCTGATGTTTTGGGATTCAAGTGGAATAAGGCTCACAATGAAAAAGATTAAATTTTGCTTACCTAGATGTGACATTGTTTGATACCTATCTAACTTTAAAACAATATGTATCACTTATGAGATTTTAATATGGAAAAACTTGCAAGCTTTATTGCATGAAGATGACCCCAAACTCTAGAGGATTAATGAAGATGACCCCAAACTCTAGAGGATTAATGAGGATTAATGAAAGTCTTGATGAAAATGCATTTTACAGTTTATTTTAATTGACATTAGAATTTTCCAATTAATGGTGAAGATGCATTTATATTTATATATAGAATAGGCATATGACTATTGAGAAGGGGAGTGACACCATCAACATGTGAAAAATTATATTTGTTCACCATATGAATGAGCCAATAGATCAACCAGTAGATCAGTACATAATTGTCAAAAATTTTAGGCTTCGAGCAGAATATGGCCTCACAATGCAAAATATTAAATTCAGCTTGTCTGAATATAACATTGTTTTTTATCTACATAACTTTAAAATATTACGTCTCACTCATGAGCTTTAACATTGTACAAAATCAAAGTATAAGTAATAACAATAAATTACTATATACCTTTGCTTTACAAAAATAAAAAATTACATCCCTTACATCGTATAAATAAAATTATGTTTATAATATTAATGTACATAATAGCTAATAATAACATATAAATAATACTAATATATTATTTTATATTTATAATGATATATATATATATATATATATATATATATATATATATATATATATATATATATATATATATATATATATATATATATATATATATATATATATATATATGATTGAGGTTTGATAGGTCCCTCCCATGTTTTATTAAAAAAAAACCCTCGATTACAAAAAGATGTCTAGTCCCTCGAACCTAAAAAGCACAAGAGAGACCAAAAATAGGCCCAAAAGAGGTCGATAACCAATAATGAGACAACCAAAAACAATCCTGAACTAGATGAAACCAACACGTAGTAAGGCCTCACTCCACCTTCTGAGAACCTTTACATGGATTCCTACTTCCACCCAAAATTCTACCTTTCCCCTTCAAGTTACAACATCACAAAATACAAGGAGTTGGTTCCAGAGCTAACCACCCCTTCTTATTTTTCTTAACCATTATCCATTCCTCAGCTAGTTGTCGAGAATCATTACTAAATAACCTATCCATTTTGGACTAGGTTCCTAACAACCTTGTCTCTATCGATTTGATTTTTAGCAACCTTTATTGGAGAATAAATAATTGTTGTTTTCAATGTTTTGTTATTCTAATTATTGTCTGCAAAGATTGTAAGGTGAGAAGGGAGGGAATCCTTCCACCAATAAATCACTTTATTTTGTTTGGGGTTGGGACAATTAACCACAAAATTCCTAATGTCAAAGCAATTTCGGCATATAAAAGGGATTCCTTTATAATCTATGGACTGAATCCAACAATGATCTTTGATTTTTAGGTTAATGTTTGATAATATTTTCTATGAAACATCCATCACCACCAAAATCTAGGTGAAGGTGGTGTGTAGGAAGCTAATAGTCAAGGCATCTATTATCGACGATTCACCTAGTATGTTCCGAATGCTCGAGAGGTAGGAAGTCAACCAAAATTACTAAGGGAGGTCTAACAAACAAATCCACATGTTACTATTTGTTAAGGTTTCCAATAGGGAATTGAAATCAATAAACCAGGGTTTTCAAAAAAGTAGATGTCCACGTCTTGTCCTATCAAACTCTAGCTTGGTCATTCAAACAATCAAAGATTGTGATAAATAATCCATTTGAACATGGATATATCACCAAGTTGTCCTCCATGAGTAGTTCCCTATTTTAAAAGACTAAGTTATGTGTAAAACTAATAGGCTAGGCCAATACATGTTGACTATGTAAATAAGCCTCACAGAGGTAAACCATTCTTCATTCCTGATAATTTCCTCAATCACTTCATCCCCAAAGTAGAGTGAAGGGTTGTTATCCACTACCTAGAGAGGAGGCTCCATTCTATCTTCTAGGGTTACTGGCTTAACAAAAAAATCCACAAAGGATTTCCCTAACCCTTCAATTTATTTTCCAACCCATGCAACCTATGGCCACCCATCCATGCCTACAATAGACCTCTCCAGGTTTGTTGTAATCTGACCTAGCAAGGAGGGTTTCATTGACATGCTGCTAGCTACCCATCCTATCTCAGAAGCTGTAACCTATCTTAGCTGAGAACTATGGTTTGCTAATACCATTTTTACCAAATATTGAGGCTACTTCCCCCAAGATCCCCCGTTTGAGAGCCTTTGTTGGCTTTACTTTAGTTTTCAAAGCCAATCAGGGGCATGCATTAACCTACCCAATATATTTTGGTATCCCCACAGTGCATTACTCCATTTCAATTGTTGATAGATTGTAAACCCTACATCTAGTAAGATCTCAAAGAAAAATTAAGCTCTAACCTGGCTCTGTATTCCAACCTCAATTGTGTTATTATAATATTATATAATATTAATATTATATTATTATTATTACCATATTAATATGTTTGGTTATACAATATTTATAAAATATAGTATTACTGATAATATATTATATTATTATAATATATGTTTTTATACTAACAATATATATACATACACACATATATAAACTATATTAATTATGTCATATATTATTATATTATAGTAATAATTAATATATTAAATATGTTTAATAATAAATTATATTACTAATTAAAAAATTACAAATATATTATATTATATAAAAAAAATATTAACATATAAAATATAATATTTAAAAAAAATACTATATAACATATCGTTATATTATAATTATAAATATATATTAATATATTAACATACATATTAATATTATTCTATTCAAAACCCATAATATACATAGTTATAGATTATATATTAATATTATAATAGTAATAAATATTTTTATTATATATTCGATTATATATATATATATATATATATATATATATATATATATATATATATATATATATATATATATATATATATATATATATATATATATATATATATATATATATATATATATATATATATATATATATATATATATATATATATATAATTCAGTGTCTTATTCCCATGTCAGCAACATTATAATGATGCTTCTATCAACACATCATATGTAGAGCTTACCATAATTAAATCAACACTCATGACATCCTTACCTACCCTTGATAATAGAAAAAAACCAATCAAATACGTTGACACCTTTTAAGCTACAAACCCCTCTATGATGTTTGCATGTCATGTAGATCCACTAACTACCCTCAATCTATGTTTGGTATATGATATGGGCCATCTAATGTATGATATCACCTGAAATGCCCTGTGATTGACCCTCACCATCACCACTCAAGTAATCATAAAATATTTCACCACTTCCATGTTATTAACATCTGGAGCAATTAAATCAGGGTTAATAACATACAAAAATACTTAACTCAGACACCTAAAAGAAATGGCAAGGTAATAAAAAGCATGAAAGTGGTGGATTATTTAAATGTACACTAGGCAATGACAGTGACTATGACAAGGTATTTTAGATGATACCATATGTTAGGGGCATATTTTACACCAAACCCAGATTTAGGTAGTGGTTGGATTTACGTGACCTGCAACACCCATTGCAAAAGGGTTCGTACCTTATAGGGTCGTGACATTTTTTAATCATCATTTTCTATTGTTGAGGGTGGATGAGGATGTCATGAGAGTTGATTTGATTAAAAACAAGACTCCATGTCTGATGTATGGCTTGAATCAATGATGTAATATATTGAGGTCCTAAAGTCTGTCTTGTTGCTTCCATTCATCAATGTTGAGAATATATTTTTACCTAAAAATAAAAAATTACATGTCTTTTGGTATTCCTTGCACCATGAAGGGAACTACTAGTTATATAGTTAGCATGAAGGGTTTTTCTTCTTTTTGGCATGAACGTTCAATCGATGCTTTGGAGGCTTTTTTAACCAATAAAGAAACAATGAAAATCATGCTTATAGTGATGATAACATATATAACAAAAATTAGTTATATCAAAAAAATGCAATGCCTAAATGTTTCAAGTACATCCACAATAAAATACGGAGCAAATTATTAGCACCTTAGAAGGAGTTGTCCTAAAGGTGAAGTCATATTAGAAGGGATGTACTATTTTAATTTTGTAAAGTAGGGTTTTATAAAATGAGGGAGTGTAAATTGGTATGGCCATTGACCCCATCATAGTTTTTGTGTACAAAGTTAAACAACAAAAAGATTGTTTTTTTGGTGGAGTCAATAGTGTAAAATGAGGTTGTGTGTTTCTTCATACGGCATGGCAATGTGTAGTACGAGGAGATGTTGTGTTTAATGATGAATTTGAGCAATGACAAAGTAGTGGCAAAGGGGAAAGCCATACAAAACATGCAAGTGCTTAAATATTTTAAGGTGAGTTGAGCGGTGATAGTGAGGGACAATGACAAGGTAGCTAAGATATAGATTCAAGGAAACTACGAGAGGGCCCATACCGTACACTAGATATAGATTCAAGGAAACTACTAGATCAACATGCCCTACACCCATTGAAATGGGTTTTGCAGCTTACAGAGAGTCAACATATTTGATTGGCCATTTCCTATTATCAAGAGTGGATGTAGACGTCATGCGAGTTGATTTGATTGTGGCAGGGCTCCATATTTAATGTACAACATGAATGATCATTATAATGTTACTCACGTGAGAACAAGACATTAAAATTCTGAAAATTATATTTATATTCTCTAACTATAAATATAATATACTGTATATTAATATGAATAAATATTATTATAATATATAATTTAATATTACTATACCTCTATCTATATATATTAATATTATTAAAAATATGTAAGAGGCTAATTATTAGTCGATTGAATAATGATGGTGTTGGAAATGGCGAGTGATGAGCAAAGGCGTGTGGAAATTAATGGCGAGCGGCAAATAGAGCTGAGTTAAGAGAAAAGAAACGAGCGACGCGTGGATGGTGAGCTTCAGAACCCCTTGGAGAAGGAAAGCAAAGTGATGGCAAAGGTTGCAAGGAAGCACAATCTAGGACATCATTGAGTGGTGAAAGGTGATTCATCTTCTCTTTCGGAGAACAAGATTTTTCTAAATTGCCCTAATTCTTATATAACCTCTATCACAATTACAAAAAGTTCTATAGGAGATCATTCTTCAGGCTAACCCTTTTTAGACTCCCTGTTTGATTCTAAGTTCCCCCCTAGATGGCTCAGCCAAGTCTGGGGTTGAGTCTGACCGAGGTGATGATGATCTCCCTCAATTGGAATTTGAACGATCTGGCTTGACCTCTAACATTCAGACTTTAAAAGAGGAGGCATTGGTCCCGGTCGCACTTGGAGACGTTGTAATGGATTTTTTTTCATCATCTCATTATATGGAAATCGGTGATGGTTTCCTCCAAGCTATAGAAAGGAAGTAGATCACTAGTTTGTTGGGTTCTGCGAAATTAGACCTATGTAGAAAGATTAATTTATTGGATTAAGTCTATTTGGCACAAGGTGTATGGTCCCATAGTTTTTATGTTAAGAAATGAATTCTTCATGGTCTAGTTCAATTACGAGGAAGAGAAAGAGTAAATCTTACTGAGCGCCTGGATTCATTTATTTTGTCCTATGAATGTAGTTATATCTTACGTTATAGTTTGGATTCGACTATATAAGCTTCCACTTATAGAGTGATATCCTTCACTGATCCAGTAAATGATCTCTAAAGTTGGTCATTTTGTTAAATTAGACAATGATCCAGCTTTGTTCCATTAGAACTTTGTTTGGGTATGTGTTATGGTCGATTTTTCTAAGCCTATCTATCACTCTACTAAGTTGTCATCGTCAAAGGGTAACAGGGTTCAATTATTTAATATCGAAGGCCTATCGTTTCGATGTTTTCATTGTAACAAATTAGGGCATATGTTGGTGGATTGATCCTCTACTTACTCCTCTAGTTTCAGGCCTTCCCAGCTCTTAAAATGAAAAAACGTGGTTTTCTATAGCCCAGCATTAGAGAAAGGCTTTCCGCAATGTTCTCTGACCACCGTTCTCCTCCAATGGGCAGCAAGCTTCAGGCATCTCGTCAAAGTTTACCAGGGCACACTTGAAACATGGATTTTAAATCTCCATCTCCTCCTGCGAGTAGCATAATCTGGGTCTCTCCTTAGGGTTTCCCTGGGCTCTCATGTATCATGAATCCTAAAGCTCCAAGTATTAGTGTCTCAATAGAAATAGGGTCTATCAAATATTTTCCATCGCTTGAGGATTAGATGAGCCCACATGAATCATTGATGGCGGATCGTTTGAGTACTTTTGGTGATTCTTTTGTTCAAGCACCTATGGATGGCATTGTGTCTTTTCTTTCAATTGGCCCTGGGACTTTCGTTGTGTCTCAGCTATGCTATTATCCAATGCTTAGATCTTTTAACTGAAAGCGATAGTTAGAGTTAGAAACAATAGTCCTTTGGTGCCGGCTACAAATATATTACCTTATTTGGGGAAGGACGGATCTCAGCTTCATATTGTTTATTTACCGGATCAATATTTGCTTTAGTTTAGGTGTTAGACGAGGCAATCGTTCAATGGTTGGGAGTGGGTTCAAAGAATTAGGTGGTCTGTCAAAAGTTAGAAGTAGATTTGGTGCAATAAGGTTTGAATTGTAACGAGGAAATAAGTGTAGTCATGGAGCACCAATTTATGCAGATTAAAGGGGAGGATCAGGGTTCTCTTCCATGTGATGCAATAGCATCTATTAAGATCCATACTCTTGCTCTGACATGATCTCTCCTCATCAAACCAAATTGTGGTACTCAAAGGCATAGAGGAAGCAAAAATGAAGCTAAGAGACTACAGTTGGATGCTATGCTTGACATTGTGGAAGGCTCGCAGTGAACTATGGATTCCCTTCTCTCTTGAGGAGGAAGGAGAGCTAACTCCTCACCTTGGGAGAAGGCCTTTCTAAATGGTGGTTATTTACTTAATAGTCTAGTGTTTTGTACTTCTTGTCAGTATTTAGCCTTTTTAGTGGTTGGTTTTTCAGGATACTTATTTGATAGTGTGAGGTTGCTTGATCGAAGGGTTCACTTGTAATCATTTCTTTGTTTTTTTAAATCATTTTATCGGGAAAGAGACTCCTTTAACCCTTGTTTATATATATATATATATATATATATATATATATATATATATATATATATATATATATATATATATATATATATATATATTTATATATATATATATATTATATATATATATATATATATATAACAAGAGTTAAATCATTTTATCGAGAAAGAGGCTCTTTTAACCCTTGTTTATATATATATATATATATATATATATATATATATATAAACAAGGGTTAAATCATTTTATCGGGAAAGAGGCTCTTTGAACCCTTGTTTATATATATATATATAAACAAGGGTTCAAAGAGCCTCTTTCCCGATAAAATGATTTAACCCTTGAGCCTCTTTCCCGATAAAATGATTTAACCCTTGTTTATATATATATATAAACAAGGGTTAAAAGAGCCTCTTTCCCGATAAAATGATTTAACCCTTGTTTATATATATATATATATATATATATATATATATATATATATATATAAACAAGGGTTAAATCATTTTATCCGGAAAGAGGCTCTTTTAACCCTTGTTTATATATATATATATATATATATATATATATATATATATATATATATATATATATATATATATATATATATGGGTATAAATAGGATAATGAGGGATAAAAAGGGGGCTTAAAGTGATATTTTTTTCTTAAAATAACAATAGTTGAATTTGGAGAGAATTTTAGAGATGTATTTAGAAATTTAATTTTATAATAATATCATAATATAAATTATGGTATTCTGATTGTAGTTTCTAAACATGCAATATTTTCCAATACCTAAATAAAATTGTGTGGAATTGATGCATTTCTTTCAATGACATGGTATTTTTTTGTGAAAACATAAGGAGATCGCATGTGTTCAAACATGGTTTTTCAGAGTAAATGAATGCATTTTTATATGAAATTTCATATATGGATGGAGAAAATGTCATATATTGTTGATAATACTTTTAATTGATTTTTAACGTGTGTGTGTGTGTGTGTGTGTGTGTGTGTGTGTATAAAACTCAAAATCGCTGTAAAATTAAAATTGAAAGTGTATAAACACAATGTTTTGACCTTAACTTCATGAAAATCATTTTTTTTAAAGTAACGCCAGTGATGTGTAGATTGTTAATAAATATGTTTTATAAATTTTTTATTAATGGTCAAAATTGATATTATTATAATGAAAATCCATAATATATATAATAATTTAATATTATAATAACAATAATTATTTTTATTATATATTTGATTACATATATTATTAACAATATACACTATATGTTATATTAACATTTAGTATATATCATAGTTATTAATGTATAATATAATTATATATATAATATACAATATACTATTATAATATATTATATTTAAAATTTGTGTGTGTGTGTGTGTGTATCAAAAACTCAATGCCTTGCTCCCACATCAGTGACATTATAATGATGCTTCAATAAACACATCATATGTGAAGGCTACCATAATTAAATCAACACTCTTGGCATCCTCACCTACCCTTGATAATAAAAAACAACCAATCAAATATGCCGATACCTTATAAGCTACAAACCCCTCTATGATGTTTGCATGTCATGTAGATCCACTAACTACCATGAATCTAGGTTTGGTGTATGATATGGGTTCTCTGATGTATGATATCATCTCAAATACCCTATGATTAGCCCTCACCATCACCACTCAAGTCATTGTAAAATATTTCATCACTTGTATGTTATTAACATCTGAAGCAATTAAATCAAGGGTAATAATATATGGAAACACTAAACTTGGAACCCTAGAATAAAGGGAAAGGTAATAAAAAATATGAAAGTGGTGAAATATTTCAATGTACACTAGTTAATGACAAGGAGTGGCAAGGGCAAGATATTTGAGGTGATACTATATGCTACAACATATTTTACACCAAACCTAGATTTAGGTAGTGGTTGGATTCCATGCTTGCATCACTCTTTGAAAAATGGTTCATAGCTAGTAGGGCGGAAACATTTTTTGTTGTTTAAGGTGGATGAGGATGTCATGAGAGTTGATTTAATTGAAATAAGACTCCATGTTTGATATATGTCTCAAATTAATGATGCAATATCATTTATGTGGGGACAAGACATTGAGGTCCTAAAGTCTATCATGTTTCTTCCATTCATCAATGTTGAGAATATATTTCCATCTAAAAATAAAAAAATTATGTGTCTTATGGCATTCCTTGCACCATTGAGGTAACTACTAGCTATATAGTTATCATAAAGGATTTTCCTTCTTTTGGCATGAATGTTCACTAGATGATTTGGAGACTATTTTAACCAATCAACAAATGATGAAAATCATGATTATATTGATGATAACATATCTAAAAAAAATTAGTTATATAAAAAAAAGGCAACCTAAACATTGCAAGTAAATTCCCACACACACACACACACACACACGTCATAAAAATAATGAAATTTACCTGATCAGATGAGTCTCTAAAGACAAAAAAACACATAAAATTCTTTAAAAATATGTGGACTACTCCATGATAGGTTTTAGGCTAGATTTAGACCCCCTAGCCTAAATCTAAACTAATTTTGGAGGGAATGTAAAATTCAAAAGTAAGTCTCCTACAAAGGGTGTATGCCCTTTGCATGACCACAAGGGCCAATTAATGTAATTGGTCATTTGGTACTACTTCTAAATAGGGTATATGTGTTTTTCAAAAGGGTTCACACTCTTTATAGTTCATAAAGTTTACAGCCTTTAGAAGACCACAAAGGCCAATCAATGTAATTGTTCATTTGGAACTACTTCCAAATAGGGTGTGAGCACTTTCTAAAAGGGTGTACACTCTTCAAGTAGTTCATGAATTTTACTTGTTTACCTATAAATTTTACTCATTCATTTTGTATTTTAAAAACTTAAAACTATTTTTTCTTGATGACACTAAAAATTGTGCAAATTCTCCATTTACTATGCCTTAATTACTATAAATTATTCAATTTTTATTCTACTTAGATTTATTTGTTCAAACATAAATAACGAGTAGGGTAGTCACTATAAAATAACAATTAATTAAATAAGAAATGAGGAGATTGAAATCAAGAAAGAAAAAGAAATAAAAAAAGATAACAAGATAGGAGAGCATCCATAAGAGCTTCTTTACAAGGTAAAGGTACTTCCTCCACACCAGGTAATATTTCAAATGAAAATAACATGCCAAATTCCATGAAATTTAATTTAAAAATGTCTTAAAATGAGATAATATAAATTAATCAATCCTTGTTGAATGATGAAATTTAAAATATAAAACATACAACTAATGATTTGCATTGAGTGAGGAAACACATGGAGAAACATAATATAATGAATCATCCATTTATAATGAAAATTTTGAACATGGTGATACTCAACATCACATAATGACCCCAATCCATCTCTCTCCCAATGAAGATGAATTTAGTTCACCTATACAGTATAATGTTAACCAACACTCTAATATCCCTTCTATGGTTGAAGTGTTAACACTATTTGATTTAATTAAAAAAATAGATCCTAGACATACTCCTTCAAGGATAATGTGATGAACACAAAGGTATTTTATTAAAATATATGAAAAAATAATAGAACCCATGGAAGGTAAAATTTTAAAAATAGTAGTCCAATGGCATGCTCAATGTATGATACTATGCCTTTGAGAAGAAAATTCATACAAAATGATGTCAACTATTTGTTCAAATAATAAAAATATAAAAAAATTCTCCACATGATGCATAATTTAGGGTTAAGATCAATCAATACAGAGGGAAGGAATAATACAATAATAAAAAAATATATTTAATGCATTTAATAGAATGGGTAATATAACTCAAAAACATATATTAATGTTGCAAGATGAGTAACAATAGAATCTATAGTGAGTAAGTCAACATCTAGATCTCAATTTATTATTCAAACAAGTACATCCCTGAACTTGAATAGGAAAACTCTAATAAATTTTATAAAAAAAAGATCAAGGATCTATGACCCTTTACTCATAAATTGTTAGGCATTTAGCAGTAAAGTCCTATGAAAAGATAAGTATTAGTTGAAGGAATAAGAAATTTGATTGATTTTTTTGTTATGATAACACAAGGTTCATATCTAATCTAAAATATGTTGTTAAAAGAAGAAAATGTTCAAAAAATGGTGAGCCACATGCAAAATGTTTCTTTGACATGACACAAACACAATTTTTTTAAAGATATTTAATCATAAATTGATATTAGCTAAAGGTCATTTGAGATGTGCAAGCCTTTCTATGTTAAAATAAACCAAAAATGCACCACATATTGTTTTAGGATCCATGTTGAATTTTTTGTGCATTTTTATTATTTTTGTCATACACATTACACTTTACATGCTGACGAGATTATGTAGGAATATATGGTGGCTTCTCCACCTAAAAAATCAAGAGAGTTAATCCCAAGTCTTTTCTATTAGATACCTAAGGGATAATTTTGTCTTTTCAAAGAATGTTTAGATGGAATATGTAACACTTATGGTGGTTTGGGACATTTGACTAGTTATACACATGAATACATTTCACATGAATTTGAAAAAAAAAACTATTTGATTATAATAAGTACAAATCTATAAAGTATGCATTAAAATATGAAAATGGGTCATTAATATATGTGTTAATTATGACATATATATTTGTATATAATTTACTATTTGAATTAAATAAAAATATTATTTACTAATATGCAAGACACACACACAAAGAAAATTGGTTAGATAATTAGTTCAATTTATGAAATGACAACAAATTTTTTGGGACCATTGTTTTGGTTGTGGGATTTGATGAAAATTACATACTAAAACCATAAATGAGGTCCAATATTTGTATACTAATTAAATTAAATTTGTAATTTTCATGTATATTACACTCAGACATGCCCTTAATAACATAGAGGACAGCAAAAATATTTTGAGGGAGTAACACTTTTATATGAGCAATGACATATCGCATTCCCCATAGTTTGCTTGAGGTTGTTTTGAGATATTTAATATAAATATTAATGCAATATAAATTATGTTTAAAACACGCTACATGTGGTCAAACAATTGTGTAGGACAATTTAAGAATTTTTGAATGTCTTCTAGTTAAATAGGATGCATGAAAAGAATGGGGTTCAACATTTTTGGAGTTTATTTGAGGTTGGGTATGACCAAGGGTAACATGATCATGTTGGTTCATGTGTAAAAATATCCCTTAAATAAGAGTAGATAAAATACAAAAATGGTGTTGAATTGATCGATGCTGCAATTATTGTGACTTGTTATAATGAAAAAAATTCTTGTTGATCAAATAAATATTCTCATCTGTGAATATTGTTTTAGTTACTTGAGGAAATAAATAAGGAAGTGTATGAATATTTTAGTATAGTACCTAGATCAATTATTTTCCACTCCATTTGAGGTTCAAAATCTAATTCATGCACTACATATACTATGGATATGGCACATTTTTATTTGGGCTATATGGAATTTCATTGGAATGAATACAAATCAAAAAATGGGTTGACGAATGGTATTGTAGACCTCTAACACCTATGGAGACTATAAATTCATTCCAACCACTAGGGGAACATGAAATGCATCATTAGTTGACTTTGAACACATATCATATCTTATGCAACTAGGTAAATATTATTATAATTTGAATGCAGCCTTAAACATTAGTGATCTATTATTTTTTTCTTGCATTTCCTTAAAATTTGGTTATACTTTAAATTTAGAGAAATTTTTTGTAGTAATTTCACTTGAGGAAAATGATGAGGGAATAGGATACTACTTGTCTTGGATGGATAAGACATAGTTATCCTACTAGATTTTTGGTTTTTATAAGAACTTGGTTTCATAAATAATTTCATAAAAAAGTAAAGTAATGGTTATTTCAGAATTTTTAAATGATTAGGGTGATGATTCATTATTCAAATTTGGTTATCACTATAAATATTCATATGATCAAAATTTTTGGAAAGCCTCACAACAAATTTTTTTGGAAAGTTTGTGAATCTGAGCATGAAGCAATTCTGTAACACTTAAAAACAAACCTGATCTTGAAGGTACATTGGATTCACTTGGTAACATTAGTATTCAATGTGTCTGACATTTTAAATTACTAAGGTTAACTTATTTTATTTATTGCATTTTATTTTTTAATTATTTTCTCATTATGTGTTTTCATTTGTATTTGAAATTTTTACTAATATACTTAATGTAGGTTAGTAGTACTAGATGAGATTTCACCTTCACGTGGCAATGATGTGAGTAGAGAAGATTATCTTCTTGAAACAAAAAAAAGCCTATAAATAATGAATTTTGAATAGAAAATTTTCTTCCTCATCCTAAGTGGCATAAAATCCTCTAAGAGGTGCTTATATAACTCTCTCATGAAGTTTTAGGAGACGACAATTCATCTCTACCCATCATAATTCTCATGCAATGCCCACCTAAACTTCAATCCATTTTTACACTCAATGAGAAGAAGATTCTCTTTAGGGATGCATCTAACCACCTAAAAATGTTAATATTTTTAGGTAATCAAGAGTTTATGGAGACAATTTAAGTGTTTATACACCCACCTAAATGTGTTTGAAAATATTGGGCTAGTGAGTCAAAAGATATGCTACTCACTGACCAATTTTTGGTCCCTTAATAGCGATTTTGCTCTGAGATAAAATGCACCATCATGTATCCCAAGATTTGAGTGGTAGATAATCATTTATGGTGTGCTTATAGGACTCAACCATGTAAATTTAAGCATTAGCAATTTGTCTCTACCCCTCACGGTTCTCCTACAACACCCACCTAAAGTTTATTTTGTTTTTACATGTAGGTATGAGAAGATTATCTTGAGGGATACATATAACTACCTAGAAATGTTAACCCTGGGAGGTTATGGAGAGTGTAAGGAGGCCATTCAAGCATTTATATGCTTATTTAGACATGGTCAGGAAGATTGTTCATTAATTAGTATAGCAATTCAAAATATATGCTACCCACTGACCAACTTTTGGTGCCTTAATAGAGATTTAGATGAAATAGAAAAAGTGGTGTTATGTCTCCCTCATCTCAAGTGCTAGATAATCCTCTATGGTTACTTTGATTATTTTCTCATGTATATGTAGGAACATATGTTTTGTCTCTACCCCTCATGATTCACCTATAACATGCACCCAAAGTTTACGCTATTTCTACACTAAGGGATGAAATTATTCTCTTAAGGAATGTGTCTAGATGACTAAAAATATTTACCATATGAGGTGATGGAGAGCATAAGTATTCCATTTAATATTTTATATTTCTATTTGGATGTGTTGGTGTAGATGGTTCATTTATTTGACGAGTGAGTTAAAAGATACGCTACTCATTGACCAACTTTTAGTCCTTTAAGAGAGATTTGGCTATGAAATAAAATACACTGTTATGTCTTTCACATCCTAGTTTATAGATAATCCTATAAGAGGGTAGTTATAGGAATCTCTCATGAAACTATAAGTGATAATGGTTCATCTCTACCCTTATGATTCTTCTACAATGCCCACCTAAAGTTATCTCTATTTCTACACTTAGGGATGAGAAGCTTATCTTGTGAGATGCATTAGCTCACTCGAAACTATCAAACCTAAGAGGTGATTGTGAGTGGATGGAGGCCATTCAAGAATTTATACACCTATCTTGATATGTCTATAAACACAGTGCATCAATTTGGCAAGCGAGTCAAAAGATAAACTATTCACTAACTAACTTTTCGACCCTTACGAGAGATTTGGCTACAATAAAAAAATAATCATCGTGCTTCCTTCATCCTAAAAAGTAAATAATATTCTAAGGGTGATAATAGGACTCTCTTGTACAATTTTAGGCATTAACTATTTGTATCTAACCCTCATGGTTTTCCTGCAAAGCTCACTAAAAATTCTCTCCATTTATACACTTAGGGATGAGAAGATTCTCTTAAGGGATGTGTCCATCTAACTATAACTATCAACCTAGGGAGGAAGCAATGAGTGGAGGGATGACATTCAATAGTTTTTATGGCCATATGGAGGTGTCAACAAAGATATTTCATCGATTGGGATAATGTTTCTAAATATACACTACCTATTAATAAACATTTAATATTTTAATAAAGAATTCACTATAATAAAAAATGCATCATCATGTCTCCCACATATTGAGTGATAAAGAATAATATGGGGGGTGCTCACAGAATTTACATGTTTAATTTTTGGTATTGAAAATTCATATCTACCCCTTATGGTTTTATTTTTATGTTTGTCCAAATTTATCTATGTTTATACACTTTGGGATGATAAACTTCTCTTGAGGGATGGGTTCAAACATCTACAATTGTCAATACTAGGAGGTAACAAAAAATAAAGGGAATCCATTCTAGTGTTTGTACACCCATCTAGACATGTGCATGTAGTTGGTTCATCAATTGGGCTAGCATGTTAAACAATATGCTACCCATTAACCAATTTTTGGTCCCTTCAGAGAGATTTGGTTATGAGATAAAGCATATCATCATGTCTCCCTCATCTTGAGTATAAGATATCCCTTTTGGAGGTGATAAGATGAATTTATCATGAAAATTTAGGTACTAGTATTTTTTCTCTACCCCTCACGGTTCTCCTACAAGGCCCACCTAAAGTTCACTATGTCTCTATAATCAGGGACGAGAAGCTTCTCTTGAAGGATGCATCCAGCATCTTAAAAATTTTAATCTAAAGAGGTGAAATAGAGTGGATGGAGGATATTATAGCATTTATACATCCATCCAGACATGTCTACATAGTCAGTTCATCAATTGGTTTATCAAGTCAAAAGATATGCTACCCACTGACCAACTTTAGGTCCTTTAAGAGAGATTTAGATGCAAGATAAAATGCATCACTATGTCTACCTCACATTAAGTGGTATAAAATATTCTATGGAGTGATCATGTGACTCACCTATGTAAATTTAGGCATTGAAGATTTGTCTCTTTTGCTCATCGTTTTCTTGCAATGCTCACCTGAAGTTCACTTCATTTCTACACATAGGGATGAGAAGCTTATCTTGAGGGATACATTTTTATACCTACTAATGTCATCCCTAGGTCCAAAAGAAGAATGGAGAGAGGCCTATATAGTATTTATATGCCCATCCAGACCTGTCTACAAAGATAGTTCATTGATTGGGCTAGCGAGTCAAAAAATATACTACATACTAACCATTTTTTAGTTTTTTAAAAGAGATTTAACTACAAGATAAAATGTATCGCCATGTCTCCCTCATCCTAATTATAAGATAATCCTATATGGGGTTCTCACATAACTTGCTTATGAAACTATAGGCATTGATGATTTGTCTCTACCCCCCATGCTTCTCTTACAATGCTCACCTAAATTTATTTTTGTTTTTATACTCAAGGACAAGAAGCTTCTCTTGAGGGATGCATCCAACCACCTGAAATTGTCAACCTCAAGACTTGATGGAGAGTATATGTAGGTCATTCCAATATTTATACATCCATATAGATACATTCATGAACTCAATTCATTGATTGGGATAGTGAGTCAAAATATACACTACCCACCAACCAATTTTTATTCATATAAGAGAGATTTGGCTGCAAGAGAAAAATTAATGCCATGTATCTAAAATATAAAGTGGTATATAATCCTATATGGGGTGATCATATGACTTTAAATTAAAATTTTATGTGCTGACAATTATTTTCTACCCCTCATTGATCTCTTACAATGCTTACATGAAGTTCGCTCTATTTATACACTTAGAGATGAGAAGTTTCTCTTGAGGGATGTGTCTAGATACTTATAAATATAAATAATGGGAGATAAAATAGAGTGTTAATAGGCCATTATAGTGTTTAAAATACCACCCATAAAATTTTGCATATTTGGCTCATCGATTGGGCTAATGATTCAAAAGATAAACCCCCCACTGACCAACTTTTGGTCCTTTAAAAGAGATTTAGCTACGAGAAAAAATACGTCAACTATCTTCCTCATCTAGAGTGGTAGATAAATTAAGAGGTGATCATAATACTCATACATGAAACTATAGGCATTTACATTTCATCTCTGCCCCTCACGGTTATCTTGTAATGCATGCCTAAAGTTCACTCTATTTCTACACTCAGGGACAAGAAGCTTCTCTTGACGGATGTGTCTTTCCACCCAAGATCAATGGAGAGTGGAGGGAGGCCATTCCAAATTTTATATTACTATTTAAACATGTCTGTATAGATGGTTTGTTTATTTGGATGGTGATTCAAAATATACACTGCCCACTGACTAAAGTTTGGTCCCTAAAGAGAGATTTGACTATGATAGAAAATGCACCAACATGTCTCCCTTATCCCAAATAGAACCTAATAATTTAGGGGGTGATTAAAGGAATTTCCAATATAATTTTATGAACTTTAGGTTCATCCATATCCCTCACGGATCTCAATTACTCCAACATACACATTATGGGAATACACATATACATGATTTTATCCACTTATGGGTATTGGGCTTTCCCTCTACTCATATTGCTAGGATATTGGGAGAATCCATATTCTATGATATTGATACTTCTAGGTTATATCATTATATGGTCACATTACATTATCATGTGTGGGTTATTATGTACTTACACATGTCTTACCATGCTTATATCTTATATAGGGTACTTGATATGCTATGAATTTGATGTTTTTTGCTGACATATTTGATCCATCGGCTATTATGACATGTTTATGTTGGTTACTTTTGATTTTAATTTATGCACTTCCTTGAGTGTTATGCCTTATTATTGTCTTACTTATTCAATCATTTGAATATTCTCTGTTGTATACATCCCCTATGTCTATGTTTACCTTATTAGAAATTTTAATATGTCATTGCTCAATCTTGGACATTTGAATATGTCATTGAGTGTTATATGGATATTTGAATATGTTATCCCTTGCTTTATGTACATTTAAATAAGTCACATCCATTAGATTTTGTGGCATTTGAACATGCCCCTTATTTGCAATCTCCTACTACCTTTGTTTATTGACTTGCTTTTGAGTGGTCTTGTATGAGTGCTTGTTTGCTTGTTGAGCTTGTACTATTGTTGACCATTTTTGGTCCTACAGGCCAAAAATTGGTCCCCCCTTTTCCCCCTACTATTCTGAGCTAGTACATTTTTTATTTTGCATAAGTCTTGCAAATTTCTACGGACTCTGCAAATTTCTATGGACTCTATAGGCATTTCTATGGACTCTACAGGTTTTCTACGGACTCTGCAGAGAAATTTCAATGGACTCTACAAAGAAGTTTTCTATGGACTCTACAAAGAAGTTTTCTACATAATCTATAGGTAGAGATGAATTCCTGACACTTAAGCATAAAATGGACCATTCCAAGTGCCTTGGAGAAGGCAGTTTTGGACTCAAGATCCCTTGCGGAGGACAAGGAACACTTTTACAAAGAGGCCACAGAGAAACCCCGAAGAGGTAAGTTTCTTTTAGAAATTTGTCTAAGGAAAAGGAAATACCCTTCGGAAGGGTCGTTTCCAATTTTACCAAAGGGCACTTTTCAAAGGCAGTCAAAGAAGCAAAGGAAGAAATCCTTCAAACTTTTGTCTGAAGGAATTCCTTCGAACAAAAGTCTGAAGGAATTCGGAAGGGCTATGAGCAAGAAAGCCGAAGAAAAGTAAGAAAAGACCAAGGCAAAAGCAAAAAGTGATTTCTTTTAGACTTTTTGTCTAAAGGAATTCCTTCAGACAAAATGTCTGAAGAAATTTGAGAAAACCGCAAGCCAAAAAGCCCAGGGAGAAAATTCGAAGAAGCAGACAAGGAAATTCTTGCAGACTTTGTGTCTACGAGAAAATGTCCACAGAAAAATATTGCGGGAAAAGGTTCTGAAGAAAATAAGCTGCCAAAGGACCCCGAAGGGTAGGTGCCCTTGCGGGGGACTCTCGACCAAAATGAAGTACACTTCTCCAAAATCCAAAGGGACACCTTCCCTTCGGGAGGGTCTAAAGCAAAAGCTCGAAGGAAAGGGAGCAGAAGAAAGCCAAAGCAAAGGAAAAGGCTGAAATAATTCCAAGGGGTGATGGGCCCGAAGACATCAAAATCAAGCATGATGAACTAGCCGTTGGAAGTTCAAACACAATGATGGGTGTGCAGAAGTCAAATTTAAGGCTCGTGAAATAGCCATTGATTTTGAAAAGAGCCTAAGGAAGAGCCCAAGGAATGCAGCGACCCACCAAAAGATAGCCCCGAGGGCCGAAGGAGCTAGAAAGAGACAAAACTAGGAAGAAGACAAAGTGCAAAAATAGACAAATAGTCCAGGTGGCAAAGGGGAGGCAAGTTATTGCTAGGTGGTCATCAAACAGTGCAAATAGTAAGTGGCATGGCCTGTTTTCTCCATTTTTCATTTATAAGTAGAAAAATTGCGTAAATATCTGGAAGGAGCAGTCTTATCTACAAAAAAGAGGCACAGCCCATGCTTTCACATTAATGTTTAAATGGTAAAGTCAAGATATGCATTTACATAGCATGGTTCTAGTAGGCCTCTTCTAAAAGAATGACATCAGCAATAGTGACTTCCTCTTCTCGATGCTCACAAATGTACATGTGCCATCTTGTCAAAGAGTGCCAAAGTATTTTCCAAAGCAGTGCCTTTACTTCTCCTCTTTCTATATATTATAAAACTTCTCATTTAGGATCCAATTCTCTTAGCCTGTAAGGCAAAGCTCTGCCCAAAAATATCTCGAGCTTGTAAGGCAAAACTTTGTCAGATTTTACCTTGAATCAAGACTTAGCATTTTTACCTCCATTTGAAATTGCACTCACACATATGCCTATGTTTTCTTTTTGTTTTAAGTCATTTTCTTTTATGATTTCACATAATGATTCCAACATGTCTAGTGCATTGTGAAGTCTCTCCTTCTGTAGGTCTGCCAGAAGTGTCTATAGCAAGAATATAAGGGCATGTGAACAGGCTGCCAAAGTGTGTCTCAGAGCACCTTTGATAGTTCTTCCTCCCTGTATCTCTATGGACCCCTGACTCACTAATACAGAAGAGTTTCCCACATTAGATGAAGTGTATGGGGGCTTCTTATTGGTGAAAAGTGTATGTTCAGGTTGAGTGGATAAACTTTTTTGGTGTATCACCTTTTTAGTTTAGGTTTAGGTTCTATTTTTAGCATCCTTCTCCCTTTTCACCCCCCCTTTTCATTTATTTGTCAGCAGTAGGAAATCCAAGACCTAAAAGATACATCAGAGGGAGATAGCCCTTATCTAGAGACTCTCCCCTCAACTTCGCCAGTCCCACAGGTGAGAGGGGAGTTTCCATTATTGCATGTGGAAGGCAGGAGCTCACCCTCCTACCCAGGGTGTAATCCACTATGTCAACAATTTTTGGCATGCCTGGTGGGACCAACTAAGACAAGTTATGTCCAAAGATTTGAAGAGTATTTGGTGTGTTCTTCAACCTACTAGCCTTTGGAGTCTTTTTTACCAACACCAATGGTGACTCTAAGTTGAATCAGCTGGTTAAGTAGTCCAGGTGCCATCAAGAAATCACATTTTTATATGGTTTTGATCAAGCTCAGGCTGTCATGAAACCACCTCAAACTCTAGCGTTGCTTCCCTCATTGTTGAAAGGTAAATAGGGGAATTGTTTGAAGTGATTCCATGAAATTTTTGAGCTTGATCGAAACATATGAATAAATACAAGCTACATGGTCCTAAGCAATGGATTATACACACCAAAATGTGCCTTCATTTGAAACAGCTCTTCCTATGCATCAACAGACCTTTCCTAGTCTTCCTCAACTCCCTCAAGTCACTGGTCCTGATGGCAAGATCCTGACTTGAAAGGAAACAGTGGAATCATGGGGAAGGAAAGAGGAGAAGAAAGGTTTTGCTCAAAACCTCACAAAGGATGAACATGCTCTTGTTCATGATGATTCCTATGATCTCCAAGAAAGGCGCTTCCAAGAAGATATAGCTAGGAGAATTACAAAGTTGGAATACAGAGAGATATTCCTCAGCCAATATGTGATGGACCTGTCTGAACACACTCCATCTACACACTTCCAAGAAATCTATCAGGCCACACTGATATAAATGAATTACTAACCAAATGGAAAGAAGAGAATCATTTGATTCTAGCTCAAGGACTGTCTCCTCTTCCACATGGTTTTTCAACTTCACCCCTTCTCAAGGAAGAACCTGTTCTATAGGAGGTGAGTGAGGAGCACAAGATCCAATTTGCAGCTCTCCAAGAGGCTATCATGAGTGACAATGAAGAATAAATCATCATCGATGCTCCTTGTGAAGACATCATCAGCAATGGACAAGACTCAGGTCACGCATACATGTAAATGTTCCAGCAATATGAAGAGGAACATAAGCATGGTGAGCTCTCTTCCCCTTTGTTCAATGAACTTCCTTGTTGTTTTGATGAGGAGGACTATTATGCCAAGGATCCTAAGTTGGAGGAGGATTAGATGGGTGTCTTTGAACAACTAGAGACTTTGATCCTTGAGCAAGAAAAGGAGAGGTTGGTCCACCTTGAGGAAATCCTTGAAGAAGAGAGCTTTGAATAAAAAGGTGATTTTATGTGGGATGAGCAATCAATTTTTGATTCCATTTCAGACATCACAATAGTCACCCTTCTTCAAGAAGGTCTTGAGGGAGTAGAGGATGAGTTTGATAGGGTCTTCAATGAAGCAGAAGGGAACAAGTCAAACCATGATGCATTGCAAAGGGACTATGCATATCAAAGGGCTTATGGTGATGAGCCATCAACCATTGATTTCTTGGTGAAATGCACCAACATGAAGGACCAGCATTCAAAAATCTTCTAAGGACAAGAAGAGTACGTATATGTTGGAAGCATGTTTAAATCTAATCCACTCAGATGCAAGCCAATTTAGGTGGCAGGCAAGAGGAACAGGTCACCAAATCTCCATTTCATTCGGCCACTTGTCTGGCACCATAAGTTTCCTAGCCAAGAAGGGGACTTAATAAATTTTCCCTTTGATCTAGGAGTGAGGCAAATTTACCTGGTTAGCTGTATATAGTAGTTTGCTTTCAATTTCTTTTCCTATTTCCCCTAAGTGCAGTTTACACAAGTAGTGTTTTTAGCCTTGTGTGTGTTTTCCTTTGTGTGTGTTGTAAAAGCTCATGATTGATTCTAGGATCTCTCAAAGTTGTTGTTGGTATTTCTTCAAAGTTGCATTCTAACTCCGTGCCCAATGGACTTTAAGGCAACTGGTCTCTAAGCATAGCAGGCATGCTTCCCCTGGGAGTCACCAATTTTTTGACCATTTTTGGTCCTGCAGGCCAAAAATCGATCCTCCCTTTTTCCATTGCTATTTTGAGCTAGTACATTTTTGATTTTGCACAAGTCTTGAAAATTTCTATGAACTCTACAAATTTCTATAGACTCTGCAGGCATTTCTACAGACTCTACAGGTTTTCTACAGACTCTGCAGGAGAAATTTCTATGGACTCTACAAAGAAGTTTTCTACAGACTCTAAAAATAAGTTTTCTATAGACTCTACAGGTAGAGACGAGTTCTTGACACTTAGGCACAAAATGGACCATTCTATGTGCCCTTATGGAGGGCATTTCCAGACTCAAGATCCCTTGCAGAGGGCAGGGAACACTTTTGCAAAGAGGCCATAGAGAAAGGCTGAAGATGTAAGTTTCTTTCAAAAATTTGTCTAAGGCAAAGGAAATACCTTGGAAAGGGTCATTTCTAATTTTCTCGAAGGGCACTTTTCAAAGGTAGTTGAAGAAGCAAAGGAAGAAATCCGTCAGACTTTTTGTCCAAAGGAATTCCTTTAGACAAAAGTTTGAAGGAATTCGGAAGGGCTATGAGCAAGAAAGCTGAAGAAAACTAAGAAAAGATCAAGGCAAAAGGAAAAAGTGATTTCTTTCAGACTTTTTGTTTGAAGGAATTCCTTCGGACAAAATGTCTGAAGAAATTTGAGAAAGTCACGAGCCAAAAATCTTGGGGAGAAAATTCGAAGAATCAGACAAGGCAATTCTTGCGGACTTTGTGTCCATGGGAAAATGTCTACGAAAAAAGCCCACGGGAAAAGGTTCTGAAGAAAATAGGTCACCAAAGGACCCCGAAGGGTAGGTGCCCTTGTGGGGTACTCTAAGCCAAAATGAAGGACACTTCTCCAAAAGCCAAAGGGACACCTTCCCTTTGGGAGGGTCCAAAGCAAAATCCTGAAGGAAAGGGAGTAGAAGAAATCCAAAGCAAAAGAAAAGGGAAAAATAATTCCAAGGGGTGATGGAACTGAAGACGTCAAAATCAAGCATGGTGAACTAGCCGTTGGAAGTTCAAATGTAGTGACGAGTGTGCAGACATTAAATTTAAGGCTCATGAAATAGCCATTAATTTTGAAAAGAGCCTAAGGAAGAGCCCAAGGAACACAGTGACCCAGCAAAAGATAGCCCCGAGGGCTGAAAGAGCCAAAAAGAGAAAAAACTATGAAGAAGACAAAGTGCAAAAATGGACAAGTAGTCCAAGTGGCAAAGGGGAGGCAAGTTATTTCTAGGTGGTCATCAAATGGTGCAAATAGTAAGTGGTGTGGCCTATTTTCTCCATTTTGCATTTATAAGAAGACAAACCACATAAATATCTGGAAGGAGCAATCTTGTCTACAGAAAAGAGGTGCGGCCCATGCTTTCACATTGATGTTTGAACGCCAAAGTCAAAATTTGTGTTTACGTAGCATGGTTCCAATAGGCCTCTTCTAGAAGAATGACATCAGCAACAATGACTTCCTCTTCCCATTGCTCACAAATGCACATGGGCCAGCTTGTCAAAGAGCGCAAAAGTCTTTTCCAAAGCGGCACCTTTACTTCTTCTCCTCTTTATATATATTTTAGAACTTCTCATTTAGGATCCAATTCTCTTAGCCCATAAGGCAAAGCTCTGCCCAAAAATATCTCAGGCTTGTAAGGTAGAACTCTGCCAAATTTTACCTTGAATCAAGACTTAGCATTTTTACCTCCATTTGAACTTGCACTCACGCATATGTCTATGTTTTCTTTTTGTGTTAAGTAATTTTATTTTATGCTTTGATAGAAAAATTCTAGCATGTCTAGTGCATTATGAAGTCTCTTCTTCTACAGGTCTGCCAGAAGTGTCTACAACAAGAATATAGGCACATGTGAATAGGCTGCCAAAGTGTGTCTCAGAGCACCTTTCATAGTTCTTCCTCCCTATATCTCTATGGACCCTTGACTCACTGATAAAAAAGAGTTTTCCACATCAGATGAAGTGTATGGGGGCTTCTTCTTAGTGAAAAGAGTATGTTCAGGTTGAGTGGATCAACTTTTTTGGTGTATCACCTTTTCAGTTTAGGTTTAGGTTCTATTTTTAGCATCCTTCTCCCTTTTCATCCCCCCAATTTTTTTCATTTATTTGTTAGCAGTAGGAAATTTAGGACCTAAAAGATACATCAGAGGGATCTAGCCCTTATCTAGAGACTCTCCCCTCAGCTTTGTCGGTCCCACAGGCGAGAGGGGAGTTTCCATTGTGGAAGGTAGTTGATTTTAAGAAGTATAAATCTATAAATTATGCAATAAACTATGGAAAAGGGTCATCAATATGTTAGTTGGTTATGGGTAAAGTATTTGTATCTGATTTCATATTTGAATTCAAGAAAAATATTATTTACCAATATGTAAGACACACACACAAGCAAAAATGGTTATATAATCAGTTCAAGTTATGAAAGGACTACTTCCTGGTTGGGACCATTGTTTCGGTTATGGAGTTTGATTAAAATTACATAATAGAACCATAGAATGAGGGTCAAGATCAGTACTATAATTTAATTCAGGTTGGAATTTTCATGCATATTACATTCAGACATGCCCCTGATAACACAAAGGACAACAAAAATATTTTGAGGGAACACAACTATTATATGAGCAATGACATATCACATTCTCTAGATTTTGTCTGAGGTTGTTTTGAGATATTTAATATAAATATTAATTCAAGAGAAATCATATTTAATACACACTACATGTGGTTAGAAAATTGCATAGTATAATTTAAGAATTATTGAATGTTTTTTGGTTAAGCAAGATGCATGAAAATAATGGGGTTCAACATTTTTGGATTTTCTTTGAGGTTAGGCATGGAAAAGGGGAACATGATGGTGTTAGTGCATTTGTAAACGTATCCCTTAAAAAAGAGCATAGTAAACATTAGGATTGTACTAATTTGATCAATGTTATAATTATTGTGACTTGGTGTAATGAAAAAAAATATTGTGGATCAAATAAATATTTTCATGTGTGAAAATTATTTTAGTTAATCGAGAAATGAAAGAAATAAATGTATGAATATTTCAATACATTACCCAAATTGACTGTTTTTCACACCATTTGAAGTGCAAAATCAAGTTTGTGGACTATTTATACTATGGATATGGCACATTTTTATTTTGGTTGTATGGAGTTCCATTCGAATGAATGCGAGTCAAAAGAACACGTTGAAAAATGGTATAGTAGACCCATAACACCTATGGAGAGTAGCGATTCATTACAACCACTAGGGGAACATAAAGTTCATCATTGGTTGACTTTGAACACATATCAAATCTTGTATAACCAAGTAAATTTTATTTATAATTTAAATGTAACATTAAACATTAATGATATATTATTTTTTCTTACATGTCCTAAAAATTTGATTATAACTTAAATGTGAGGAAAGTTTTTGTAGTGATTTCACTTGAAGACAATGATCAAGGAATATACTACTATTTATCTCATTGTAGAGAGGCAAATAAATTAACCACAACTATCATGAATGGAGAAGACCTAATTTATCCCACTAGACCTGTGGTGTTTATAGGAATTTGGCTTCATAGATAATTTCATCAAAAATAAAAGCAATGGTTATTTTAGGACTTTGAAATGAAAAGGGTGATGTTTTATTATTCAAATTTGGTTATCACTACAAATATTAAAATGATAAAATTTCATGAAAAGCCTCCCAAAAAAATATTGTTGAACGTTTGTGAATCTGAGCATGAAGCAATTCTTGAAACACTTAAACACATTCTCGATCCTGAAAGTACATTGGATTCACTTGGTAAGCTTAGTATTCAATGTGTCTGACATTTTACATTAATAAATTTAACTTATTTGATTTAGTGTATTTTAATTTTTAATTATTTTGTCATTATGTGTTTATCTGTGCTTGAAATTTTTACTAATAGACTTAATGTATGTTAGTAGTACCAAATGAAATTTCACCTTCTCATGGTTGATGCTATGAATAGAGACGATTATCTACTTGAAAAAAATAAAAGCCTATAAAATAATAAATTTTGAGTATAAAATTTTCTTCACCTTACATGGCATAAAATCCTCTAGTGGGTGCTTAGATGACTATCTCATGCAACTATAGGACCTGATAGTTTATCTCTACCCATCATGATTCTCATACAACACACACCTAAAGTTCAATCCATTTCTACACTCAAGGATGAGAAGATTCTCCAAAAATATGTGTCTAACCACATAAAACTATCAATCTTGAGAGGCAACTGAGAGTGCTTAAAGACCATTTAAGTGTTTATACAACCATTTAAATGTGTTTGCAAATACTATTCATTGATTCGGCTAGTGAGTCAAAATATATGCTACCCAGTAACCAACTTTTGGTCCCTTAATAAAGATTTGACTATGAGAGAAAATTCACCACCTTGTATACCAAGCCCCAAGTGGTATATAATCCTATACAATGTGCTTATAGGACTCACCCATGCAAATTTAGGAATTGATAGTTTGTCTCTACCCCTCTTGGTTCTTCTGTAATCCATTCCCAAAGTTTATTTCTACACATAGGTATGAGAAGCTTCTCATGAGGGATACATATAACTACCTATAACTGTTAACCCTAGGAGGTGATGGAGAGTGTATAAAGGCCATTCAAGTGTTTATAAGCTCATATGGCCATGGTTGGGAAGATAGCTCATCAATTGGGCTAGCAATTCAAAATATATGTTATCCACTAGCCAACTTTTGGAGCCTTAAGAGAGATTTAGTTGCGATAGAAAAAGTGTTTCAGTGTCTCCCTCATCTCAAGTGGTAGATAATCCTCTAGAGGTGATTTGAGTACTTGATCATGTAGATTTAGGCACACATTTTCTGTCTCTACCCCTCATGATTCTCTTATAACACTCACTTGAAGTTCACTCCATTTCTATACTCAAGGATGAAACATTTCTCTTTAGGGATGTGTCCAAATAGTTGTAATTATTTACCATATCAGCTTATGGAGAGCACAAGGATACATTTAAGAGTTCATATGCCCATTTGGATGTGTCTTTATAGATAGTTCATCAATTAGACTAGAGAGTCAAAAGATATGCTACCCATTGACAAACTTTTGGTCCCTTAAGAGATATTTGGTTGAAAAAGAAAATACATTACCATGTCTCTCACATCCCAATTTTTATATAATCCTATGGGGGGTAGTTATAATACTCTCTCATGGAACTTTGGTTCATTTCTACCCCTTAAAAATCTTCGTAACATGTTCCTAAAGTTCTCTTTATTTATACACGTAGGGAAGAGAATCTTATCTTAAGGGATGCATTCACTCACCTAAAAATATCAACCTTAAAAGGTGATATCGAATGGAAGAAGGCCATTCAAGAATTTATACACCCATATAGATATGTTTGTAAATACAGTTCATTGATTGCACAAGCTACTCAAAAGATAAACTACCCACTAATTAAATGTTGGTCCCTTATGAGAGATTTGGTTGCAATAAAAAATGCATCATCATGTCTCCCTCATCTCGTAGTAGAGAATCCTTTAAGGGGTGATAAGAGGACTCTCCTATACAACTATAGGCACTAACTATTTATCTCTAACCCTCACGATTATCCTACAATGCTTGCCCAAAGTTCTCTTTGACAACTATAATTATCAACCTAGCGAGGAAATAATGAGTAGAGGGATGCCATTCGATATATTATACGTCCATCTACAGGTGTCCAGAAATATGGTTCATTGATTAGGATAGTGATTATAAAGATACACTACCCATTGACAAATGTTTAGTCATTTAAGAGAGAATTCACTATAATAGAAAATGCATCATCATGTCTCCCACATCTTGAGTGATAAAGAATCATATGGGCGATGCTCAAAAAATTTACTTGTTTAATTTTAAGTATTAATGGTTCGTATCTACCCTTATGATTTTCATGTAAAACTTGCCCAAAGTCATCTATGTTTCTACACTTTGGGATGATAAGCTTCTCTTGAGATATGTTCCTCACTACTTATAATTATCAACACTGGGAGGAATAAGAGAGAAAAGGGAAGGAAATATAGTGTTTATACACTCATATAAACATGTTCATGTTGTTAATTCATCGATTGGGATAGTGTGTAAAAAGATACACTACCCACTAACTAACTTTTGGTCCCTCAAGAGAGATTTAGATGTGAGAGAAAACATGTCATCGTGTCTCCCTTGTCTTGAGTATAATATAATAATTTTTGAGGTGATAAAAGGAATTTCTCATGTAACTTTAGGTACTGGTAATTTTTCTCTACCCCTCATGGTTTTCTTACAAGCCCAACCTGAATTTCATTATGTTTCTACACTCAAGAATGGGAAGCTTCTCTTGAAGGATGTGTCCATCCACTTTTAATTGTCAAACCCAAGAGGTGACAAAGAGTGGAGGAGGATGTTATAGCATTTATACATCCATCCAAACACATCTACGTATTCAATTTGTTAATTGGGCTACCGAGTCAAAATATATTCTACCCACTAGCCAAATTTTGGTCCCTTAAGAGAGATTTGACTACAATATAAAATACATCATTGTGTCTACATCATCTTTAGTGGTAGATAAAAATCTTGGGGTGCTCATAGTAATCACCTATGTAACTTTAAACATTGAAGGTTTGTATCTATTTCTCATGGATCTCTTGAAATGCTAACCTGAAGTTCACTTCATTTCTACACATAGGGACAAGAAGCTTATCTTGAGGAATACATTTTTCTGCCTACTAATTTCATACCTAGGGCCTAAAAAATATTGGAGAGAGTTAATTTTATAATTTATACACCCATACAGACCTACCTATAAAGATGGTTCATCGATTGGAATTGTGACTCAAAATATATGTTACCCACTAACCAAATTTTGGTCCCATAAGAGAGATTTATCTATGAGATAAAATACATCACTATGTTTCCCTCATCCTAATTGTAGATAATAATATATGGGGTTTTCACATGAATTTATTTTTCAACTGTAGGTGTTGATGTTTTATCTTTACCCCTCATAGTTCCCCCATAATGCTCACTTAAGGTTTGTTTTATTTCTACACTCAAGGACAATAAGCTTCTCTTGAGGGATGCATCTAGCCATCTAAAACTATCAACCTTGAGACTTGATGGAGAGAATATGGAGCTCATTCAAATATTTATACATCCATCTAGATGAATCCATGCATTCAATTCATTGATTGGGGTAGTGAGTCAAAATATATGCTACCCACCAACCAAATTTTGTACATTTAAGAGAGATTTGGCTGCAAGATAAAAAAATATGCCATGTATCTCACATCTCAAGTGGTAGATAATCCTCTGTGGGGTTTTCATATTAATTTTCATTTCAAATTTATGTGTTGGCATTTTATCTCTACCCCTCATGGTTCTCTTTCAATGCTCACTTGAAGTTCACTCTATTTATAAACTTAGGGATGAGAATATTCTTTTGAGGGATGTTTCTAAATAATTGAAACTATCAATTATAGGAGATGAAATATAATTGGAAGAGGCCATTATAGTTTTAAACTCCCACATATATGTTATTTTCAGAATAAGTTCATCAATTGGGCTAGTGAGTCAAAAGATACACCACCCACTGACCAAATTTTGGTCCCTTAAGAGAGATCTAATTGTGAGATAATATACGTAAATTTTTTACCTCATCTAGAGTGATATATAATATTCAAAGGGTGTTCATAGGACTCATACATGAAACTATATGCATTGACAGTTCACCTCTACCCCTCATAGTTCTTCTATAATGCATGCTTAAAATTCACTCTATTTCTACACTTTGGGATAAGAAGCTTATCTTTAAGGATGTTATTTTACACCCAATATAAATAAAGGAGGACATTCTAAATTTTATATTCTTATTCAAACATATTTACATAGACGATTTGTTGATTGGTCTTGCGAGTCAAAAAATACACTTGCCACTAACCAAAGTTTGGTCCCCAAAGAGAGATTTTACTATGAGATAAAATGCACCAATGTGTCTCCCTTGTCCCAAATGGAATATAATAATTTAGGGGGGTGATTTTAATTTCCCATACAACTTTATGAAATGTAGGTTCGTGTTTAGCCCTCATGGATCTCTTGTAATTACCACTTCAAGTTTTCTTTATTTGTTTACTATGGGATGACAAGATTTCTTGAGGGATGTATTAGAACGCCTAAAATTTTCAGCCATGTGCCTAAAATAGAGTATAAAGAGTCCATTTAAATGTTTATATTCCCATCTAGATGTTTCTGTGAAGATACATCATTGATTGGGCTAGCAAGTCAAAAGATATACTACCCACTAATCAAATTTTGATCCCTTAAGAGAGATTTATCTATGAGATAAAATGAACTACCATGTATCCCACATATTGAGTGTTATATAATACTTAGGGGTAATTATATGACTCTCCTATGTAGTTTTAGGCACTAATGGTTCATCTCTACCCATTGTGCTTTTCCTACAACACAGACCCAAAGTTCACTCTATTTCTACACTCAAGGATGAGAATATTCTCTTAAGGGATGCATCTAACTACATGAAACTATAAAAACTAAGAGTAAATAGATAATATAAGAGGCCATTTCAATTTTTATACACCTATCTAAATCTATCTATAAATATAATTCAATGATTGGGCTATTGAGTCAAAAGATATGTTACCCACTGACTAATTTTGGATCCCTTAGGAGATATTTGGCTGTGAGATAAAATGCATCATCATGTTTAACTCATAAAAATTGGTAGATGATTATATATTTCGTTCTTAGATAACTCAACCATGTAACTTTATTTAGTGATGATTTGTTTCTACCCCTCATGGTTCTCCTCGAATGATCATTCAAAATTCACTTTATTTCTACACTCAAGGACGAGAAGCTTCTCTTGAGGGATGCATCTCAATGCATAAAAATGTAAACCCCATGAGTTTTAATATATTTTAGGTATGCAATTATATATTTTATTCACCCATATAAATGTGTCTACAAATATGGTTCATCGATTGGGCTAGTGAGTTAAAAGACTTGTTACTCACTGACCCACTTTTAGTCCCTTAAGAGAGATTTAACTCCAAGATAAAATGTATTGTCATATCTCCCACATCTATATTTGTATATAATCCTCCATAAAATACTAATATTACTATATCATTAAATTTTATGTGCTAAGTTTTCATCTCTACCCCTCACAGTTCTCCTATAATGCTTGCACGAAGTTCATTATGTTTTTACACTAAAGGATGAGAAACTTCTCTTGAGGGATGCATTCATCCACCTATAAGTTTCAAAACAAAAAGGTGATGGAGATTATATGTATGTCATTAAAAATTTTATATTCCCATCAATACATGTCCACATTGTCAGTTCATTGATTAGGCTAGCGAGTCAAAATATATGGTACCCACTGACCAATGGTTAGTCCCTTAAGAGAGATTTGGATTGAGATAAAATGTGTTACCATGTTTATTGCATCTAAAATGGTATATAATACTATAGGTGTTATTATAGGAGTATATATTATAACCTTAAGAGTTGACAGTTGGTCTCTACCCCTCATGTTTCTCCTATAATGCCCACCCAGAGTTTGTTATGTTTCTAGATTCAGGGATGAGAAGATTCTCTTGAGGGATGCATTTGGATAATTAAAAATATTTAACATAGTAGTTTAAAGAGAGTATATGGATTCAATAAACTATTTAAACACCCATACTAACCCATTCACATAGTTGGTTCATCGATGGGGCTAGCGATTCAAAAGATACACTACACATTGGCCAACGTTTGGCCTTGCAAGAGAGATTTGGCTATGAGAGTAAACATGTGGATATGTATCCCTCATATCAAGTGGTATAGAATAATATAAAGGGTGATAATATGAATCACCTATAAAAGTATAATCATTAATTGGTCGACTCTACCTCTCACATTTCTCTTGCAACACCTTCCCGAAGGTTTCTTCGTTTCTACACTCAAGATGAGCAGCTTCGCTTGACAGATGCATTTATTCATCTAAAGTTTTCAATCTTGGGGACTTATAGATAGTAAAGTGTGGATATTATATAATTTATATACCCATATAAACATGTCCACATATATGGTTCATCAATTATTAAAGCAAGTCAAAAGATATGCTACCCACTGACCAAGTTTTAGTCCCTAAAGAGAAATTTTGCTATGAGAATAAATGCATATTTGTGTCTCCCTCATCCCAAGTGGCATAAAATAATTTAGGGGGTGATCATATTAGTTTTATACTCAATTTTATATACTAATTATTTTTATATACTCCTCATAGCTCTACTATAATGCCCACATGAAGTTAGCTCTATTTCTATACTTAAGGGCGAGAAGATTCGCTTGAGGGTTGCATCTAGCCACCTTAAACCATTGACCTCGAGGATCAATAAAGAGAAGAGGGAGGATATTCAAAATTTTATACAATCATAAAAAAAATTCCATGAATATTTTTCATTTGATTGGGCTAGAAAATCATAAGATACATTGCCTAATGACTAACATTTAGTCCTGTAATAGAGATTTAGATACAAGACAAAATACACTACTGTGTCTCCTGCATCATGAGTGGGAATTAATATTATGGGAGATACTCATATGATCCCACTATGAAATTTTATTATCTGACAGTTCATATATACCCCTCATTATTCTCTTAAAATGCTTGCTTAAAATTTTCTCTATTTCTACACACAAGGACGAGAAACTTATTTTGAGGGGTGTGTCTAGGTTCCTAAAAATATCAACCCTAGGAGGATATAGAGATTGGAAAGAGGTAATTTAAACATTTATAATATCATATAAATGTGTCCAAAAATATATTTCATTTATTGGATTAGTGAGTCAAAACATATGCTACCCACTAACCAAATTTTGATCCCTTCTAAGATATTTGGCTACGAGAGAAAATGATCACCATTTCTCCATCATGCTAAGTGGTAGAGAATTTTTTATAAGTTTCTCATAGGACTTGATTTTAAAACTTTATGAACTAATGGTTTGTCTCTATTCTGCAAGGCTCTCCAAATTGGTTCCCTTAAGAGAGATTTAACTAGAAGATAAAATTCATCACTATGTCTCCCTCATAGAGAGTGGTAGAGATACCTTTATGGGGTGATCACATGACTCACCTATGAAATTTTAGGTGCTCATGGTTCAAATATAAACCTCACTTCTATCTTAAAATTTCCACCTAAAGTTTGTTCCATTTCTACATTAAGGGATGAGAAGTTTATCTTGATGGGTGCATCTATCTATCTTCAACTATCGACCCTAAGAGGAGATGGAGAGTGAAGTGAGGCCATTACAAGATTTATACACCCATCTAGATGTGTTTATACAATTTATTTGTTGCTTTTGATAGTGATTCAAAATAAACACTACCCATTGACCATCTTTTGGTCCATTAAAAGAGATTTTACTAAGAGAGAAAATATACTAATGTGTCTCCCTCATCCCAAGTGGTAAAGACTCCTCTAGTGTGTGCTTAAAGGACTAAACCTTGTAACTTAAGGTGTTGATGGTTCATCTTTGCCCCTCACAATTATCTTTTAAATCTTGACTGAAGTAGGTGACATTCAAAACTTCCATGAATGAGGAATCACAAGAATTACATGATGTGCACGATCATTGAGCTCCTCCAATGGGTGGTAATATGAACATGTGTTTGTTGAATCTCTCAACAACTATAAAATTTGATTTCTTTCATTTTTTTATTTCAAATTATTCTCTAATTTAATTGAATCTCTCAACAACAAACTGATATCACAACACCAATGCTCATATGAAAGGCTCATCAAACCAATGATATTTATTTTTTTAGAATGTCCCAATTCTCAACTAAGTTTTTTAGATGTAATGCACATCTTATTCCTCTATTAGGTGTGCACATCATTAGGTAATGTTTTTTGAAAAAATCTACAAATTTCCTTCTTTTATTTAGGGTTTTTATATCAAGCCATCTATAAATTGACATCCTTGTCTCTATTAGGTATTTGTAATGGACACTAGTGACCCTAAAGCTTTGTGAAATTCCTTTCCTGATGTAGGCATGCATGACTACATAGTAAATTATTGTTAGTTGTTATTATTTCCATTGTTGGTTCAACTTCAATGCAAGTTTCATTATATGTATGAAATTATTTGGATATGGTAGCAATTATGCCCATAAAAATATTCAAAAAACAATAGTTATAACATAAATATACATGCCATGGAATATTTTTACAATAAATTTTATCCCTGTGCTTACTACAAACGTTCTTCCTTTTGTGTGTTTTATATAGTCTATCACATTATCGAGTGCTTAGATAGGATAACTATATCACATCTTGTTAATGCATGGGACATTATATAGTTTTATAAGACATGTGTCCTAAATTATACATGCAGTGAACACCATGCCTTATAATATATATTATTATTAAATTATCATCATTCTAATAGATATATATATATATATATATATATATATATATATATATATATATATATATATATATATATATATATATATATATATATATATATATATATATATATATATATATATATATATATATATTACATAATTAATGTTTAATTTGCACAAAAATATTATAATATATATTATATAATAATTAAAATTTAATATATAAGAATATTACACACACACACACACACACTTCATGCACAAAACCTGAGATAGGGTCATTATTCATGGGTTTTGAGTGAGGTACAATTATGGATTTACACTCTTTCATTTTACAAAACCCTTCTTACCAAAGTATAATCTTGCATCCATTTCAATGTAACTTATTTTCTTTAGTATGATAGTTTCAGCCTCCACATATAAAGCTATAACAATCAGGGTGTGCCTAATTTGAGATACATCATACCACCAAACCTCTTGAAAAGAGTATGCATAAACTGGTGTGGATTCCTACCTAGGTATAACAAAATACCCAAAAGTGGCAATGCTAGTGGTTACATTGAAGGAATATTTTTGATTTTTCATCTAATTAGTTTTAGTGTCATCTAATTAGTTTTTAAATAGTTTAAGTAGTAAGTATTTTGTCCAATAATTTTAGACTCTTCTAAATTGACACATGGTACATTCTTTACATTTTTGGAGGAGTGGCCAGATATTCAACCCCTATTTTCATTTAAGTGACACATTTTTCAAGCATTTATTGGGTAATTAAAAATAGTTCAGGTGAAGCTCCAAATTACATTGACAAATTTGACCTGTCACCAAACTTTGCACATGTATCTTCTAGAACATGCAAATAGAGAAAGATTTCAAGGTGAGATGAGAAGCAATGGTGAGGGGCAAAGACAAGGTACTCCCAATGTATCGAAAAACAAACCTAAATTCAAGGTAGTTTTTGGATTTACATGATTATCACCCATTTCAAAGGGATCTATAACTCGCAAGGTGGCATCATATTTCAATGGCCATTTTTTATTGTTAAGTTTAGAAAAATATGTCATGAGATTTCATTTGATTGCATCGAGGCTCCACATCTAATGTGAGGCTAGAATCAATGATGCAATACAGTTGATGCGGGGACAAGACATTCAGGTTGAAGAGTCTATATTACATAGATATGCATGACATAATGTATTCTACTCAAAAGGTGAGAAAATATCAATGGTCAGAGAATTTTAGTGAGGTACAACTACCAATTTACATTTTTTCTCTTTATGAAATCATACTTTAATAAAATCAAAAAATTATGCCATCCCTTTTGGCATAACTTGCACCTTTGGGGTAACTAATACATACATACATATATTAATAAGATATTATATTACTAATAATTAAAAAAATATTATATTATATCATAATAAATAATATAATATTATTATTTATTATATAATATCTTGTTATATTATAAGAAATATATATTAAATAATATATATATATATATATATATATATATATAAATATTATTATAATAAAAACATACTATATATAGTTATATATAATATCTTAATAGTGTAGTAGCCATAATGATTTTATTACATATATCATTAATAATATATATTATTGTAATACACACACACACACACACATGCCAGTTATAAAAAGGCCACATCATCATCATCATCATCATCATCATTATTATTATTATTATTATTATTATTATTATTATTATTATTATTATTATTATTATTATTATTATTATTCAACTTGACCTGTTGTAAAAAAACATTATCAATTTTAACAACAATTCTAAAGTTTTTTCATAGTAATTTTATGTGTCTTGTATTTGCATATGGAGGTTTATCCAATACTAGAGGCAATTATCCCAAATCCCCAACAAAAATCATTTACCTTCCACCAAACAATATATCATCATTTCTTGGAAATACTTGGCGTAGTCAAGAATCTATATTTTCAAGTATATTTTGGCCTATAAAGCTCATCTCATCAATCAAAATATATCTAACATGTTTAATTTCTTATTGAAAACTCGATAATCTTATTCCTTTTATGTATTGTTGATGCACCAATGTTAAATTTTTCAATTCCAGTTGGATCAAGTAGTAACAATGGGCAACGTTGTCGTTGTGATAACTCTAGAAGTGAGAGTTCAATCCCTTTAATAAGATATGATTTCATTGTTACTATAGTTATTTTAATTATTAGATTCAATGAAGATGTAATTTGTCCTTGATTATAATGTCTTATAATTATATCAACTGCTACTTTTTGTTTCTCACTTAGGCTTTCGTAACAAAAATTAGACTCCGTTTCTTCCATAGCAAGTAAGTTTTTTTTTTTTGTCATTCTTATAAATTTAAGAACTCTCTTCATTTATTCTTCACCCATATTATCTACATCCCAATTTATTTGTCTATCAATATCTCTTCGACCCAACATAGCAATCTCAGAAACATGTAAAAACTATTTTCAGTGTAGCCCTGATATGATCTCCCACTCATGTCTAGTTGTATTTTTTTGGATAACTTCATCATTTTCATAAGTTGTTTTTTTTGGATGTCATTATTTGTTTCAATAATCCAGTCCATATGAAAAGGGTTGTATTTAAACTGACCCCAATTATATTTTATTGTGTCCTCATCAAGGCCAATGCCTATCTCAATATCATGAAATGGTTTGTACAATAGTAACTCTGACCAACAAAAAACCAAAAAAAAATAACTATCTTGTTCTAGGATGATCTAAAACCTTGGCCATACCTTCATAATAGCACACATTTTTCTTGGTTTCCACTTTTCACCTCTTTTAATTTTTGGACTATACATCCAAGATCTTACAACCCCAATGAGCGGTACATGTTCCATTGAGTGAGGTCTTTTAATACACCCATTGATTATTGATTTTCTATTTTTTTTTCATTTTCATTATCCTCTTTTAATACCAGTTTAAAAACTTTATGTCCAAAATTCAATGATACAAATACTCTACTACACTCCATCAAAAGAATTTCCAGTAACATGTGACATGTTTCGATTGCACCTATATCTCTTTCAAAAATTGTTTCATTTAATACATTGTCTATATACTCATGCAGTAGGTCCTTATAGGTTTTCAATATTTTCAAGTTGCATCAACATTTGTTGATATGTTTCTAAGTGTTTCTCTACTTTTGTAGCATACTTCACAATGTAGTTCACAACAACATGTTTTGAGAGTATTGGTTGCCAATCTACATTTGCATGCCACAATTGCAACACATAAAGTATGAGTGTTCACACGGTCATCATTTATTTTTGGATCATATTATTTATCTCCTTTATCTACATATACATTTAGTTTCAATCCATTGAGATGCAAAGGCCAAGTGGCTTTGTACCTACATCAAAGACAATTTAATGTTATTATCCATGTACAAACCAACATTTAATACATTTTTTTACATGTGTGTTTCTTACCTACAAGTATTTTTTCCTCTTTTTTTCCATAGGCAAGACCCATCTTTACACATGGTATGGCGCTCCATGTAATTAACTAATTTTTCATAGTCTTGATCTAGATCTATTTGATTAATATTTATTGTGTTCCTCAAACATGGATGCGAGCTAAAATTATGCACTCCCTATGTCACACATGAAATCAAATTGATATATATATTTATAATAGTTAATTTTTATATAATATAAGTAAATTATTAATTATTTATTACCTACATGTTTCTTTGATGCACATCTCCCTCATGATTCTATGCATGTATAATTTCAATGAAATATTTTTGGGCAAATTTGGCTTGGTTTTCATTTTTATAGTCTAAGGTGTCAAAATATATTCACTTGATAAAGGGATTGTGTTAGCTAGGTTGGAGAGGAATATCCCTAATCATTGCCGGAGACACCCTAAATATGGTAAGGTCAAGATAAATTTTGATGGATCCTCAAAAGGCAACTCAGGGGTGGCTAGTGGTACCAATGTTTTTAAGGATCATGATGGTCATCCCCTTCTCATTTTTTCTCATGATCTTAGAGTGAAGACTAATAATTTTACAAAGGCCTAGGTGCTTCTAAAAGGCACTCAAATTACCCTCTTTCACAATTGGGTAGATATGATAGTCGAAACTGATTCATAAGTGGTCATCAATGCTCTGATGTATGGGAAAGACCAAGTGTGTAGAATCCAAATTATCTTGGATGAAGTCAATGGGGTGATAGATCCTTTTGAGAACTTGGAGTTTCATCACACAAAACGTAAAGGTAATTCCATTGTGGATTGGGATGAAAATGGTAGGGTTAATGTCCTTTCTACCCATAAGGTGGAATAACCTTAATGTCCTTTCTACAGATTTGGTGCAGGATAGCTCTTCATTTGTTATTTAAGTTTTGTCCTTTTTTCTTTCTAAGAATAGTTCTGTATACTTTCGGACAAGCTTGGCTTTGGAGGGTGTTTGGGTTATAATACACTTAGTTAACTTCTGAACATTTTGGATTTGGTATTATGAATGAAGTGAGGGAAGGCATTGAGGGTAACAGTCATAATTCCTTAGGATAACCTATTAACTATCTCAATCGGATCTATAGTCTCATAATTGCTCATGACATTGGTTTAAAGAATATTAATGTGGTTCTCATCAGATATGTGATTAAAATGAATAGTAATATGTTGACGAGAGAGCCCAGAAGAAGTTGAAGAAATCCTAAAAATGTGCCACGTGTTATTCACAGTTGACTTCAACCAGAATTCACCAAAAGATAAGCACTTTACCTTAGAATTAACAGTGATGTTTGTGGAGCCACATTACTACAAACTTTTCTTGTCCGATAAGAAAATTGAAATAAATAGTAAAAAAGCCTAATCACCCTTACACACGAACATAGAAAATATTAAATAATAATTTCTTTATTATTTTCTAAAAATTTAATTAATATTTATAATTTAATTTGTAAACGTTATCTCAGAATTAACAGTGATATTTGTGGAACCACATCAAAGACTTTTAAAACTTCGATGCTAAATACTGACCTTTCTCAGCTGTTTCGGCCCCAAAAGAAGACTGGCGTGGGTAGTAAGAAGACCTAATCACCATGATACGCGAACATAGAACAAGTCTAGATGGCATTTTCTTAGTTATTTCCTAGAAGTTTCGTTGATGTTGAGTTTTCTTATAATTTTCCCAATTTCTGGGTATGTGTCTTTCTTTTTTCGTGGGTTCCTCTCTCTCTTTTTTCGTGGGTTCCATTAATATTATTGACCTACGGTGAGAATTAATGTCTAAATAAGATGGCTCTGTTGTTGAAGCTGCGGAAAGTCTTTTAGGAGCCGACTGAGATTTCTGTAAACGTCCGATGGATAGATTAGTAAGTGCTTATTTTGTCGCCCTGCTTTTATCCCTTATTATACCATGGACACTCTATCTTCTCCATCTAAGTTATCTCGTTCTTCCCATAATTGCTACAATTATGTCGATAGAATCTCTTGTTGTCTTCTTCTGTATTTACTTGGTACGTCAATCGAATATCCGGGCAGCTACTTTTCGAGTCCGAGAGCGCAATATTCTAAGAATTTCCGAGCCATATTTGAGATTAACAGAAACAGAATTACTTCAAGCAACTGCCTATTTTAGCGACCAAAGAATAATTGGAAAAGGCCGATTTGGAATAGTTTACAAAGGAATCCTCCCCAGTGGACGAATTGTTGCTTTGAAACGGATGAAATTAGATGACCTATCGTCCAAAGACCATTTCTTAGCGGAGCTCCATATTTTGGGACAGCTTCGTCACCGAAATGTAATGAGAATTCTAGGTTACTTCTTCAACGATGAGGAAATGATAATTATCTCCAAATTCATGCCTAAACGTAGCCTGGACATTTTAATGTAGCATCGCAGATTGGGTTGGAAGCAGAGATTAAATATAGCGGTTGGAGTGGCACATGGATTGGCCTATCTTCACCATGAGTGCAGGAATACTATTGTGCACTGCGATCTGAAGCCCGCGAATATACTTCTAGACAAAGATCTGGAACCCCGTATTGCAGATTTTGGTGTGGCCAAGATTATTAACGATAATCAAATCACAGAGAGCTCCTTGGGGCCTCGGTTTACAGTGGGATATACAGCTCCAGGTATGGCAATTTATTATGAAAAATATTTGTATTTGGATGTTATAGTTCTCTGATTTCAACCAGTTATGGTCTATCTGAATATCTCATATACTGAATACTGAGGTAATTTTTCTTTTTCAGAGAGGGCATATCAAGCGAGACCTTCGCCAAAAGGAGATGTATACAGTTTTGGAATAATGTTATTGGAGCTTGTGAGTGGAGTACGGCCAACGAGCTCAAGGTTAGTTAACAAGGGCATCACGTTTACAGAGTGGGTGAAATCTGTAGATGAAAACAACAGTTTGACAGAGATGTTGGATGACTGCTTGAAAAGTGATACACGATTCTATGACGAAATTGGGAGAGTAATAAAAATGGGAATTTTGTGCACTCATGAAAATCCAAAGATGAGGCCGGAGATGAAAGATTTAGTTGCAGGCTTGATGGAGATAAAGCAAGACATCAGGCAGTTCAATATACCAATTTCGGTGCTTGTACACCCGGATCCCCAGATTTCTGATAGCGTAACTGAAGACTCTGTTTCCTCGAGTGTGTGAAGTTTACAATGTCTCTTCCTCTTGGTTACAGTGCTACTTTATTGTTTTTAAGCAGCTGTTGTACAATATTTTAAGGAAAATAATGATATTAAAATTTTAAAGATGGTATATTTACCTTGTTTTTATTTATATTTTAAAAGAATAATAAAATAAATTAATTTAGTATTTTATCTATACTTAAATTAATTATTTTGTAAATATAAAGATTGTTTGATAAGATATATATTTAATTTTTTGCAAATATAAAACGCGGTGGGATATTTTCTCCTGAATGAAAGGGTAAATTATACAAGTCTTCAAAACCAAAAGTCTTCCTAATGAGAGTGAAATGAAAGGACAAATTACGGGTCATAGTCTTATATTAAAGTGGAAGTTATATAATAATAATGTTATAATATATTAATAATATTATATTTTATAAATAAAATATAGTTAAATAAATAGTAATATTTATGAATTATTAATTATTATTTTATAATAATATATAATATAAAAATATGTATAATAATAGATATTGTATGATATAATATAATAATATTTTAAATATGATTATATTATTTATCTTTATATGTATTAATATTATAAATATTATTTTATTTAAACAATGTAATAGATATAATTTTTTGTTTTGGTATAACAAGGTTTTTTGTTTTCTTATAACAAGGTTTGGAAAATGGAGTGCACATCTATAGTTGTACTTTATATGAAACTTATGATTGTTAACCAAATTTCAATTTTTGTATATGAAAGGTTAAACAACAACAAAACCATAGTATTTTTAAAAATTAACATTTGATTGTTTAATATAACCTAATATATAAATAACTAATAATATAATATAATTACTACATTATAAATATTGAGAAAAAGTAAACTCACCTACATACATGGGTTTCATGTTATGTGCTTATGCTTTGATTATGTAACCCTTTGTGACTTGTCATTATATGAGTTTGAAACTTAAAAATGTTCACAACACATGGTGTGCCTATAGTGTTCAAATACTAATGATTTTTAAAAAAATCAATGCTAATAAACAAACATGAAACATTTTGTTATATACATAATGAATGTAACTTTTTGTTTTCTAAAGCATTGGTTTTTAAAGAGAATGAGTGTAAATCGGTAGTTGTAGCTCATTCAAAATATTATATATTTAATTATATAATATTTATAAAACATAGTATATAATTACGGTAGAGGTATTTTTATTGAGGGGCACATACCATAGATTCATCTCACACATGGTATATGCCCTATCACACATTTCCATTGGTCCACTCACTCATTGGTTTGTTCACTCTATCACCTTTTATCACACTAGAAAAAAAGATTGTGTCAGAATCCGTCAGCATTGCTATCAATGATCTTATCATAAGGTGCCATTTTGCATCCCTTAGTGGGAAACCTAACATCATTGAACACTAAATACAGTGTATAAGGATGGCATGTGTTCACATCATTGAAGATATTATCTTTTATACTCTATCTAAATACAACTACAACTAGATTTTATTTTATCAACGGTATCTTTGATTTGATTTGATTCTAAGGTAAATATTTTCTTTGCCCGTCCCCTTTCCACATAAAGACCAAGCACAGTCATCTCTTCTATATATAGTTGAGGAAAAACTAAACAATAGTGAACAGACTTCTAGGAATGAAGAATTGTAGGAAGTATGTGTTGTGCATGATATTTGAGATCCTCTAGTACGTGGACATTGAACATATGTCTATTGGATCTCTCAGGGCCTATATAATATAAATTTTAACGTTTTTTAGTTCAAATTGTTCTCTAATTTAATAGAGGAAAGTGTTGATGTATCTACTATGTATAACATTATTTTCAGGTCTGAAAGAGGTTCCTTATTTTTTAAATTTAAGATCTTATGTAGTAACTTACCTACGCTAAAGGATATTTTTGAAACCGTTGATTTCTTTGTCTGTCCCCTTTCCACATAAAGACCAAGCACAATCATCTCTTCTATATATAGTTGAGGAAAAACTAAACAACAGTGAAAAGACTTCTAGGAATGAAGAATTGTAGGAAGTATGTGTTGTGCATGATATTTGAGATCCTCTAGTGCATGGACATTGAACGTATGTCTATTGGATCTCTCAGGGCCTATAAAATATAAATTTTAACGTTGTTTAGTTCAAATTGTTCTCTAATTTAATAGAGGAAAGTTTTGATGTATCTACTATGTATAACATTATTTTCAGGTTTGAAAGAGGTTCCTTATTTTTTAAATTTAAGATCTTATGTAGTAACTTACCTACGTTGAAGGATTATTTTGAAATCATTGATTTCTTGCCAAATCTGGTTGTGGTTTCTTTAGTTAATTAGTTATTATGACATGCCCTGGCTATGGTTCCCTTCTTTCTAGCCAAATCCATTCATGGGTGTAGGATTTGGTACCAATTTTTAGATCTCAAATCTCGAAAAACACTCAATAAAATCCACATGTCTATTCTCTCATTGAAATTTCCTAACAACTTGGGAGGCATCTCATAGAGACATTTACTAAGCTAGTATTTATCTTCTATTTTGTTTCAAAATGTGGAGCTCATAGGACCCACACAACCAATACAGAGGAAAGATAAAAAAAACAAATCACTACTTAATGTTTGAAGTTTACATATTATATCTTGCTATGTTCAAAGTTACTAATACATAGACACAATATTTGCTAACTCATTTCCATATATTTTAAGGGTAGTGTTTCTTAAACAAATTCATTCTAATTTTTTTTTCATTTATCCAAGTTTTTCTGCAGTAGGGTAGGAACCATAGTAGCACATTTGTATCTTTGTTGTGGTTTGAAAACAACAACCTAATATCACAACACCATTTCTCGTATGAAAGGCTCATCAGACTAATGATATTAGACTTGTTATAAGGTTATGAAACCCAACTATGATTTTTAGATGTAATGCAAGTCATATTACTCTATTGAGTGTGCACATCATTAGGTAATATTTAAAAAAAAAAATCTATAGATTCCCAACTTCCAAATAGGGTTTTTTGAAAGAAAGCAAGAAATTTTTTAAATCCTTATTTGTTACGTAGATGGAGTAACCAATAAATCAAAATGGAAGTCCATGTTGAACATATTGATTGGTTATACTTAGCACTCATGCACTCATAAAAGATCCTCAATTCTTAGTGTAACTAGTAGGTACATTTAACATGGATGGCCATGCTGTAAATTGACCTCCACATCCCCATTAGTTAAAATAAAAAATTGATAGTATACTCGCATGACTTTTTTGTGTTCTAATTAGACATCTTCAAAAGCATTACATAATACATTACAAATTATGTGTTTTCTTTACAATAGCAATAATAACAAACTCAAAAAAATCCTTACATTGTAATTAAATCACCTTGGACAATATCAAGAGTTAAAACTACTATAGGGAGTGCCTTAACCAATAAGTACATTCAAGTTTCTAGTTTACATGTCTACGGGTCCCATGAAAGTGGTCAAATCTACTTATTCATCGTTCCATTAATAGATCCATTAAGATTGGCATGTAATGTTGTTGGCCAAGAAAATTAAAATTTAACCTCAGTTGAATACATTATACTTGTTGACCAAGAGCATTAAAAGTTAGACAAGTTACTTGTGTGTCATTCACCTATTCCATTTCTACATTTTCAGGAGCTCATGTACCATTACCCTATTCCCTAAGCCCATATTGTTTTTTCAAGAGCATTCAAAAAATCACCCATGAAATTAGTCAACTCTCCTTCCTCGTCATTTCATTACCGTTCTTTAATATTGGCATGTAAATTTGTTTGTTTGAAAAATTAAAAGTTAACATTAGTGGAACTATAACTTGCTAGATAATGTTACCACTAAAATGTTGTGGCCATTATCTATGCCATTATTTTCATCCATAAAATGCCCTCCAACATTTAGTAGGATTTTCAATTATAAAATATAGCATGCATTATTATTATAATGCCCAAGATTCAATATCATTTACATTTTGTTTTAATAGTTAACAATGAATCCCCTTAACCTAGTTTAGAGATTCTAAATCAACAAATATTTTGAGGCTTTTAAGAAAATGCTACAAATAGGTTAAACTCATTTTATTTTTAAGTGCTTATACCCATCTACTAATAATGGGAGTGCCTTAACCAACTGGTACATTTGAGTTTCCAGGTAACATGTCTATAGGTACCAACAAAAATTAGTAAACAATTAGCAAACATATGCATTGATACATTATCCATAATCCTATACATGCTTTTAACAAAGGGATTATATCCCCACTAAGTGTAACTAGTGAATAATTTCAACATGTCCTTCCATGTTAAATGCACTGACTAGTTATGCTCAACACTTTTAATTGGTTGGATTCCCCATCTAGATTAGCACGTATTAGGTTTTATTTATTGAAATTTAATGATGAATTTATTTCACATGTTTATTTCTTGTTTAAATAATCATGATGGCAGAGTACGTTGCATTTCAGAATCATGTGAAACAAAATTTATTGAACCAACCACTACAGTGTAATTATGCACTTCTTAATCAAAACATTTTCCTTCAAAGATTATTTTAATTAATAGTTGTGTAATTTGGCCATACATTTTTTATATTTCTATGAAATGCTAATACAACATGATAGGTTATAGACCCCATTCATCCTCTTAGAGATTTTTATTTTTCTCTTGAGATTGAGTCTTTTTAAAACTTCCTTGTAGGGACTGCATATGACCTATTTAATATGGATGATTTCATTGTAAAGTTAAGTTATATTTTAATAATGTTGTGAATTTAAAATTGGTTGGCCCTCTTAATAGGTTCAATGATAGGAAAATGAATCCCAAATTAGAAAAATGGATATCCTCCATGGAGTAATAAAGTTTAATTTTTAGGGGCTCTATCACAACTCAAACAGAAAAAAAGAGTGTTCTTGATTTTCAAGGATAAATTTCGATTCAAACGTAAGACCCACCAAGTTGAAAAATGATTCATTTAAGTTGGTTTTTAGAATTAGTGGTAACTTATTTGCTTGTGTCATATGCCACAGTTTGTTATTTATTTTCTAGTCATACTAATTTTCTAAGTAGTCATTTTTATCTAATTTTATAAATTATCATTTTTATCTATATATAAATTAAGCAAGCCAAATAGTTACTATAGGTACATGCCTTGAGAAATTTAGATTTTCTCAACCATTTGAAATGAGCTACTATTGTTTTCATTAGACGTATCTATTTCTCCTTATAAGAAAGTTAATATGGTCTTTAAACATTGCTTTCTATTTGGATTATAATTTATCAATCTTTTGTGATTATATTGATGTAAATTTCAAATCTAAATCTAATCTTCAACATATTCCCATTTTGATACTGAAAAATAATAAACAAGAACATAAAATATGTGAATGTTATGTTCCTTACCTCTCTAAGGTCTAGGCCTTGCATCATTAAACTAAGACTTGCATATCTATGTAGGAATGACGGAATTTTAAAATTAGTGGTAACTACTAATGTTATTTCCCATAGTACATTTAAGGATATTTTCAAATAGTTTATTTGCATCCTTCACTCTTCTACTATTGGTAGATCATTTGGAAAAAATATAGTGACAAAATAATAACTTCATACCATACCGTTCAGCATTTATCCTCTCCTATAATGCATTTTCCTCATCATGTATCATGTATTCTCTATTATGGATGGTAAGTTTTTTTTTTTTTTTTTTTTGAAATTAGAGTAATATACATGAGATAAATTCATCTCGCTTGTGAGTGTGAATGTATACACACCCTTATCGCATATAACCTAGGCTTCATCCCATTTGATGTTTTATATTTATATATATCTTGTGAGACATAAACCCTAGACCACTAAGCATGGTTGATTTCTCTTATATATATTTCAAAAGAAAAAAAATTATCTTATGATTTACATAAGAAAAATCTCTCAAATGTTTACCCGAGTAAATTTTAGAAGGCAATCTTGATAAATCTCTAATAAAAAAATATCATGCTTTTTAGAATATTGTTTTAAACTATCAAACATGAAAGATTTGCTGAGTAAATTAGATCATTTTCCCTCCTCGGCGTAATGCTTTCAATTGGGACTTATTTTATTTGACTTTGAATTGGGACTTGAGGTTGGTGGTGTTGAAATAGCTAAGGATGATGTTGTGATGTTGGATGATGGGACCAATATAAACCTATAGTTATTGGTTGTTCTTGTGAAAACATTTCCTTTACTAACTACTGGTACTTTTGTTTCCTGTTGTTGTCACTTGTTTGTATTTTTGTATTGTAATAATGTTTTAATACTATTTTTTTGGTTTTATACTACAACCTTGTTAATGGTTTTTTCGTGATTTACATCCATGCATATATAGACTTTGTTCACATTATTCCTACTATATATATATATATATATATATATATATATATAATGGAAATGATAGTTACAAAACCTATAACTACCAATCGAACAATTAACTATTATGCCATGAATCCCTAATTGTTATGTCACCACTATGGCATGTATGAAAATGTTATTAGCTATAACAAATCACCGTTTGTACAACATACTAAACAATGTAATATTTAATTTTATGCCAACATCCCCCCTTTATTACAATGTTTTTACAAACATCATATTTCCTGATAGTGGTCCCCCTTTATTACAAACACTATAAAAAGATTTACACTCCCCGCATAGCCTACTCACTTTCTAAGGTGACATGCCATCTTTGTGGCTTCAAGGTCTTAATGACACCTCAATTTTTTCTTACAGGATTACCAAAAACTTGGAAGTGACATGAACACTTCTCTTTACTAACACCTTCGATGGTCTCTTGGATTACAAGGATTACCACAAACCCATATGGTTTTCTGTTGCAGGTTGACCACAAACCTGGAGGGTTATAGGAGGTTTTTGCTACACTTCGATGGTTTCTTAGATGACCACAAACCCTTTTCCAAGAACCAAGTGCTACTTTAGTGATTTTGCTCCCTACAACATTCTTTTTCAAGAGGTACCAAACTAGAAAATAATACTCAGTAATTTATTGAAAAATAAACTTCAAAACATAAAATAAACACACCAAAATTTGTCACCATAGCAATGGTGTGACCACATTGTAGGTGACTCATGAGAGGACACCAAATTTCCTCCAACCTCTATGTATCCTCTAGCCTCCAATAAGAGGCGCTACTTACTTAGCTGATATCTTGATGAAACTCAGTTGCATGAAGAGAAATTCCCCCCATAAAGAAGGTAGGATTAGGATTTGAATGGCATCATGGGAGTGCAGGCTTGAATGAAACTCTTGGTTGATGTAAATGTAATAACATAGAAGGGGCAAGCCAAGATTTAAAGCAGGCTACCCCATACGCCATTAGAAACCCATTCTCTCAAATATAGCTACTTTGATACCAATGATGGAATATGTAGAGCAAATACAGTGAAGGAGCATAATACTTTAATGTCTTATTGAATAAGAAGAGGTGGATATATATACAATGGAAATGATAGTTACAAAACTTGTAACTAGCAACCAAACACTTAACTGTTATGCCACGAACCCCCAATTATTATGTCACCACTATGACATCTATGTAAATGTAATCAGCTATTAAAAAATTACCATCTGTACTATGTAATAAACAATGTAATATTTAATTTTATGCCAACATCCCCCCTTTATTACATTGTTTTTACAAACATCATATTTCCTGATAGTGGTCCCCCTTTATTACAAACACTATAAAAATATTTACACTCTCTGTGTAGCTTGCTCACTTTCTAAGGTGGCATGTCATATTTTTGGCTTCAAGGTCTTGGTGACACCTCAGGTTTTCCTTGTAAGATTACCAAAAACTTGGAAGTAATAGGAACACTTCTCTCTGATAACACCTTTGATGGTTTCTTGGATTACGAGGAATGCCACAAACCCATATGGTTTTCTACTGTAGGTTGACCATGAACCTGGAGGGTTATAGGATGTTTCTACTACACTTCAATGGTTTCTCAGATTATCACAAACCCTTTTCCAAGAACCAAGTTCTACTTTAATGCTTTTTCTCCCCACAACATTCTTTTCTAGGAGGTACCAAATTGGAAAATAATGCTCAGTAATTTATTGAAAAATAAACTACAAAACATAAAATAAACACACCAAAATTTGTCACCATAGAAATGGTGTGACCCCATCGTAGGTGACTCATGATATGATTCCAAATGTCCTCTAGCCTTTTTGTATCCTCCAACCTCCAGTAAAATATGTTGCTTACTCAGTCAATCTTGATGAAGCTCTATTGCATGAGAATTTCCCCCCACAATTTGGACCCATATGACTTTTGACAACATTTGACACTGGATGTTGCATACAAGTGATAGTGCATCTTTATACAAACAATTAACTTTGATTTTGATCATGAACCCAAACATTGACTAACTATAATAAACCTGACTAATAATTTGACACTTTAATTTTTTTGATTGAAGACTAACATATTAACATAAGACTATGGATAATGACACTATAATGACTTGACTTAACATTATATGTGATAACCTAGGTCATAACAAGAGACACATAGAAACTATTTTAACATGATTTTAAAAAAATGCATTGCACTAATGACCATAAAAAAAACTAGATTTAAATAAACCCAATATACATATACTATTGACTTTTTTTAAAGGAAAAACTAGACCTAACAAATAGACAAAACTATCCTAAACTAACATGATGCAGATAGCCTAATAATTATATGCTTTGACCATACATGGTAACATGCACAATAGATAAGACAACATGAAAGACATTTGTTTTGTTAAAAAAGGCAAGAAGAATCGCTAAAAAAATATGAGGTGAAGGTATAAATAGTAATATATTAGAAAATAGGCATGGATGAAGAATAACCTTTCACCGTAAAAATGGATCACCAGTGGAAGCTTCTCAACCAACGCTTTCTTAATCTCTGGCAGGTATACATGAACCCAAACTTTGATTTCTTTATTTACAACCATGTCTCATCTGGATACTTCATCGACGAAGTTAGGATTAGGAGGAACAAGGTGAGCGTCAAGAACAAACAAGACTAAAGGCCGAATCCAATGGCAAGGTGAGTGAAGTGGAGCCAGAAACCAAAATAATTTAGAACCAATGCAAAACAAATCTTTCCAAACTATTTCAACACTTCTAGGATGTGTCTTATTCTATTTTATATCATCTCTCATGCTTTATCTACAAGGTGTTGAAGTCAATATGCCAAGCATGGAAATCATGCCAATTTTATATAGAGTTGGACAATTTGGATGGTGTCGTGGGAGTAAAGGCTTGAATGAAACTCTTGGTTGATGCAAACGTAATAGCATGGAACGGACAAGCCAAGAATTATAGCAGGTTATCCCATACACCATTAGAAACCCTTTCTCTCAAATATAGCTACTCTTATACCAATGATGGAATATGCAGAGGAAATACAGTGAAGGAGAAGAATACTTCAATGTCTTATTAAATAGGAAGAGCTGGATATATATATATATATATATATATATATATATATAATGGAAATGATAGTTACAAAACCTGTAACTACCAACTACACACTTAACTATTATGCCATGAACCCCTAATTCTTATGTCATTGCTATGACATCTATGCAAATGTAATTAAATATAAAAAAATTACCATCTGGACTACATACTAAACAATGTAATATTTAATTTTATGCCAACATACCCCCTTTATTACATTATTTTTACAAACATCATATTTATTGATAGTGATCCCCCCTTTATTATAAACACTTTAAAAAGATTTACACTCTCTGTGTAGCCTACTCACTTTTTGAGGTGGCATGCCATCTTTTTCATTTCAAGGTCTTGGTGACACCTCTATTTTTCCTTTTAGGATTACCAAAAACATGGAAGTGACAGGAACACTTCTCTCTGCTAACACCTTTGATGGTTTTTCAGATTATGAGGATTACCACAAACCCATTTGGTTTTCTGTTGTATGTTGACCATGAGCCTAGAGGGTTCCAAGATGTTTCTAATGCACTTCGGTGGTTTCTTGGATTACCACAAACCCTTTTCTAATAACCCAGTGTTACTTTAGTGCTTTTTCTCTACACAACATTATTTTTTAGGAGGTACCAAACTAGAAAATAATGCTCAGTAATTTATTGAAAATTAAACTACAAAACATAAAATAAATAGACCAAAATTTGTCACCATAGCAATAGTGTGACCCCATCGTAGATGACTCATGAGAGGATGCCAAATGTCCTCCAGCCTCTATATATCCTCCATCCTCTAGTAAAAGACATTGCCTACTCAGTTTCTATCTTGATGAAGCTTAGTTGTAGGAGGATAAATTCCCCCACAATTTGGACCCATATGACTTTTGACAACATTTGACACCGGATGTCACATACAAGTGATAGTATATTCTTATACAAACAATTAACTTTGATTTCGATCATGAATCCAAATAATGACTAACTATAATAAACTCGACTAATAATTTTGACACTTTAGATTTTTTGATTGAAGACTAACATATTAACATAAGACTATGGATAATGACCCTATAATTACTTGACTTAACATTATATGTGATAACCTAGGACATAACAAGAGACACGTATAAACTATTTTAACATGATTTAAAAAAATAAAATACACTAATCACCATAAAACAAACTCGATTTAAATAAACCCACTATATATATTAATTAATATTTTTAAAGGAAAATCTGGACCTAATAAATAAACAAAATTATCCTAAACTAACATGATATAGATAGCCTAATAATTATATACTTTGACCACACATGGTAACATGCACAATAGATAAGATAGCATGAAACACGTTTGTTTTGTTAAAAATGACAAGAAGAATTGTTGAAAAAATGTGAGGTGAAGGTATAAATAGTAATATATTAGCCAATAGGCATGGATGAAGAATAACCTTTCACCGTAAAAATGGATCACCAGTGGAAGCTTCTCAACCTATGCTTTCTTAATCTCTGGCAGGTATACACGAACCCAAACTCTAATTTCTTTGTTTACAACCACGTCTCATATGGACACTCCATCAAAAAAGGTAGGATTGGGAGGAACAAGGTGAGAATCAGGAACAAACAAGATTGAAGTCAAAATCCAATGATAAGGTGAGTGAAGTAGAGCCAAAAATCCAAATAATTTTGAACCAATGCAAAATAAATTTTGCCAAACTGTAAAACAAATTTCACCAAAATGTTTCAAAGCTTCTAGGTTATGTCTTATTATATGTTCCATATTCTCTCACACTTTATCTACTGGGCATTTAATTCAATATGCCAAGCATGGAAATCACCTTGAAACACTCATTCATTGTTATTTTTGGAAAAAAAAATTAATCAAAAACATCAAATCTTCACCATAGGCCTATCTAGACTCCTTGTAGCCCTACTTGGAACTTGTAAAGCCACAAATTTTATTAGACATACTTTCAAGACCTGAAATTTCATATCAAGATCACTCTCATATGCACCCTTAAACAAAAAAATATTCATCACCTATATCCTCCTATGAAACATACTTCCTTCAAAAATCTACTAGCTAATTAGGCCTCTATTTTAACAAAAACTTGAATAATTTGAAAACCACAAACCTTTAAATATATTTGAAGCTTGATTTGAAAACCCATTTGGCCCATTAAAACTATTAATAAGCCCCAAACCTGAATTCATAAGGTAAACCACTTTTATATCATATCCTAAAACTCTAGGATCTTAAAACAAACATGGTCAACAAATCTCCTTCTAGTCAATGCCCAAACCTGAAACTTCTTGCACACCTGGAGACAACCATTACAGCTTCTAGACCAGTATTTGAGCCTTCAAACCTTTGGGAACATTGAATTTTTATACCATGGCTTTGATCTTTTTTGTCATCAAACTCTTCTTCGCATTCCATCAATCTCATTATATCACTTAATAACACCCATTCTGATCCTACAGACACTTCATACATAGAAAAAACACCTTATGAAATCACTTTGACCTCATCAAAGCACTTATTCCATATTGACACACCAACTTCATCTAGAAACACTCATCTCTTACCTTTTAGGACCTTCTGAAGAATACCACAATAATACTTGCTTCTCTACTAAAAGGAGTCTCTTAAGAAGTATAGGTAGAGACACCCTAATTCACATGGTTCCTTAGAACAATGTGAAACCAGGAGTTACCCACAACTCCTCTATTACTTCTTTGATCTTCTTATAGCTATAGGATTTATTGTTCTTCTTCTTCTTCTTTTCAGGCTTGAGAGAAATAACTTTTTTCCTTTTCTACATAATTCACTTTCTCTTTCATGATAGGATATACAACATTTGGAGCAACTATGGAATCATAACATACCTTGACCATCAAAGTATCTTATTTGCATTGTAAAATATTACCTTCAGACCTTGAAAACACAAGAACCAAGCTTGAAACTTGCTCACACACATCATGTTACTCATTAGCATCAAAACACACCTCAAAACTAGCCTCAACCAAAACCTTGGTCTACTCCTTGAGCTTGGTCTCTTCATTCACAACATGAGTAGACAATGAAATCCCTTGGCACTCTTCAACTTATGAAGCATTATCCACTATATAAAATAGATTAGTTGGACCTAAATACTCATCATGACTCACACTTACCACCTTTGGTTTCCATGAGTTAACTTGCCTTATTTATTGCACTCTAGGAGCCTGATTAAACCTATTCTATCTTGTAAGCCTTTGGTTGAAAAACCTAACAATATGACATATTTATTGATAGTTGAATCACACTATACCTTTTTGAATAAACTTATCTTGCCTTTCTTGATTAGAACAAAATCTTATAATATGACCATTCCTTAGACAATTGAAATAAACTACTCTTTTTGAAGAAGAATCATCTTTTTATTGATGACCCCCATCATAGTTCCATGCAAACTCATTTCTAATAAGTCTCTTTCATTCTCTATCTCTATGCCCAAATTGATTACATGTGTAATAGTAACCATTGAAACTTAAATACCTCATGGAATTTGGTTGTTTGATATGATTTATCTTCACTCTACCAACATCTTCATTCCTTGACTGATTGTTGACCTTCAAGGTCTGATTTACATTAGTCTTCATCTTGTCTTGAGTTACATTTTTTGGTTTTTCTTTGTATCCAATACTAGTTTTATCATTTGCATGATTTTAACCACTCAAAAAATTGTATATATCACTTGAACTCTTTTCAAATCTCATAAATGACTACATCTTACTAGATTTCTTCTCTAACTCATATTTTTATTACTTGTTTTCAATTATATACCTTAAACATTCATCTTCTTTAGCTTTTAGGCTTGTAGATAAGATTTCCAATTGACAACTGTGATGCTTTACTATATCTTAATGTTCCTTGGTGTCTGCATTCATTCTTACTTCATATACACTATATTTATCCTCATAGTCCTTGATTTGAGAGTTCATCTTATTGTTAATCTTCCTCTGAATCTTCAGCTCTTCAAGAGCATTCATCAATTTAGTCTCAGAGTCCACCTCATCTTTATCATCATCTAAATCACTCCACGTAGACTCCTTTTGATATGAACAACTTCCTTAGCCATGAAGAGGGATTCATCTTCAATAGGACCATCATCTTCATGATCATGCTCTGAGTCATTGTCTTTACTCTCATCTAATGACCTAAAATCTCTATTGGTGTAGAGACTCTTCTTGTTCTTGAAGTACTTTTTCTTGTTGTAAAACCTTTTAAAACATTTCTTCCTTTTATCACACTTATATGTCTTCTTGTCTTCATCTCGGCCATCACCATGCTCTTCATCATTATTCTTCATATGCTTATAAGGGCACTTATTAGTAAAATATCCTACTTCTCTAAAATTGAATCATTTGAAGGGTAGTTTACCCTTATATTTGCCTAACCCTATTTTCAATTTCCTCATAAATAAAACAATTAGTTTATCTTCATCAATATAAAATGTGTCATTATCCTTGAGTTTCTTACCATGGAACTTCTTCTTTGGCTTCATTTACATCTTGAATGTTGCTTCCTTCATTAGTGGTATATCATCATTTAATCTCACCTCATAGGTAGTAAGAATGCCATGGAATTCATCCATCTTCAACTGAGTAAGATCATGACTTTATTCTACAACAACTACTTTAGAATCAAACTTGAGAGAGAGATACCGTAATAAATTTTGAACTATATTAGCTTATTCAAGCTTCTCTCCAAGACCTTTGATGATGTTCACAATCTCATCAACTCTATGCAAAAAGGATGCCACATAATCTTATTCCTTCATCTTAAGTCTCTCAAATTATCTTCAATGAGTTTGTAACTTTGCCAACTTAACCTTTGAATCTCCTTCATAAATGGTCCTCAATTTATCCCACATTTCCTTGGTATATATGAAATGGATTACCTTGGTGTATTCAGTCTTTGAAAGACCACTATTGATATCATTCATTCCCTTATAATTTTTCTCAAACAAATTCTTATTTACAACACTAGATGGAGGGATTGTAGGAGCAGAATAACCATCCACAACATATTTCCAATTATCAAACCCTAGGGGCATGATTTAGGTCCTCATCTTTGCACTTCAAAAAACATAATTGGATTCATTGAACATAGGTGATTTCTTATTGGAAAAACCTCCTTGTATTTAATGGATACCGATATTGTACATTCGTTCTCCTTAAAGTTCTCAAGACTTTACCAAAATACCTACTTCGATACCAATTATTAAAGGCACAGTCATTGAAATGGGCGGTGAATTAGTGGTGACAAACAATCCAATTCAATTTCCAAACCCTTCAAACACTTAAGCAATCAATAAAACCATTCATGAAGCATATAAGATGTTTATAGTAGTGAACAATGAAGATAATGCAATATTATACACATAACATAAGAACTATGTGGGAAACCCTCTTGGGTAATAAAACTCATTCTCAAGCCTAAAAACACATGGGCTAATTGGCCTATATGATGATCATAAACATGAGACCAATCAAGTCCTTCTATCTACAATTTAGTGAAACACCTATTTCACAATGGACACCTACCCATAGAATGATCAAGTCCTTCTAACCACATATAGGTCAAGTCCTTTTGACTATATTTATTAAAACACCTATTTCACAAGGAGCACCCATCCCTAAGAAGATCAAGTCCTTCTGACCACCTATTGGTCAAGTCCTTTTGACCTAGATGTTGAGCACCCTCCCAACACCTATGAAATGAACAACTCTTAATCACTAGTTTCCTTCCAATCTGATGGAGATATAATGTATATCATCCCTCTTCAACTCTTCACCCTACAAAATCCACAGACATTCAAAACTACCTTTTGGATCACTTTAGACTTCTTCACTCATTCTCAATATTTAAACCTAAAAGAGCACTATCTTTGACATCAAAAATATAACCTATAGGTAATACACATAGCTATTAACTTGCTCTTCTCTACAACCTTTCCATTGGGCACACACTCTTTCCTTCACTTTTCAATTCTCACTATTACCTTTTCACTCAAGTATAAAAATCATCATCTTTGATTCCACCTTTTATAGATCCTTCATGATTATTATTTTCTTGGTTGGCCTTTTGACTTGGCTTAACCCTTAAGACATATTACATAGCTCAATACTATCCTCATAGGCTGGCTATAACAACTATGGGTCACACTTGAGTAGCTATGCCTTTCAATTAGGCCTTAGTATCCCTTATAGATCTCATTGAGACCTATTCCCCCATTTAACACTGCATTGAGAAAATTAGAAACACAAGACCACTTAAAAATTCATAGGTCTACTCCACATGACCCCTTCAACATACTCAAATGATCATAGTCATCAAAACACTCCTCTGCCAAAGCTAAAAAGATCAATCTTTGACCTTATACACAAAAATACCATGAATGAATACATATTCAACTTCTAAGCAATTGTTCACACTGAATATGGATTGTTTAAATCTCCAAAATCCATACATATCATCCTTAGGGAGTCTAAAACACTCTCCAATATCTCAAGTCCCTTTGAAACATTCAAATACCATGAAAATAGCTCCAAATTCCTTGGGTCACTTATAGATCATGAACGAACACATAGACAAATTTTGAGATAAATAACTTTAACTATACAAACATTTTAGACCTTCAAATGAATATTTACATATGTACCCTCAAGGCCTCTACAACCTTGATTTCTAATGAAACATCTAATTCTTCCTAGATCAAAATTTATGGCTCAAAAACCAATCACTAATCTTTCCTTCATTAAATTCAAATATTTAAATCGAAATAGTCATAGTGAAACCTTGGTCACTACATCTTGTGCTCTCATATATTTTGATCAAATGTTCACTATCGATCGCTTATGGTCTATAACTATGCTAAACATTTGTCATTTTGACCTCATCTTCTGCTCCCTAACAACTTTGACTAAATATGCACCATCAATCTTCTTCAATCTTTACCTTTGCTCACTGTTAAACATAGAGCACTTGTCATCATCTCACTACTTCTTGATAATTTGGAAAAAACATGCTCTATCGATCTCTTCAAGAGTATTCTATACTTTAACTTTCTTAAACATTAGACACTTTGACCTCTTTAACCTAATACACATTGTAGATCTATATGTACCAACATCTGCTCACCATTAGATCCTTCTCTGATAGGTTAATTTTGCACCATAGATTTGTGATGCAATTAAACATGCACCGTTAGATCTCCCTTTTAAAAATTGGCTAAGTATGGGAGATTAGTGAACTTCTATTTGAGAAGCCAACTTTTCACCTTAATAAGTTTTTCTACACTCAATCTCATGACCTAAAATTTGAATAATATGATCTTATTTCATATAGGAATACATCTATATATCAAGTTACTCTTGTAACCTTCATTTGCGTGAAATATAACTCCATAAAAATACTTACTCAGATCTTCTTGAATTTAGACATTAAGCTCATATTCATTTCTTGACTTTGATCTATGATACGATTAAATGCATACTATTATATCTCCCTTGCAAATCTGGTTAAGTATGGGAAAAATTATAAAATGCCTTGGAAGCCAACTTTACATAGTGATATATTTTGATTTGATCACCTGCATGATTTGAAACTTGGACCATAACAACTTAGGACTAATGTGATTATACCCATATGATGAACTCCCCCTGACTCATCCATACATGTCAATGGTGACATCAACAAACTTCCTAATCAACAAACTTCCTACTCAAATTTTTCTATCACAAAACCAATTATTCCAAGATGAACACAATGAAGAACTAGATGAATATCATGCACTTAGATAAGCTCTCCAATTATCCTTGACCTTTTATAGGACCCCTCACACATGCTCAATACTTTAGACCTATCCTTAATCATGCCAAAACTAAGAATCAATCAAGCCTACTTCAATCATACTAGGACAAGTACACTGTATACTTTGTCATTGACACATAGACTATCAAGACACTTCATCCACTCACCTGGACACCTCCATGACATCACTAACAACTCTCCAACATACTATTAATCACTAGATGTTTTGGTGTCATTAATGATATTTATTGATTGGTTGTAAAGGAGAAATTTAGTTTTTTTTTTAAATTTCATTAAGAATTAAAATGATATTATTTCCTAAGAGATTAAAAATGGTATTTTATATCATCTCTCAAGAGACAGATAATATTGTCTCTCGAGAGACACAAATGATATTATATCTCAAGAGAGAAAATAATTAGTATTCTCTATTATCTTTAGTGAGAAAATAATTAGACACGTCTTCTTTGAGATAATATTAGAGATAATACAAAATTTTTTTTAATCAATTTGAGATGATTTATTACAATATTATCTCTAATATTGTCTCAAAACACCCCTGTTTATTGTAGCATTCCATGAAATTTAATTTAGATGTGTCTTAACATGAGATACTATAGCTTAATCAATCTTTATCAAATGATGAAATTTAAAATGTATAGCATGTAACCAATGAATTTGCATTGAGTTAGGAAACACATGGAGAAACACAATATAATGAAACATCCATGCATAATTAATTTTTTGAGCATGATGATAATCAACATCACATAATAACCCCATTTTATCTCTCTCCCAATGAAGAGGAATTCATTTTGTTTATAGAGTATAACGTTAACCAACACTCTTATATCCCTTATATGGATGAAGTGCTAACACCATTTAATTTAATAAAAATGTAGCTCATAGACCCACATCTCTAATGATAATGCAATGAACACCAAGGTATTTGATTAAAATATATGAGAAAATAATAGAACCCATGGAAAATAAAATTTCAAAAATAATAGTTCAACATCATGCTCAATGAGTCTAAAGTTATGCATTTGAGAAGAAAATCCATACAAAATGAAGTCAACTATTTGTTCAAATAATAAAAATATAAAAAATGTGCCACATGATACATAATGTAGGGTTAAGAGCAAACAATAAAAAGGGAAGGAATAATTCAATATTAAATAATCTATTTAATGTATTTAATATAATAGGTAATAGAACTAAATAAATATATAGTAATGTGGGAAGATGAGTAATAATAAAATCTATGGTTAGTAAGTCAACATCTAGATCTTAATTTATTATTCAAATAAGTACATCCTTGAACTTGATTATAAAAACTCTAATAAATGCTAGAAAAAGAAGAACAAGATTTGATGACCCTTTACTCATAGATTGATGGGCATTTAGTGGTAGAATCCCAAAAAAAGGACAAGGTATTAGTTGAAGGAACAAGATATTTGATTGATTTTTTTGTCATGACAACACAAGATTCACATATAATGTAAAATATGTTGCTAAAAGAAGAAAAGGTTCAAAAAATATCAAGCCACATACAAAATGTTTCTTAGACATGATACAAACATAATATTATAAAAAGTATTTAAGTGAAAATTAATATTAGTCAAAGGTCATTTAAGGTGTGCAAGCCTTTCTACATTAAAATCAACCAAACATGCACCACATTTTATAGGATTCATGTTGAATTTACTGTGATTTTTTTTTTCATATACATTTTACTTTACATGTTGATGAGATTATGCAGGAATGTTTGGTCGCTTCTCCACCTAAAACATCAAGAGAGTTAATCCCAAGTCTTTTCTATCAAATACATAAGGGACAATTTTGTTCTTCCAAAGAATTTTTAGATGAAATATTTAACACTTTTGGTGGTTTTTCACATTTGCCCAGCTATATACAGATAAATTTTACATGAACTTGGAAAAAAATAGTTGATTTTAAGAAGTACGAATCTGTAAATTATGCAATAAACTACGGAAAGGGTCATCAATATGTGATTCAATTATGGCCAAAGTATTTGTATCTGATTTCATGTTTGAATTCAAGAAAAATATTATTTACCAATATGTAAGACACACACACAAGGAAAAATGGTTAGATAATCAGTTCAAGTTATGAAAGGAATACATCCTAGTTAGGACCATTGTTTCGATTGTGGACTTTGATTAAAATTACATACTATAACCATAGAATGAGGTTCAAGTTTAGTACTATAATTTAATTTAGGTTGGAATTTTCATGCATATTACATTTAGACACGCCAATGATAACATAGAGGACAACAAAAATATTTTGAGGGAACACAACTATTATATGAGAAATGACATATCACATTCTCTACAGTTTGTCAAAGGTTATTTTGAGATATTTAATGTAAATATTAATTAAAGAGAAATAATATTTAATACACAATACATGTGGTTAGAAAATTGCATAGGATAATTTAAGAATTCTGGAATTTTTTTTGTTAAGCAAGATGCATGAAAATAATGGGGTTCAACATTTTTGGATTTTATTTGAGGTTGGGCATAGAAAATGGGAACATGATGGTGCTAGTGCATGTGTAAAATTATCCCTTAAAAAAGAGCATGGTAAATATTAGGATTGTACTGATTTGATCAATGCTATAATTATTGTGACTTGGTGTAATGAAAAAAATTATTGTGGATCAAATAAATATTTTCATGTGTGAATATTATTTTATTTAATCAAGGAATGAAAGAAATAAATGTATGAATATTTCAGTACATTACCCAAATTGAGTGTTTTCAACTCCATTTGAAGCACAAAATCGAGTTCATGGATTATTTATACTATGGATATGGCATGTTTTTATTCTGACTGTATGGAGTTCCACTAGAATGAATGTGAGTCAAAATAATGGGTTGAAAAATGGTATTGTAGACCCCTAACACCTATGGAGACTAGAGATTCATTACAACCACTAAGGGAACATAAAATGCATCATTAGTTGACTTTAAACACATATCAAATCTTGTATAACTAGGTAAATTTTATTTATAATTTAAATGTAGCATTAAACATTAATGATATAATATTTTTTTCTTACATGTCCTAAAAATTTGACTATAACTTAAATGTAAGGAAAGTTTTTGTAGTAATTTCACTTGAAGACAATGATTAGGGGATAGACTACTACTTATCTCATTGTGGAGAGGAAAAAAAATTAACCACAACTATCATGAATGGAGAAGACCTAATTTATCCCACTGGACCTGTGGTGTTAATAGGAATTTGGCTTCATAGATAATTTCATCAGAAAGAAAAGCAATGGTTATTTGAGGACTTTGAAATGGAAAGGGTGATGCTTTATTATTCAAATTTGGTTATCACTACAAATATTCAAATGATCAAATTTCATGAAAAACCTCACAAAAAAATATTGTGGAAAGTTTATGAATCTGAGCATGAAGCAATTCTTGAAACACTTAAAAACATTGTCAATCTTGAAGGTACATTGGATTCACTTGGTAAGGTTAGTATTCAATGTATCTAATATTTTAAATTAATAAAGTTAACTTATTTGATTTATTGTATTTTAATTTTTAATTATTTTTCATTATGTGTTTATCTATGCTTGAAATTTTTACTAATAGAATTATTGTATGTTAGTAATACCAAAGGAAATTGCACCTTCTCGTGGTTCATACTATGAATAGAGACGATTATCTACTTGAAAAAAATAAAACCCTATAAAATAATAAATTTTGAGTATAAAATTTTCTTCTTCACCTTAAATGGCATAAAATCCTCTAGTGGGTGCTTAGATGACTATCTCATGAAACTATAGGACCTGATAGTTTATCTCTACCCATCACGATTCTCATAAAATGCCCACCTAAAGTTCAATCCATTTCTACAATCAAGGAAAAGAAGATTCTCTAGAGAGATGTGTCTGAGCACATAAAAATATCAATCTTGGGAGGCAACTAAGAGTGTATGGAGACCATTTAACTATTTATACACCCATTTAAATGTGTTTTCAAATATTATTCATTTATTGGGCTAGTGAGTCAAAAGATATGCTATCCACTGACCAAATCTTGGCCCCTTAATAGGTATTTGACTATGAGAGAAAATGCACCACCTTGTATACCAAGCCCCAAGTGGTAGATAATCCTATATGATGTGATTATAGGACTCACCCATGCAAATTTAGGAATTGATAGTTTGTCTCTACCCCTCTTGGTTCCCCTATAATGCATTCCCAAAGTTTATTTCTACACATAGGTATGAGAAGCTTCTCTTGAGGGATACATTTAACTACCTATAACTATTAACCCTGGGAGGTGATGGAGAGTGTATAAAGGCTATTCAAGTGTTTTTAATCTCATCTAGACATGGTTGGGAAGATGGCTCATCAATTGGGCTAGCAATTCAAAACATATGTTACCCACTGACCAACTTTTGGAGCCTTAAGAAAGATTTAGGTGCAATAGAAAAAGTGTTTCAATGTCTCCCTCATCTCAAGTGGTAGATAATCCTCTAGGGGTGATTTGAGTACTTGATCATGCAGATTTAGGCACATATTTTTTGTCTCTACCCCTCATGATTCTCTTATAACACTCACTTGAAGTTCACTACATTTCCATACTCAAGGATGAAACATTTCTCTTGAGGGATATGTCCAAACATTTGTAATTAATTACCATATCAGATTATGGAGATCACAAGGATTAACTTTTAAGAGTTCATATCTCAATTTATATGCTTTTTTATAGATATTTCATCGATTAGACTAGCAAGTCAAAAGATACGCTACCCATTGACCAACTTTTTGTCCCTTAAGAGATATTTGGCTGCAAAATAAAATACATTACCATGTCTCTCACATCCCAATTTTTAGATAATCCTATGGGGGGTAGTTATAAGACTCTCTCATGAAGCTGTGGTTTATTTCTACCCCTTACAATTCTTCATAACATCTTTCTAAATTTCTCTTTATTTATACACTTAGGGATGAGAAGCTTATCTTAAGGGATGCATTCACTCGCCTAAAACTATCAACCTTAAGAGGTGGTATCAAATGGAAGGAGGCCATTCAATAATTTATACACCCATATAGATATGTTTATAAATATAGTTCATTAATTGGACAAGTTAGTCAAAAGATACACTACCCACTGATTAACTTTTGGTCCCTTACAAGTGATTTGGATTCAATAAAAAGTGCATCATCATGTATCCCTCATCTAGTACTAGAGAATCCTCAAGGGGGTGATAATATTACTCTCATATACAACTATAGGCAATAAATATTTGTCTCTAACCCTCATGATTATCCTACAATGCTTGGCCAAAGTTCTCTTTGTCAACTATAATTGTCAACCTAGGGAGGAAACAATGAGTGGAGGGGTGCCATTCGATAGTTTATACATCTATTTGAAGGTGTCCACAAATATGGTAATTGATTAGGATAGTGATTATAAATATACACTACCCATTGACAAATGTTTAGTCATTTAAGAGAGAATTTACTATAATAGAAAATGCATCATCATGTCTCCCACATATTGAGTGATAGAGAATCATATGGTAGGTGCTCATATAATTTAATTGTTTAATTTTAGGTGTTTATGGTTCATATCTAGCCTTATGATTTTTATGTAATGCTTTCCCAAAGTCATCTATGTTTCTACACTTTGGGATGATAAGCTTTTCTTGAGAGATGTGCCTGACTACTTATAATTATCAACATTGGGAGGAAGAAGAGATCAAAGGGAAGAAAATATAGCTTTTATACACCCATATAAACATGTGCATGTAGTGAATTCATCGATCAGTATAGTGTGTTAAAAGATACACAACCTACTAACTAAATTTTGGTCCCTCAAGAGAGATTTAGATGTGAGAGAAAACATGTCATTATGTCTCCCTTGTCTTGAGTATAAGATAATAATTTTTGAGGTGATAAAAGGAATTTCTCATGTAACTTTAGGTACTGGTAATTTTTCTCTATCCCTCATAGTTCTCTTACAAGCCCTGCCTAAATTTTACATGTTTCTACACTCAAGGATAGGAAGCTTCTTTTGAAGGATGTGTCCATCCACTTGTAATTATCAAACCCAAGAGGTGACAAAGAGTGGAGGGACACTATTATATAATTCATACATCCATCCAAACACATATATGTACTCAATTTGTTAATTGGGCTAGCGAGTCAAACTATATTCGACCCACTAGTCAAATTTTGGTCCCTTAAGAGAGATTTGACTACAAGATAAAATACATCACTATGTCTACCTCATCTTTAGTGGTAGAGAAAAATATTGGGGTGCTCATAGTAATCACCTATGTAACTTTAAGCATTGAAGGTTTTTATCTATTTCTCATGGATCTCTTGAAATGCTAACCCAAAGTTCACTTCATTTCTACACATAGGGACAAGAAGCTTATCTTGAGGGATGCATTTTTTTGCCTAATAATGTCATAATTAGGGCTTGAAGAAGATTGGAGAGGGGTCATTCTATAATTTATACACCCATCTAGACCTACCTATAAATGTGGTTCATCAATTCAGATTGTGAGTTAAAATATATGCTACCCACTGGCCAAATTTTTGTCCCTTAAGAGTGATTTATTATGAGATAAAATGCATCACTATGTTTCCCTCATCCTAATTAGTAGATAATACTATATGGTGTGCTCATATTAATTTATTTTGCAATTTTAGGTGTTGATGGTTTATCTCTACCCCTCATAGTTCCCCTACAATGCTCGCCTGAGGTTTGTTTTGTTTCTACACTCAAGGACGATAAGCTTCTCTTGAGGGATGCATCTATCCAGCTAAAACTATAATCCTCAAGTGGTATATAATCCTCTATGGGGTGCTCATATTATTTTTCATTTCAAATGTATGTGTTGACATTTTATCTCTACCCTTCATAGTTCTCTTGCAATGCTCACTTGAAGTTCACTCTATTTATAAACTTAGGGATGACAATATTCTCTTGAGGAATGTGTCTAACTAATTGAAAATATCAATGATATGAGATTAAATATAATGGGAAGAGTCCATTATAATTTTAAACTCCCACATATATTTTTTTAATAATCAGTTCATCAATTGGGCTAGTGAGTCAAAAGATACACCACCCACTGACCAAATTTTTGTCCCTTAAGAGAGATTTAGTTTCAAGATAAAATAAATCAATTTTTTCCCTCACATATAGTGGTACAAAATATTTAAAAGGTTCTCATAGGACTCATACATGAAACTATATGCATTGACAGTTCACCTTTACCCCTCACAGTTCTTCTATAATGCATGCCTAAAATTCACTCTATTTATACACTTTGGAATAAGAAGCTTATCTTGAAAGATGTTATTTTCCACCCAATATATATAGAGAGTGGAAGGAGGACATTAAAAATTTTATATTCCTATTCAAACATGTTTTCATAGATTATTTGTTGATTGGTCTAGCGAGTCAAAAAATACACAACGTATTGACCAAAGTTTGGTCCCCAAAGAGAGATTTTACTGTGAGATAAAATGCACCGATATGTCTCCCTTGTCCGAAATGGAATATAATAATTTATGGGGTGATTATTTTAATTTACCATACAAATGTATGAAACATAGGTTCATGTTTAGCCCTCACAGATCTCTTATAATTACCACTTGAAGTTTTTTCTATTTGTATACTAAGGGATGGAAAGATTATCTTGAGGGATGTATTAAAATGCCTAAAATTTTAAACCATGGGCATAAAATAGAGTAAAAAGAGGCCATTATAATTTTTATATGCCCATCTAGAAGTTTTTGTGAAGATAGATTGTTGATTGGGCTAGTAAGTCAAAAGATATACTATCCACTGATTAAATTTTGATCCCTTCAGAGAGATTTAGCTATGAGATAAAATGCACTACCATGTCTCCCACATATTGAGTGGTAGATAATCCTCAGGGGTGCTTAGAGGAGTCTCCTATGTAGGTATAGTCACTAATGGTTCATCTCTACCAATTGTGGTTTTCCTGTAACAAGCACCCAAAGTTCACTCTATTTCTACACTCAAGGATGATAATCTTATCTTAAGGGATTCATCCAAATGCATGGAACTATCAAACCCAAGAATAAACAGTTAATATAAGATGACATTTCAATTTTTATACACCTATCTAAATATGTCTATAAATATAATTCAATGATTGGGCTAGTGAGTCAAAAGATATGTTACCCACTGACTAATTTTGGATCCCTTAAGAGATATTTGGTTGTGAGATAAAATGAATTATAATGTTTATCTCATACCAAGTGGTATATAATTATATATTTGGTTCTTAGATAACTCAACCATGTAACTTTATTCAGTGATTATTTGTTTCTACCCCTCATGGTTCTCCTCGAATGATCATTCAAAATTCACTTTGTTTCTACACTCAAAGATGAGAAGCTTCTATTGAGGGATGCATCTGAATGCCTAAAAATGTCAACCCCATGAGGTTTCATATATTTTAGGTATGCCATTATATATTTTATTCACCCATATAAATGTGTCTGCAATATGGTTCATCGATTGGCCTAGTGAGTTAAAAGACATGTTACTCATTGACCCACTTTTGGTCCCTTAAGAGAGATTTAACTGCAAGATAAAATGCACTATCATGTCTCCCACATCTTTTTTGGTATATATTCCTCAATAAAATATTAATTTTACTCTATGATGAAATTTTAGGCGCTAAGTGTTCATCTCCACCCCTCACGGTTCTCCTATAATGCCTGCACGAAGTTCATTAAGTTTCTACACTCATCGATGAGAAGCTTCTCTTGAGGGATGCATTCATCCACATATAAGTCTCAAACCAAAAAGGTGATGTAAAATATATGTATTTCATTAAAAAAATTATATTCCCATCTATACATGTCCACATTGTCAATTCATCGATTAGGCTAGTGAGTTAAAAGATATGGCACCCACTAACCAATGTTTGGTCCCTTAAGAGAGATTTGAATGAGATAAAATGTGTTACCATGTTTATTACATCTCATGTGATATATACTGCTATAGGGTTTATTATAATATTTTATATTATAAATTTAGGAGTTGACAATTGGTCTCTACCCCTCATGTTTCTCCTATAATGCCCACCCAAAGTTTGTTATGTTTCTACATTCAAGGATGAGAAGTTTCTCTTGAGGGATGAATTTGGATACCTAAAACTATTTAACCTAGTAGGTGAAAGAGAGTATATGGAGTCCATAAATTATTTAAACACCCATACTAACCCATTCACATAGTTGGTTCATCGATGGGGCTAGCGATTCAAAATATACACTACCCGTTGGCTAACATTTGGCCTCACAAGACAGATTTGCCTATGAGAGTAAACATGTGGATGTATCTCCCTCATATTGAGTGGTATAGAATAATATATATGATGATAATATGATTCACCTATAAAACTATAATAATTGATTTTTCGTCTCTACCCCTCACATTTATCTTACAACACCTACCTGAAGGTTGCTTCGTTTCTACACTCAAGATGAGAAGCTTGTCTTGACAGATGCATTTAGTCATCTAAAGTTTTCAATCTTGGGGACTTATATATAGTATAATTTGGATATTATATAATTTATATACCCATACAAAAATTTCTAAATATATGGTTCATCAATTAGGAAAGCAATTCAAAAGATATGCTACCCACTGAACAAGTTTTAGTCCCTAAAGAGAGAATTTGCTATGAGAATAAATGCATATTTGTGTCTCCCTCATCCCAAGTGGAATAAAATATTTTAGGGGGTGATAATATGACTTGTATATTAAATTTTATATACTAATGATTTGTATATACTCCTCATAGCTCTCATGTAATGCCCACCTAAAGTTAGCTCTATTTTTATACTCAAGGATGAGAAGATTCTCTTGAGGGATGCATCTAGCCACCTTAAACCATTAACCTCAAGGCTCAATAAAGAGAAGAGGGAGGCTATTCCAAAATTTATACACTCATGAAAATGTTTCCATGAATATTTTTCATTGATTGGGCTAGCAAATTATAAGATACATTGCCTAATGACTAACGTTTATTCCTGTAAGAGAGATTTAGATACAAGACAAAATACACTATTGTGCCTCCCGCATCATGAGTGGGAATTAATATTATGGGAGATGATCATATGATCACTCTATTAAATATTAGTATCTGATATTTCATCTATACCTCTCATTATTCTCTTAAAATGTTCACTTGAAATTTTCTCTATTTCTATACACAAGGATGAGAAATGTCTTTTGAGGGGTGTGTCTAGCTTCCTAAAAATATCAACCCTAAGAGGATATAGAGATTGGAAAGAGGTAATTGAAATGTTTATAATATCATATAAATGTGTCCAAAAAGATAGTTCATTTATTGGATTAGTGAGTCAAAATATATGCTACCCACTAACCAAATTTTGATCCCTTCTAACATATTTAGCTATGAGAGAAAATGATCACCATTTCTCCATCATCCAAAGTGGTAGATAATTTTGTATAGGGTGCTCATAAGACTTGATTTTAAAACTTTAGGAACTAATGGTTTGTCTCTATTCTTCACGGCTCTCCTACAACACTCCCCTAAAGCTCACCCTCTTTCTACATTCACATGGATGAGAAGCTTCTCTTGAGGGATGCGTCTAGCCACCTATAGATTTTAACCTTGGGAGGAATCAAAGAGTATAGGGGAAAAAATAGAGATTTTATAAATGCATTCATAATTTTTTGTGAAGATGGTTCATCAATTAGGATAGTAAGTCAAAATATATGCTAACCACTGACCAATTTTTGGTCCCTTAAGAGAGATTTAGCTACAAGAGAAAATGTGTGACATTGTGTCCTACATCATAAGTGGTATAGAATCCTTTGGGGGTGATTACAAGTCTTGAATGCATATTTTTAGGTACTAATGGTTCATATTTACCCCTCACATTTATCTTTTAATACCCACCCAATGTTTGCTCTATTTATGCACTCAGGGATGAGAAACTTCTCTTGAGGGATGCATCTAGTTACCTACAATTGCCAACTCGAGAGGTGAAAAAGAGTGGAGGGAGACTATTTTAGTGTTTATATACCCATCATACCATGTTTTCACATGCATTTCATCGATTTTTATATCAAGTCAAAATATATGTTACTCACTGACCAAATTGGGTTCCCTTAAGAGATATTTAGCTAGAAGATAAAATGCATCACTGTGTCTCCCTCATCTAGAGTGGTAGAGATTCATCTATAGGGTGATCATAGGACTCACCTATGAAATTTTAGGTGCTCATTTTTCATATCTACACCTCACTTCTATCTTACAATGCCCACCTAAAGTTTGTTCCATTTATACACTGAGGGACGAGAAGCTTATCTTGATGGATGCATCTATTTGTCTTCAACTATCAACCTAGGAGGAGATGGAGAGTGAAGGGAGGCCATTATAGGATTTATACACCCATCTAGATATTTTTACATAATTGATTTGTTGTTTTTGATAGTGATTTAAATAAACACTACCCACTGACCATCTTTTGGTCCCTTAAAAGAGATTTTACTATGAGAGAAAATATACTACTATGTCTCCCTCATCCCAAGTGGTAAAGAATCCTCTAGTGTGTGCTCAAAGTACTAAACCTTGTAACTTAAGGTGTTGATGGTTCATATCTACCCCTCATAGTTATCTTGTAAATATTGACTGAAGTAGGTGATTTTCAAAACTTTCATGAATGAGGAATCACAAGAAGTACGCGATGTGCATGAATATTGAGCTCCTCCAGTGGGTGGTCATATGAACATGTGTCTGTTGAATCTCTTAACAACTGTAAAATATGATTTTTTTCCTTTTTTTATTTCAAATTATTCTCTAATTTAATAGAGGAAAGGATTAATGCATCTATTATGTATAAAATTATTTTTAGGTATGAAATAAGTTCCTTTTTTTTAGTTTAAGATCCGATGTAGTTACTTACTTGAATTGAAGGATTTTGTTGCAATAACTAATTTCTTGTTGAATCTGGTTGTGTCTTCTTTAGTTTATTAGTTATTATGACACACCCTAGCTTGTGCCATCTATTTTTTGGTAAAATCCATTCATGGGTGAAAGATTTGGTGGTAAACTTTAGATCTTAGATCCAATAAAACCCTTAATAAAATCCACATGCCCATTATCTTGATGGAATTTCCTTATGGTTTGGGAGGAATATCATAGAGACATTTATCAATCCAATATTTGTTTTCTAGTTTTGTTCAAAATGTGGATGCCATAGGAACCACACGACCAATATAGAAAAAAGATAAAAAAAATCACTAATTGATGTATGATGTTTACATACTTTATTTTACTATGTTTAAAGCTAATAATACATACACACAATCCCTATTCCCTCATTTCCAAATATTTTGAAGGAATTTGTTTTTGAAACAAATCCATTCTAAAAGTTTTGTTATCTATCCAATTTTGTATGTCATGTGGTAGGACCCTTAGTAACACCTTTCTATGTTTTCATGGTTTGGAAACAATAAACTGATATCACAATAGCAATGCTCCTATGAAAGGCTCATCAGACCGATGATATTTATTTTTTCAGAATGTTCCAATTCCCAACTATGTTTTTTAGATGTAATACAAATATTATTCCTTTATTGGGTGTGCACATCATTAGGTAATATTTTTTGAAAAAATATACAAATTCCCTACTTTTATTTATGGTTGTTATATCAAGCTAGTTATAAACTAACATCCTTGTCTCTATTAGGTCTTTGTAATGGACACTAGTGACCCAAAAGCTTTGTAAAATTCTTGTCCTAATGTAGGCATGCATGACTACATAGAAAATTATTGGTTGTGGTTATTATTCCATTGATCATTCAACTTTAGTGCAAGTTTCATTATAAGTATGAAATTCTTTGGATATGGTAATAATTGTGCCCATGAAAAGATTCCACAAAAAATAGTTACAACATGCCATGACATATTTTAAAAACAAAGTTTATCCCTATGCTTACTACAAATCTTCTTTCGTTTGTGTGTTTTATACAGTTTGTCACATTGTCGAGTGCTTAGATAGGATAACTATATCACATCTTGTTAATGCATGGGACATTATGTAGTTTTATAGGACGTGTTTTAAAGTATACATGTAGTGAACACCATGCCTTACTTCACACACACAAACTTCATGCATAAAATCTAAGATAGGGTCATTAGTCATGGGTTTTGAGTGATATACAATTATGGATTTACACTCTTTCATTTTACAAAACCCTTCTTACCAAAGTATAATCTTGCATCCATTTCAATGTAACTTATTTTCTTTAGTATGATAGTTTAAGCCTCCACATATAAATCTATAACAATCAGGGTGTGCCTAATTTGAGATACATCATACCACCAAAGCTCTTGAAAAGAGTATGCATAAACTGGTGTGGATTCCTACCTAGGTATAGAAAAATACCCAAAAGTGGCAATGCTAGTGGTTACATTGAAGCAATATTTTTTATTTTTCATCTAATTAGTTTTAGTGTCATCTAATTAGTTTTTAAATAGTTTAATTAGTCAATGTTTTTGTCCAATAATTTTAGAATCTTCTAAATTGACATATGGTACATTATTTACATTTTTGGAGGAGTGGTCAGATATTCAACCCCTATTTTCATTTAAGTGACACATTTTTCAAGTATTTATTGGGTAATTAAAAATAGTTCAGGTTAAACTCCAAATTACATTGACAAATTTGACATGTCACCAAACTTTGCACATGTATCATCTAGAACATGCAAATAGCGAAAGATTTCAAGGTGAGATGAGAAGCAATGGTGAGGGGCAATGACAAGGTACTCCCAATGTATCGAACAACATACCTAAATTTAGGGTAGTTTTTGGGTTTAAATGACCATCACCCATTTCAAAGGGATCTATAACTCACAAGGTGGCATCATATTTCAATGGCCATTTTTTATTATTAAGGTTGGAAAAATATGTCGTGAGATTTCATTTGATTGCATCAATGCTCCACATCTAATGTGACGCTAGAATCAATGATGTAATATAGTTGATGTGGGGACAAGACATTCAGAGCTAAGAGTCTATATTACATAGATATACGTGACATAATGTATTCTACTCAAAAGGTGAGATAATATCAATGGTCATAGAATTTGAGTGAGGTACAACTACCAATTTACATTTTTTCTCTTTATGAAATCATACATTAATAAAAGCTAAAAATTACACCATCCCTTTTGACATAACTTGCACCTTTGGGGTAACTAATACATACATGCATACATACATACATACATACATACATACATACATACATACATACATACATACATATATTAATAAAATATTATATTACTAATAATTAAAAATATATTATATTATATTATATCATAATATATAATATAATATTATTATAATATCTTAATAGTGTAGTAGCTATAATGTTTTTTTATTACATATATCATTAATAATATATATTATTGTAATACACATACACACACACATAGATATGCATACATCTCAGTTGAAAAAGGCCACATTATTATTATTATTATTATTATTATTATTATTATTATTATTATTATTATTATTATTATTATTATTTTATTTTTTTATTTTTATTTTTTGACCACAGCTTTAGGTGGTGATCTTAACCTAAGAGCCAAGGACTGAGGGGTATCCATTCTACCAAAGTTGTCCGGGGCACAATCCTGACCTCATCCTTTTTCTCATGTTAGGTTTTCCTAGTAGTAAGAATTAATCCCTGGTGGGCTCTTTGTGAGACAAAAAACTTCACCAATTGAACCAACAACTGTATTATTATTATTATTATTATTATTATTATTATTATTATTATTATTATTATTATTATTATTATTATTATTATTATTATTATTATTATTATTATTATTATCTACGCTAGTAGCACTTGTCATCACAAAAGGTAAAGCTATTTTTTTATTGTTCACAAAAGCTATATTTAATATAATTATGTAATGCAATATCAAAAAGGAAAATAGATTGCAACACATATCTGATATATATAAAATTGTATGCATTTGATACTAAAATGGGAAATAGAGAGCATTTGATATATATATATATATATATATATATATATATATATATATATATATATATATATATATATATATAATTTGATGTTAAATTTGGAAATAGAGAGCAACACATATATCATATATTTAATCAATATAATAATAAGTTTATGATATTAATTTTGTGTACATGTGATCATCTAACAATTGGAACCTTTGTTCTTCCTCTTTTATTTTCTCTACTCTTTTTCCATTCTTCAATCTCTCAAACCTATCGTATGTGAAAATTTGTGTAATTTTTAATCCATTTATTGACTTGACATGTGATATAGCAACAAATTTCAAACCTTGTCTTTCTATAAATCATATATCAATTGTGGCTTTGTCAAGTCTTAAGCCCTATGATTTATGGATTGTCAATCCTCATGCCAATTTTAAAGATAACTAACACATATGATCTCTTTGTGTAGGGATGATTATAATTGTAATTAGAGAATCATCAACAAAAGGAATCATTGTATAGTTATCAAATTGTACCATTACATATGTAGGTGGTTCAGACGGAGCCAACCCTATTTTGTATATAATGCTTTGAATGTATCCAAGTGCACCATTGACAAGAATTTCTTCTGTCCATAAGTTTATAATGAGCATCATCCTTGTAATAATTGAAATAAATGACTCAAATTCCAACTCTTCATCATCCAATCCTATAATTTTATTACTTTGTCCTCTAGTTGTAATACTTCGAGCAATCGGTTGATTCAATGCATACAATTTTCTCTTATTATCAATGGACAGTCTCATTTGTTACAAATAAATGAATATATTCATTAAAATCCTTATTTTTAATTATTTTATGTTCAACATCTATTCTATTCATCACCAATTTCTAATATTCAATGGTTAGATTGACATCTTTTAGATTTGTTAAGAGTTCCCAAACCCTTTATTGTTCTTCAGCTTGACCTTGTTGTAAAGAAACATTATCAATTGTAACAAAAATTCTAAAGTTTTGTCATAGTAATTTTATATGTCTTTTATTTGCATATGGAGGTTTATCCAATATTGGAGGTAATTATCCCAAATCCCTAATAAAAATCATTGACCTTCCACCAAATCATATATCATCATTTCTTGGAAATACTTAGCATAGTCGAGAATCTATATTTTCAAGCATATTTTGGCCTATAAAGCTCATCTTATCAATAAAAATATATCTAACATGTTTAATTTCTTATTGAAAACTTGATAATATTATTCCTTCTAATTTTTCAAAATCTGAAATAGCCATTCATAAGGTTGTATGTATTGTTTATGCACCAATGCTAAATTTAGCAACTTCAGTTAGATCAAGTAGTAACAATGGGTAACGTTGTGGTTACGATAACTCTAGAAGTGAGAGTTAAATCCCTTCAATAAGATATGATTTCACTGTTACTATAGTTATTTTAATTATTAGATGCAATGCAGATGTAATTTGTCCTTGATTATAATCTCTTATAATTATATCAAATGCTACTTTTTGTTTCTCACTTAGGATTTCATAACAAAAATTAGACTCCATTTTTTCCATAGCAAGTAAGTTTTTGTTTTTGTCATGCTTATAAATTTAATAACTCTCTTCATTTATTCTTCACCCGTATTATCTACATCCCAATTTGTTTGTCTATCAATATCTCTTCAACCCAACATATCAATCTCATAAATATGTAGAAACTATTTTCGGTGTAGCCCTGATATGATCTCCCACTCATGTCAAGTTGTATTTTGTTGGATAACTTCATCATTTTCATAATTTGTTTTTTTTTGGATGCCATTATTTGTTTCAATAATCTAATCTATATGAAAAGGGTTGTATTGAAATTGAACCCAATTATATTTTATTGTGTCCTCATCAAGGCCAATGTCTATCTCAATATAACGAAATGGTTTGTACAATAGTAACTCTGACCAATAAAAAACCAAAAAAAATAACTATCTTATTTTGGGATGATGTAAAACCTTGGCCATACCTTCATAATAGCACACATGTTTCTTGGTTTCCACTTTTCACCTCTTTTAATTTTTGGACTATACATCTAAGATCTTACAACCCCAATGAGTGGTACATGTTCCATTGAGTGAGTTCTTTCTATATACCCATTAATTATTGATTTTCCATTTTTTTCATTTTCATTATCTTCTTTTAATACCAGTTTAAAAACTTTATGTCCAAAATTCAATGATAAAAATACTCTACTACACTCCATCAAAAGAAGTTCTAGTAACATGTGACATGTTTTGATTACACCTATATCTCTTTCAAAAATTGTTTTAGTTAATACATTGTCTATATACTCATGTATTAGGTCCTTGCAGGTCTTCAAAAATTTTAAGTTGCATCAACATTTATTGATATGTTTCTAAACTTTTCTCTACTTTTAAAGCATACTTCACAATGTAGTTCACAACAACATGTTTTGAGAGTAGTGGTTGCTAATCTACATTTGCATGCCACAATTGCAACACATATAAATTATGAGTGTTCACACAGTCATCATTTATTTTTGGATCATATTACTTATCTCCTTTATCTACATATACATTTAGTTTCAATCCATCGAGATGTAAAGGCCAAGTGGCTTTGTACCCGCATCAAAGACAATTTAATGTTATTAACCATGTACAAACCAACATTTAATACATTTTTTTACAGTTGTGTTTCTTACCTGCAAAATTTTTTTCCTCTTTTTTCCATAGGCAATACCCATCTTTACACATGGTATGGCACTCCATGCAATTAACTAATTCTTCATAGTCTTGATCTAGATCTATTTGATTAATATTTATTGTGTTCCTCAAACATGGATGCGAGCTAAAATTATGCACTCCCTATGTCACACATGAAATAAAATTAGTATATAGATTTATAATAGTTAATTTTTATATAATATAAGTAAATTATTTATCATTTATTACCTACATGTTTCTTTGATGTGCATCTCCCTCAAAATTCCATGCATGTATAATTTCATCAAAATATTTTTGGGCAAATTTGACTTGATTTTCATTTTTATAGTCTAAGGTGTCAAAATATATTAACTTTATAAAGGGATTGTGTTAACTAGGTTAGAGAGGAATATCCCCAATCATTGCTAGATACACCCTAAATATGGTAAGGTCAAGATAAATTTTGATGGAGCCTCAGAAGGCAACTTAAGGGTGGCTAGAGGTACCAGTGTTTTTAAGGATCATAATGGTAATCCCCTTCTAATTTTTTCTCATGATCTTAGCGTGAAGACTAATAATTTTACAAAGGCCTAGATGATTCTAAAAGGCACTCAAATTACCCTCTTTCACAACTAGGTAAATATGATAGTTGAAAATGATTCATAAGTGGTCATCAATGCTTTGATGTCTGGGAAAGATGAAGCATGTAAAATCCAAATTATCTTGGATGAAGTCAATGGGGTGATAGATCCTTTTGAGAACTCGGAATTTCATCACACAATATGTAAAGGTAATTCCATTGTGGATTGGGATGAAAATGGTAGGGTTAATGTCCTTTCTACCCATAAGGTGGAATAATGCTAATGTCCTTTCTACAAATTTGGTCCAGGATAGCTCTTCGTTTGCTATTTAATTTTTGTCCATTTTTATTTTCTTTCTAAGAATAGTTCTATATACTTTCGGACAAGCTTCGCTTTGGAGGGTGTTTGGGTTATAATACACTTAGTTAACTTCTGAACATTTTGGATTTGGTAATATAATTAAATGAAATTGAAATGAAAGGACAAATTGCAGGTCATAGTCTTATGTTAAAGTGGAAGTTATATAATAATATTATTATAATATATTAATAATATTTTATTTTATAAATATAATATAATTAAATAAATAATAATATTTATGAATTATTAATTATTATTTTATGATAATATTTAAATATTATATACTATAAAAATATGTATAATAATATATATAATTTAAAAATATAATATAATATATATATATATATATATATTGTATAATATAATAGTATTTTAAATATGATTATATTATTTATTATTATGTGTATTAATATTATAAATATTATTTTATTTATATAGTGTAATGGATATAATTTTTTGTTTTGGTATAACAAGGTTTTTTTCTCGTATAGTAGGGTTTTGGAAAGTAGAGTGTACATCGATAATTGTACTTTATATGAAACTTATGATTGCTAACTAAACCTCAATTTTTGTGCATGAAAATTTAAATAATAATAATATAATATTAACATAATATTTTAAAACATTAACATTTGATTGTTTAATATAACCTAATATATAAATAAATAATAATATAATATAATTACTACAATATAAATATTGAGAAAAAGTAAACTCAACTACATATGTGGGTTTCATGTTATGTGCTTATGCTTTGATTATGTAACTCTTTGTGACTTGTCATTATATGAGTTTGAAACTTAAAAATGTTCCCAACCCATGGTGTGCCTAAAGTGTTCAAATATTCATGATTTTAAAAAAATTCAATACGAATAAACAAATATGAAACATTTTGTGACATACATAATGAATATAATTTTTTGCTTTCTAAAGCATGGGTTTTTAAAACGAATGAGTGCAAATTGATAGTTGTACCTCATTCAAAATATTATATATTCATCTATATAATTACGGTAGAGGCATTTTTATTAAGGGGCACATACCATATATTTGTCTTGCACATGGTATATGCCCTATCACACATTTCCATTGGTCCACTCACTCATTGATTTATTTGATCTATCACCTTTCATCACATTGGAAAGAAAGATTGTGTCAGAATCTATCAACATTGCTATCAATGATATTATCATAAGGTGCCATTTTGCATCCCTTAGTGGGAAAGTTAACATCATTGAACACTAGATACAGTGTATAAGGTTGGCATGTGTTCCCATCATTGAAGATATTATCTTCTATACTCTATCAAAATACAACTAAAACTAGATTTTATTTGATCAGTGGTATATTTGATTTTCTTTGATTCTAAGGTAAATATTTTCTTTGCCCATCCCCTTTCTAGGTGAAGACCAAGCATAATCATCTCTTCTATATATAGTTGAGTACAAACTAACATCAATCCAAAACTTCCAAGAATTAATAATTACAGTAAGTATGTGATGTGAGTGATATTTGAGCTCCTCCAATGGGTGGACAATGAGCGTATGTCTATTGGATCTCTCAGGACCTATAAAATATGAATTTTAACATTGTTTAGTTTAAATTATTCTCTAATTTAATAGAGAAAAGTGTTGTTGTATCTATTGTGTATAACATTATTTTTAGGTCTAAAACAGGTTCCTTATTTTTTAAATTTAATAACTTATGTAGTTACTTACCTGCATTGAAAGATCTTGTTGAAACTGTTAATTTCTTACCAAATCTGGTTGTGTTTGCTTTAGTTCATTGGCTATTATGACATGCCCTCGCTCATGTTTTAATATTTCTTGGAAAATCTATTCATGGGTGCAGGATTTGGTACCAATTTTTATATCTCAGATCTTGAAAAACCCTCACTAAAATTCACATGTCTATTCTCTCATTGAAATTTCTTGATAACGTGGGAGGCATCTCACAGTGACATTTACCAAGCCTATATTTGTTTTCTATATTATTTCAAAATGTGGATTTCATAGGACCCACACATCCAATACAGAGGAAAGATAATAAAAAAATCACTACTTAATGTTTGAAGTTTACATATTTTATGTTACTATGTTTAAAGTTACTAATACATAGACACAATCCTTGCTAACTCATTTCCAAATATTTTAAAGGTAATGTTTTTGAAACAAATTCATTCTAAAACTTTTGCCCTTTATCCAATTTTGTCTACGATGGGGTAGGAACCTTAGTATCACCTTTGTATCTTTGTTGTGGCTTGAAAACAACAACATGATATCACAACACCACTGCTCAGCTCATCAAACTAATGACATTAGACATGTTTTAATGTTTCAAATCCCAACTAATTTTTTTAGATGTAATACACGTCTTATTACTCTATTGAGTGTGTACATCATTACGTAATATTTTTTGAAAAAAATATATAGATTCCCAACTTCTAGGTAGGGTTTTTCAAAAGAAAGTAGGGAATTTGTTAAAGTCTTGTTTTTTATGTAGGTGGAATAATCACTATGGACATGGAGATCATTATCAACATGGAAGTCCATGTTAAACATACTGATTGGTTATGCTCAGCACTCATGCACTCATAAAAGATCCTCAATTTTTAGTGTAACTTAGTAGGTATGTTTAGCATGGATGGCCATGCTCACAATTGACCTCCACATCTCCGTTGGTTAATATTAAAAATTGACAGTATACTCACATGACATTGTTATGTTCTATCTTGACATCTTCAGGAGCATTAAATAATACATTACAAATTATGTGTTTTCTTTACAATAACATAATAACAAACTCAAAGAAAACCTTATATTGTAAATAAATTACGTTATATAATATCAAGAGTTAAAACTACTATAAGGAGTGCCTTAACAAAAAGGTATGTTCAAGTTTCTAATTTATGTGTCTGTGGATCCCATGAAATTGGTCAACTCAAATTACTCATCATTCCATTAATAGATTCGTTAAGATTGGTAGTAATGTTGTTGGCCAGAAAAATTAAAAGTTAAACTCAATTGAACACGTTATGCTTGTTGACTAGGAAAATTAAAAATTAGACAAGTTACTTGTGTGTCATTCCCCTATTCCATTTCTACATTTGCAGGAGCTCATGCACCATTACCCTATTCCATAAGCCCATATTACTTTTTTAGAAACATTAAAAAAATCACTAATTAAAGTAGTCAACTCTCATTCCTTGTCATTTCATTACCATCCTTTAATATTGGCATGTAATGTTGTTTGTTGGAAAAATTAAAAGTTAACATCAATGGAACTATAACTTTTTAGATAATGTTACCACCAAAATGACATGGTCATTATCTATGTCGTGTTTTTCATCCATAAAATGCCCTTTGACATTTAGCAGGATTTTCAATTATAAAATACAACATGAATTATTATTATAATGCCGAATATTCAATATCATTTAAATTTCATTTTAAAAGTTAACAATGAATCTCCTTGCCCTATTTTAGAGATTCTAAATCAACAATTTTTTTGAGGATTTTAAGAAAATACTACAAGTAGGTTAAACTCATTTTATTTTTCGATGCTTATAGTCGTCTAATAATTATGGGAGTGCTTTAACCAGTTGGTACATTCGAGTTTCCATCTAACATGTCTATAGGTCCCATGAAAAAATAATAAACAATTAGCAAACATATGCATTGATACATTGTCCATAATCCTATATATGCTTTGAACAAAGGGATTAGATCCCCACTAAGTGTAACTAGTCTATAATTTCAATGTGACATTCCATGTTAAATGTATGACTAGTTATGCTCAACTCTTTCAATTGGTTATATTCCCCATCTAAATTAGCACATATTAGTTTTTATTTATTAAAGTTTAATGATGAATTTATTTCATAGTTTATTTCCTGTTTAAATAATCCTGATGGCAGAGTATGTTGCATTTCAGAATCATTTGTATCAAAATTCATTGAACCAACCACTACATTGTAAATATGCACTTAAGCAAAATATTTTCCTTCTAAGCTTATTTTAATTCATGGCTATGTAAGTTAGCCATACATTTTTGGTCTTTCTATGAAATGTTAAGACAACATGATAGGTTACAGATCTCATTCATCCTCTTAGAGAATCTTGTTTTTCTCTTGAGATTAAGTCTTTTTGAAACTTCCTTGTCAAGATTAGCATATGCCCTATTTAGTATGAAGCCCAAATTGGAAAAATGGATATCCTTCGTGGTGTAATAAAGTTTAATTTTTAGAGGCTTTATCACAACTCAAAAATAAATAAAAAGAGTATTCTTGATTCTCAAGGATAGCTTTCTATTCAAACATAAGACCCACCAAGTTGAAAAATGATACATTTAAGTTGGCTTTTATAATTAGTGGTAACTTGTTGGCTTGTGTTATATACCATAGTTTGTTATGTATTTTTTAGTCAAACTAATTTTCTAAGTAATCATCTTTATCTAATTTTATAAATAATCATTTTTATCTATATATAAATTAAGCAAGCCAAATAGTTACTGTAGGTACATGCCTTGAGAAATTTAGATTTTCTCAACCATTTGAAAGGAGCTACTATTATTTTCACTAGATGTATCTATTTCTCCTTATAAGAAAGTTAATATGGTCTTGGACCATTGCTTTCTATTTGGATTATAATTTATCAATCTTTTGTGATTATGTTGATATAAATTTCAAATCCAAATCTAATCTTTAGCATACTCCCTTTTTGATACTGAAAAAATAATAAACAAGAACATAACATATGTGAATGTTATGTTTCTTACCTCTTTAAGGTCTAGACCTTGAATCATTAAACTGGGTCTTGTATATCTATGTAGGAATGATGGACTTTTAAAATTAGTGGTAACTAGTAATGTTGTTGCCTAGAGTACATTTAAGGATATTGTCAAACAGTTTGTGTGCATCCTTTGCTATTCTACTATTAGTAGATCATTTGGAAAAAATATAGTGACAAAATAATAACTTTATGCCATACCATTCACCGAAACACCATCTTGCCTCTCCTATAATGCATTTTGCTAAGGATTTATCCTGTATTCTCTATTATGGATGTTTTATTTTGTGTTTTGAAATCCAAGTAATAGACATGAGATAATTTCATCTCACTTATGAGTGTGAATGTATACACACCCTTATCTCATCTAACCCAGGGCTCACCCCATTTGATATTTTATATTTCTATGTATCTTGTCAGACATAAACCCTAGACCACTAAGCATGGTTGATTTCTCTTATAACTCTTCCAAAAGAAAAAAATTTCTCTTATGATTTACATAAACAAAACTCTCAAAATGTTTGCCCAAGTAAATTTTAGAAGGCAACTCTGATAAATCTCTAACAAAAACATATCATGCTTTTTAGAATATTGTTTTAAATTCTCAAACATGAAAGATTTGCAGAGTAAATTATATCATTTTCCCTCCTCGGTGTAGTGCTCTCAATTGGAACCTATTTTATTTGATTGTGACTTGGGTCTTGAGGTGGGTGGTGTTGAAATCGCTGAGGATGATGTTGTGATGTTGGATGATAGGACCAATATAAACATGTAGTTATTGGTTATTCTTGTGAAAACTTTTCCTTTATTAATTGTTGGTGCTTTTGTTCCCTGTTACTATCATTTGTGTGTATTTTTATATTGTAATAACATTTTAATACTATTTTTTTTTTAATTGTATACTACAATCTTGTTAATGATTTTTTGGGTGATTTCCATCCATGCATATATAGACTTTATTCATATTATTCCTATATATATATAATAAAATATGAAAAAAATAAATGAAATATAAAAAAATCAACCATATTTACTATGTGATGTATAAACTTTAAAGCCAACTAGAAACAATTAAACCATATTTAACTTTTTAAATAAAAAATTATTTAAAAAGAAAAAATTATATTAACATGTCAATTTAATATTTTTTTAACCGAAAAAAATCAATCATAAATTATCACTTACTAAGATAACTTCTAATATTTGCGGAAAATATTCCACACTTCAATTTTTTCTATTCAAAATTTACCCCTCCTCTTTTAAAGGAAATGATTCTCTTTTTTCCTATAACCATCTCTATGAAAATTGGGAAAACTTTTCATGTTTTAATTTTTTTCATACGACCATCTACTTAACGAAAATACTTTTCCCAATCTGAAACGCGGTTACCCAGCAGCCAAGAAAGTATGCCGCGTAATATTTTTTCATTGGCTTGTTACACACGTCTAAATCATCTATCTACAAATAAAAAACAAGTTTTCATAACGAAATGACAAATTACTGGTCATAGTCAATTCATGAAGGAGTGAGGTAGCATTACCTGGCGTCTATCATTTGGTATTCCGATTAATATGGAAATAAATTTGACGGAGCCCCTGCTCTATCTCCGTTTTGGGGTCGTTTGAAAACCATTTTATAGGCGGTATCAGTTCTAGGCAGTTTCAATAGCCGGAATAAAATTTGTATGTGTGAGTGGAAACACTTTTTTATTTATAAATTTTTTTGGCTTTAATAAAAAAGGATCGCATTAACTATTTCAATATTAATTTGCTTTTGATTGTTATTAATATTATGTATTTAGGTCGGTAGTTGATTCTTTAAATGACACTGCTTTTCAAAATTTAAAATGTTCTCATATATATATATATATATATATATATATATATATATATATATATATATAATTATAATATAAAAATTTATTACTTGTATAAATTATATATATTTATGTTATATAATATTTTAATATTAATTATATTATAATTAATATTTTATAATAATATAATAAAGTAGTGGGTATTTGTAATGTGAAAGAGTGTAAATTCACAGTTGTATTATATTCGAAACTTGTGACTATTAAATCTATCTCACATTTTGTTCACAAAATGTTAAGAAATAAAAATTTGCTATTTTTTGTGAAGGTGGCAGTAGAAAATGAGGTTGTGTGGTTCTTTATATGGTGTAGCAATGCACTATGCAGGAAGGAGGTGTTTTGTTTTACGGTGAACTTGAGCAATGACAAATTGGTGGGGAAGGCTAAGCCCATATAGAGAATGAAAGTGGTGAACGATAACAAGGTGAGCTGGGTGGTGATGGTGAGGGACAATGACAGAGTATTTCAATGAGAGACTCAAAGAAGCCCAGGGAAATACACATACAAAGTTCAATGACAAAGTACCTCTGACAATACAATTTGTAGCTTCCACCAAACTATCTCAATTTCCCAATACATGATTGAAATGAGTATTAGATATTCAATGATGCTTTTAAAACACAAAGAATGCAACATGTGTCAATTTAGACAAGTCTAACACTAAATTAACAAAAATTATTTGTTAACTATATAAAACCTAATTAGATGATTCTAAAACCAATAAGACAAAAAATAGAAAAGGCTTCTTCAATGAAAGGTGCCTCTTATATAATATAATTGATTGATGCATGATGCCATATGCGAATAGATATGGATATAGATATTTACAAGCTTTTCTATTCTTCTTCTCAGTAACACTAGCAACAACTAGTGTACTCATAACAATAGTACTTATTTATCTTTATTTGTTGAATAGAGAAAGGTATAATTTATGCAAGGACCACAAGGATAACCAATTTTGTGTAGTTTTTTGGATGAGGGCTCAAATCCCCACCAATTTCTACTTGCTCTCTCCAAGCACTATCATAATTTGATCCCTCACAGTATAATCATACACAATCTAAACACAAAAGATTTTGAAAAGATTCAAAATCTTTGACCCAACCAAACACTTTCAAACATATGGTCATCATGACAATAAATGGTTGAAAAAATACATCTCAAGAGATATCTGTGTTCATTGAGATGTCACTTTTTTCAATCATGTATTGAGTAACTTAAATAGTTTTGTAGAACCTACATATTGCATTCACACATGTGACATGTCACTGAACTTTGCATGTATCTAATTAAGGATCTTCAAATCCATCATTTGAAATACCCTATTGTTTCCCATCACCATCAGCACCCACCTAACCTTTACATGTTTCATTACTTTCATGTTTTGTATGGCTTTGACCTTACCCTCAAAATGGGGTCAACTATCATGGGTTTTGCACGAGACACAACTATCAGTTTACACTCTTTTGTGTAATCCTCAAAGAATTTTTTACAATTATCCTAGGTCTGATAATTTCTCTTATCCACTACCTAGAGAGGAGGCTCCATTCTATCTTCTAGGGTTACTGGCTTAACAAAAAAATCCACAAAGGATTTCCCTAACCCTTCAATTTATTTTCCAACCCATGCAACCTATGGCCACCCATCCATGCCTACAATAGACCTCTCTAGGTCTGTTGTAATCTGACCTAGCAAGGAGGGTTTCATTGACGTGCTGCTAGCTACCCATCCTATCTCAGAAGCTGTAACCTATCTTGGCTAAGAACTATGGTTTGCTAATACCATTTTTACCAAATATTGAGGCTACTTCCCCCAAGATCCCCCGTTTGAGAGCCTTTGTTGGCTTTACTTTAGTTTTCAAAGCCAATCAGGGGCATGCATTAACCTACCCAATATATTTTGGTATCCCCACAGTGCATTACTCCATTTCAATTGTTGATGGATTGTAAACCCTACATCTAGTAAGATCTCAAAGAAAAATTAAGCTCTAACCTGGCTCTGTATTCCAACCTCAATTGTGTTATTATAATATTATATAATATTAATATTATATTATTATTATTACCATATTAATATGTTTGGTTATACAATATTTATAAAATATAGTATTACTGATAATATATTATATTATTATAATATATGTTTTTATACTAACAATATATATACATACACACATATATAAACTATATTAATTATGTCATATATTATTATATTATAGTAATAATTAATATATTAAATATGTTTAATAATAAATTATATTACTAATTAAAAAATTACAAATATATTATATTATATAAAAAAAATATTAACATATAAAATATAATATTTAAAAAAAATACTATATAACATATCGTTATATTATAATTATAAATATATATTAATATATTAACATACATATTAATATTATTCTATTCAAAACCCATAATATACATAGTTATAGATTATATATTAATATTATAATAGTAATAAATATTTATATATATATATATATATATATATATATATATATATATATATATATATATATATATATATATATAATTCAGTGTCTTATTCCCATGTCAGCAACATTATAATGATGCTTCTATCAACACATCATATGTAGAGCTTACCATAATTAAATCAACACTCATGACATCCTTACCTACCCTTGATAATAGAAAAATACCAATCAAATACGTTGACACCTTTTAAGCTACAAACCCCTCTATGATGTTTGCATGTCATGTAGATCCACTAACTACCCTCAATCTATGTTTGGTATATGATATGGGCCATCTAATGTATGATATCACCTAAAATGCCCTGTGATTGACCCTCACCATCACCACTCAAGTAATCATAAAATATTTCACCACTTCCATGTTATTAACATCTGGAGCAATTAAATCAGGGTTAATAACATACAAAAATACTTAACTCAGACACCTAGAAGAAAGGGCAAGGTAATAAAAAGCATGAAAGTGGTGGATTATTTAAATGTACACTAGGCAATGATAGTGAGTGACTATGACAAGGTATTTTAGGTGATACCATATGTTAGGGGCATATTTTACACCAAACCCAGATTTAGGTAGTGGTTGGATTTACATGACCTGCAACACCCATTGCAAAAGGGTTCGTACCTTATAGGGTCGTGACATTTTTTAATCATCATTTTCTATTGTTGAGGGTGGATGAGGATGTCATGAGAGTTGATTTGATTAAAAACAAGACTCCATGTCTGATGTATGGCTTGAATCAATGATGTAATATATTGAGGTCCTAAAGTTTGTCTTGTTGCTTCCATTCATCAATGTTGAGAATATATTTTTACCTAAAAATAAAAAATTACATGTCTTTTGGTATTCCTTGCACCATGAAGGGAACTACTAGTTATATAGTTAGCATGAAGGGTTTTTCTTCTTTTTGGCATGAACGTTCAATCGATGCTTTGGAGGCTTTTTTAACCAATAAAGAAACAATGAAAATCATGCTTATAGTGATGATAACATATATAACAAAAATTAGTTATATCAAAAAAATGCAATGCCTAAATGTTTCAAGTACATCCACAATAAAATACGGAGCAAATTATTAGCACCTTAGAAGGAGTTGTCCTAAAGGTGAAGTCATATCAGAAGGGATGCACTATTTTAATTTTGTAAAGTAGGGTTTTATAAAATGAGGGAGTGTAAATTGGTATGGCCATTGACCCCATCATAGTTTTTGTGTACAAAGTTAAACAACAAAAAGATTGTTTTTTTGGTGGAGTCAATAGTGTAAAATGAGGTTGTGTGTTTCTTCATACGGCATGGCAATGTGTAGTACGAGGAGATGTTGCGTTTAATGATGAATTTGAGCAATGACAAAGTAGTGGCAAAGGGGAAAGCCATACAAAACATGCAAGTGCTTAAATATTTTAAGGTGAGTTGAGCGGTGATAGTGAGGGACAATGACAAGGTAGCTAAGATGGTATTGTGCACCAGAGGGCCCATACCGTACACTAGATATAGATTCAAGGAAACTACTAGATTAACATGCCCTACACCCATTGAAATGAGTTTTGCAACTTACAGAGAGTCAACATATTTGATTGGCCATTTCCTATTATCAAGAGTGGATGTAGACGTCATGCGAGTTGATTTGATTGTGGCAGGGCTCCATATTTAATGTACAACATGAATGATCATTATAATGTTACTCACGTGAGAACAAGACATTAAAATTCTGAAAATTATATTTATATTCTCTAACTATAAATATAATATACTGTATATTAATATGAATAAATATTATTATAATATATAATTTAATATTACTATACCTCTATATATATATATATATATTAATATTATTAAAAATATGTAAGAGGCTAATTATTAGTCGATTGAATAATGATGGTGTTGGAAATGGCGAGTGATGAGCAAAGGCGTGTGGAAATTAATGGCGAGCGGCAAATAGAGCTGAGTTAAGAGAAAAGAAACGAGCGACGCGTGGATGGTGAGCTTCAGAACCCCTTGGAGAAGGAAAGCAAAGTGATGGCAAAGGTTGCAAGGAAGCACAATCTAGGACATCATTGAGTGGTGAAAGGTGATTCATCTTCTCTTTCGGAGAACAAGATTTTTCTAAATTGCCCTAATTCTTATATAACCCCTATCACAATTACAAAAAGTTCTATAGGAGATCATTCTTCAGGCTAACCCTTTTTAGACTCCCTGTTTGATTCTAAGTTCCCCCCTAGATGGCTCAGCCAAGTCTGGGGTTGAGTCTGACCGAGGTGATGATGATCTCTCTCAATTGGAATTTGAACGATCTGGCTTGACCTCTAACATTCAGACTTTAAAAGAGGAGGCATTGGTCCCGGTCGCACTTGGAGACGTTGTAATGGATTTTTTTTCATCATCTCATTATATGGAAATCGGTGATGGTTTCCTCCAAGCTATAGAAAGGAAGTAGATCACTAGTTTGTTGGGTTCTGCGAAATTAGACCTATGTAGAAAGATTCATTTATTGGATTAAGTCTATTTGGCACAAGGTGTATGGTCCCATAGTTTTTATGTTAAGAAATGAATTTTTCATGGTCTAGTTCAATTACGAGGAAGAGAAAGAGTAAATCTTACTGAGCGCCTGGATTCATTTATTTTGTCCTATGAATGTAGTTATATCTTACGTTATAGTTTGGATTCGACTATATAAGCTTCCACTTATAGAGTGATATCCTTCACTGATCTAGTAAATGATCTCTAAAGTTGGTCATTTTGTTAAATTAGACAATGATCCAGCTTTGTTCCATTAGAACTTTGTTTGGGTATGTGTTATGGTCGATTTTTCTAAGCCTATCTATCACTCTACTAAGTTGTCATCGTCAAAGGGTAACAGGGTTCAATTATTTAATATCGAAGGCCTATCGTTTCGATGTTTTCATTGTAACAAATTAGGGCATATGTTGGTGGATTGATCCTCTACTTACTCCTCTAGTTTCAGGCCTTCCCAGCTCTTAAAATGAAAAAACGTGGTTTTCTATAGCCCAGCATTAGAGAAAGGCTTTCCGCAATGTTCTCTGACCACCGTTCTCCTCCAATGGGCAGCAAGCTTCAGGCATCTCGTCAAAGTTTACCAGGGCACACTTGAAACATGGATTTTAAATCTCCATCTCCTCCTGCGAGTAGCATAATCTGGGTCTCTCCTTAGGGTCTCCCTGGGCTCTCATGTATCATGAATCCTAAAGCTCCAAGTATTAGTGTCTCAATAGAAATAGGGTCTATCAAATATTTTCCATCGCTTGAGGATTAGATGAGCCCACATGAATCATTGATGGCGGATCGTTTGAGTACTTTTGGTGATTCTTTTGTTCAAGCACCTATGGATGGCATTGTGTCTTTTCTTTCAATTGGCCCTGGGACTTTCGTTGTGTCTCAGCTATGCTATTATCCAATGCTTAGATCTTTTAACTGAAAGCGATAGTTAGAGTTAGAAACAATAGTCCTTTGGTGCCGGCTACAAATATATTACCTTATTTGGGGAAGGACGGTTCTCAGCTTCATATTGTTTATTTACCGGATCAATATTTGCTTTAGGTGTTAGACGAGGCAATCGTTCAATGGTTGGGAGTGGGTTCAAAGAATTAGGTGCTCTGTCAAAAGTTAGAAGTAGATTTGGTGCAATAAGGTTTGAATTGTAACGAGGAAATAAGTGTAGTCATGGAGCACCAATTTATGCTACCCACTAACTAACTTTTGGTGCCTTAATAGAGATTTGGCTGAAATAGAAAAAGTGGTGTTGTGTCTCCCTCATCTCAAGTGGTAGATAATCCTCTATGGTTGCTTTGATTACTTTCTCATGTATATGTAGGAACATATGTTTTGTCTCTACCCCTCATGATTCACCTATAACGTGCACCCAAAGTTTACGCTATTTCTACACTAAGGGATGAAATTATTCTCTTAAGGAATGTGTCTAGATGACTAAAAATATTTACCATATGAGGTGATGGAGAGCATAAGTATTCCATTTAATATTTTATATTTCTATTTGGATGTGTTGGTGTAGATGGTTCATTTATTTGACGAGTGAGTTAAAAGATACGCTACTCATTGACCAACTTTTAGTCCTTTAAGAGAGATTTGGCTATGAAATAAAATACACTGTCATGTCTTTCACATCCTAGTTTATAGATAATCCTATAAGAGTGTAGTTATAGGAATCTCTCATGAAACTATAAGTGATAATGGTTCATCTCTACCCTTATGATTCTCCTACAATGCCTGCCTAAAGTTCTCTCTATTTCTACACTTAGGGATGAGAAGCTTATCTTGTGAGATGCATTAGCTCACTTGAAACTGTCAAACCTAAGAGGTGATAGTGAGTGGATGGAAGCCATTCAAAAATTTATACACCTATCTAGATATGTCTATAAACACAGTGTATCAATTTGGTAAGTGAGTTAAAAGATACACTATTCACTAACTAACTTTTGGTCCCTTATGAGAGATTTGGCTGCAATTAAAAAAATAATCATCATGTTTCCCTCATCTTAAAAAGTGAAGAATATTATAAGGGTGATAATAGGACTCTCTTGTACAATTTTAGTCATTAACTATTTGTATCTAACCCTCATGGTTCTCCTGCAATGCTCACCAAAAATTATCTCCATTTATGCACTTATGGATGAAAAGATTCTCTTAAGGGATGTGCCCATCTAACTATAACTATCAACCTAGGGAGGAAACAATGAGTGGAGGGATGACATTAGATAGTTTATATGGCCATATGGAGGTGTCAACAGAGATATTTCATCGATTGGGATAATGTTTCTAAATATACACTACCTATTGACAAACATTTAGTATTTTAAGAAATAATTCACTATAATAAAAAATGCATCATCATGTCTCCCACATCTTGACTGATAAAGAATAATATGGGGGGTGCTCATAGAATTTACATGTTTAATTTTAGGTGTTGACAATTCATATCTACCCCTTATGGTTTTATTGTTATGCTTATCCAAAGTTATCTATGTTTATACACTTTGGGATGATAAACTTCTCTTGAGGGATGGGTCCAAACACCTACAATTGTCAATCCTATGAGGTAACAAAAAATAAAGGGAATCCATTCTAGTGTTTATACACCCATCTAGACATGTGCATGTAGTTGGTTCATCAATTGGGCTAGCATGTTAAACAATATGCTACCCATTAACCAACTTTTAGTCCCTTCAGAGAGATTTGGTTACGAGATAAAGCATGTCATCGTGTCTCCCTCATATTGAGTATAAGATATCCCTATTGGAGGTGATAAGATGAATTTATCATGAAAGTTTAGGTACTAGTATTTTTTCTCTACTCCTCATGGTTCTCCTGCAAGGCCCATCTAAAGATTACTATGTCTATATAATCATGGACGAGAAGCTTCTCTTGAAGGATGCATCTAGCATTTGGAAATTTTCAAACTAAAGAGGTGAAATAGAGTGGAGGGAGGATATTATAGCATTTATACATCCATCCAGAAATGTCTACATAGTCAGTTCATCAATTGGTCTATCAAGTCAAAAGATATACTACCCACTGACCAACTTTAGGTACTTTAAAAGAGATTTAGATGCAAGATAAAATGCATCACTATGTCTACCTCACATTAAGTGGTATAAAATACTCTATGGAGTGATCATATGACTCACATATGTAAATTTGAGCACTGAAGATTTGTCTCTTTTGCTCATGGTTTTCTTGCAATGCTCACCTGAAGTTCACTTCATTTCTACACATAGGGATGAGAAGCTTATCTTGAGGGATACATTTTTATACCTAATAATGTCATCCCTAGGTCAAAAAGAAGAATGGAGAGAGGACTATATAGTATTTATATACCCATCCAGACCTGTCTACAAAGATAGTTCATTGATTGGGCTGGTGAGTCAAAAAATACACTACATACTGACCATTATTTGGTTTTTCTAAAGAGATTTAACTACAAGATAAAATGTATCGACATGTATCCCTCATCCTAATTATAAGATAATCCTATATTTGTTTATCACATGACTTGATTATGAAACTATAGGCATTGATGGTTTGTCTCTACCCCTCATGCTTCTCCTACAATCCTCACCTAGTTTTTTTTGTTTTTATACTCAGGGACAAGAAGCTTCTCTTGAGGGATGCATCCAGCCACCTAAAATTGTCAACCTCAAGACTTTATGGAGAGTATATGTAGGTCATTCCAATATTTATACATCCATATAGATACATCCATGACCTCAGTTCATTGATTGGGGTAATGAGTCAAAATATACACTACCCACCAACCAATTTTTATTCATTTAAGAGAGATTTGGCTGCAAGAGAAAAAATTATGCCATGTCTCTAAAATATAAAGTGGTATATAATCCTATATGGGGTGATCATATGACTTTAAATTAAAATTTTATGTCCTGACAATTATTTTCTACCCCTCACCATTCTCTTACAATGCTCACATGAAGTTCGCTCTATTTATACACTTAGAGACGAGAAGTTTCTCTTGAGGGATGTGTCTAGATGCTTATAAATATAAATCATGGGAGATAAAATAGAGTGTTAATAGGCCATTATAGTGTTTAAAATACCACCCATACACGTTTGCATATTTGGTTCATCGATTGGGCTAATGATTCAAAAGATACACCCCCCACTGACCAACTTTTGGTCCCTTAAGAGAGATTTAGCTACGAGAAAAAAATACGTCAACTATCTTCCTCATCTAGAGTGGTAGATAATACTTAAGGTGTGATAATAATACTCATACATGAAACTATAGGCATTTACATTTCATCTCTACCCCTCACGGTTATCCTGTAATGCATGCCTAAAGTTCCCTCTATTTCTACACTCAGGGACAAGAAGCTTCTCTTGATGGATGCGTCTTTCCACCCAAGATCAATGGAGAGTGGAGGGAGGACATTCCAAATTTTATATTACTATTCAAACATGTCTGTATAGATGGTTTGTTTATTGGGATATTGATTCAAAATATACACTACCCACTGACTAAAGTTTGGTCCCTAAAAAGAGATTTGACTATGATAGAAAATGCACCAACATGTCTCCCTTGTCCCAAATGGAACCTAATAATTTAGGGGGTGATTAAAGGAATTTCCAATATAATTTTATGATCTTTAGGTTCATCCATATCCCTCATAGATCTTAGTTACTCCTACATACACATTATGGGAATACACATATACATGATTTTATCCACTTATGGGTATTGGGCTTTCCCTCTACTCATATCGCTAGGATATTGGGAGCATCCATATTATATAATCTTGATACTTATAGGTTATATCATTATATGATGACATTACATTATCATGTGTAGGCTATTATGTACTTACACATGTCTTACCATGCTTATATCTTGTATAGGGTACTTGATATGCTATGCATTTGATGTTTTTTGCTAACACATTTGATCCATCAGCTATTATGACATGTTTATGTTGGTTACTTGTGATTTTAATTTATGCACTTCCTTGAGTTTTTTGCCTTATTATTGTCTTACTTACTCAAGCATTTGAATATTCTCTGTTGTATATATCCCCTAAGTCTATGTTTACCTTATTAGAAATTTTAATATGTCATTGCTCAATCTTGGACATTTAAATATGTCATTGATTGGTATATGGATATTTGAATATGTTATCCCTTGCCTTATGTACATTTGAATAAGTCACATCCATTAGAATTTGTGGCATTTGAACATGCCCCTTATTTTTAATCTCCTATTACCTTTGTTTATTGACTTGCTTTTGAGTGGTCTTGTATGAGTGCTTGTTTGCTTGTTGAGATTATAATATTAATATATGGACATTTACATGATATTTATCATGTATATTAGGCCTACATGTGATCACATTAGTTTTATACATTTCAATGATATATTTACTTATGCACATTCTTCTACATGCTACACGGTTCAGTCATAGAATGTACAACTATATGGTTATCTTTTTCATTTGAGGTGAGGTAACTACTAGGTACTATTTTTACATCACCTTAAATTGACCAGATACAAACACTTTTGGTGGTTTTTCATATTTGACCAGCTATATACACAAATAAATATTAGATGAATTTGGAAAAAAAGTAGTTGATTTTAAGAAGTATAAATCTATAAACTATGCAATAAACTATGGAAAAGGGTCATCAATATGTTAGTTGGTTATGGCTAAAGTATTTGTATCTGATTTCATATTTGAATTCAAGAAAAATATTATTTACCAATATGTAAGACACACACACAAGCAAAAATGGTTATATAATCAGTTCAAGTTATGAAAGGACTACTTCCTGGTTGGGACCATTGTTTCGGTTATGGAGTTTGATTAAAATTACATAATAGAACCATAGAATGAGGGTCAAGATCAGTACTATAATTTAATTCAGGTTGGAATTTTCATGCATATTACATTCAGACATGCCCCTGATAACACAAAGGACAACAAAAATATTTTGAGGGAACACAACTATTATATGAGCAATGACATATCACATTCTCTAGATTTTATCCGAGGTTGTTTTGAGATATTTAATATAAATATTAATTCAAGAGAAATCATATTTAATACACACTACATGTGGTTAGAAAATTGCATAGGATAATTTAAGAATTATTGAATGTTTTTTGGTTAAGCAAGATGCATGAAAATAATGGGGTTCAACATTTTTGGATTTTCTTTGAGGTTAGGCATGGAAAAGGGGAACATGATGGTGTTAGTGCATTTGTAAACGTATCCCTTAAAAAAGAGCATAGTAAACATTAGGATTGTACTAATTTGATCAATGTTATAAGTATTGTGACTTGGTGTAATGAAAAAAAATATTGTGGATCAAATAAATATTTTCATGTGTGAATATTATTTTAGTTAATCGAGAAATGAAAGAAATAAATGTATGAATATTTCAATACATTACCCAAATTGAGTGTTTTTCACACCATTTGAAGTGCAAAATCAAGTTTGTGGACTATTTATACTATGGATATGGCACATTTTTATTTTGGTTGTATGGAGTTCCATTCGAATGAATGCGAGTCAAAAGAACACGTTGAAAAATGGTATAGTAGACCCATAACACCTATGGAGAGTAGCGATTCATTACAACCACTAGGGGAACATAAAATTCATCATTGGTTGACTTTGAACACATATCAAATCTTGTATAACCAAGTAAATTTTATTTATAATTTAAATGTAACATTAAACATTAATGATATATTATTTTTTCTTACATGTCCTAAAAATTTGATTATAACTTAAATGTGAGGAAAGTTTTTGTAGTGATTTCACTTGAAGACAATGATCAAGGAATATACTACTATTTATCTCATTGTAGAGAGGCAAATAAATTAACCACAACTATCATGAATGGATAAGACCTAATTTATCCCACTAGACCTGTGGTGTTTATAGGAATTTGGCTTCATAGATAATTTCATCAAAAATAAAAGCAATGGTTATTTTAGGACTTTGAAATGAAAAGGGTGATGTTTTATTATTCAAATTTGGTTATCACTACAAATATTAAAATGATAAAATTTCATGAAAAGCCTCCCAAAAAAATATTGTGGAACGTTTGTGAATCTGAGCATGAAGCAATTCTTGAAACACTTAAACACATTCTCGATCCTGAAAGTACATTGGATTCACTTGGTAAGGTTAGTATTCAATGTGTCTGACATTTTACATTAATAAATTTAACTTATTTGATTTAGTGTATTTTAATTTTTAATTATTTTGTCATTATGTGTTTATCTGTGCTTGAAATTTTTACTAATAGACTTAATGTATGTTAGTAGTACCAAATGAAATTTCACCTTCTCATGGTTGATGCTATGAATAGAGACGATTATCTACTTTAAAAAAATAAAAGCCTATAAAATAATAAATTTTGAGTATAAATTTTTCTTCTTCACCTTACATGGCATAAAATCCTCTAGTGGGTGCTTAGATGACTATCTCATGCAACTATAGGACCTGATAGTTTATCTCTACCCATCATGATTCTCATACAACACACACCTAAAGTTCAATCCATTTCTACACTCAAGGATGAGAAGATTCTCCAGAAATATGTGTCTAACCACATAAAACTATCAATCTTGAGAGGCAACTGAGAGTGCTTAAAGACCATTTAAGTGTTTATACAACCATTTAAATGTGTTTGCAAATACTATTCATTGATTGGGCTAGTGAGTCAAAATATATGCTACCCAGTAACCAACTTTTGGTCCCTTAATAAAGATTTGACTATGAGAGAAAATTCACCACCTTGTATACCAAGCCCCAAGTGGTATATAATCCTATACAATGTGCTTATAGGACTCACCCATGCAAATTTAGGAATTGATAGTTTGTCTCTACCCCTCTTGGTTCTTCTGTAATCCATTCCCAAAGTTTATTTCTACACATAGGTATGAGAAGCTTCTCATGAGGGATACATCTAACTACCTATAACTGTTAACCCTGGGAGGTGATGGAGAGTGTATAAAGGCCATTCAAGTGTTTATAAGCTCATATGGCCATGGTTGGGAAGATAGCTCATCAATTGGGCTAGCAATTCAAAATATATGTTACCCACTAGCCAACTTTTGGAGCCTTAAGAGAGATTTAGTTGCGATAGAAAAAGTGTTTCAGTGTCTCCCTCATCTCAAGTGGTAGATAATCCTCTAGAGGTGATTTGAGTACTTGATCATGTAGATTTAGGCACACATTTTCTGTCTCTACCCCTCATGATTCTCTTATAACACTCACTTGAAGTTCACTCCATTTCTATACTCAAGGATGAAACATTTCTCTTTAGGGATGTGTCCAAATAGTTGTAATTATTTACCATATCAGCTTATGGAGAGCACAAGGATACATTTAAGAGTTCATATGCCCATTTGGATGTGTCTTTATAGATAGTTCATCAATTAGACTAGAGAGTCAAAAGATATGCTACCCATTGACAAACTTTTGGTCCCTTAAGAGATATTTGGTTGAAAAAGAAAATACATTACCATGTCTCTCACATCCCAATTTTTATATAATCCTATGGGGGGTAGTTATAATACTCTCTCATGAAACTTTGGTTCATTTCTACCCCTTAAAAATCTTCCTAACATCTTCCTAAGGTTCTCTTTATTTATACACTTAGGGAAGAGAATCTTATCTTAAGGGATGCATTCACTCACCTAAAAATATCAACCTTAAGAGGTGATATCGAATGGAAGAAGGCCATTCAAGCATTTATACACCCATATAGATATGTTTGTAAATACAGTTCATGGATTGCACAAGCTACTCAAAAGATAAACTACCCACTAATTAAATGTTGGTCCCTTATGAGAGATTTGGTTGCAATAAAAAATGCATCATCATGTCTCCCTCATCTCATAGTAGAGAATCCTTTAAGGGGTGATAAGAGGACTCTCCTATACAACTATAGGCACTAACTATTTATCTTTAACCCTCACGATTATCCTACAATGCTTGCCCAAAGTTCTCTTTGACAACTATAATTATCAACCTAGCGAGGAAATAATGAGCAGAGGGATGCCATTTGATATATTATACGTCCATCTAAAGGTGTCCAGAAATATGGTTCATTGATTAGGATAGTGATTATAAAGATACACTACCCATTGACAAATGTTTAGTCATTTAAGAGAGAATTCACTATAATAGAAAATGCATCATCATGTCTCCCACATCTTGAGTGATAAAGAATCATATGGGCGATGCTCAAAAAATTTACTTGTTTAATTTTAAGTATTAATGGTTCGTATCTACCCTTATGATTTTCATGTAAAACTTGCCCAAAGTCATCTATGTTTCTACACTTTGGGATGATAAGCTTCTCTTGAGATATGTTCCTCGTTGCTTATAATTATCAACACTGGGAGGAATAAGAGAGAAAAGGGAAGAAAATATAGTGTTTATACACTCATATTAACATGTTCATGTAGTTGATTCATCGATTGGGATAGTGTGTAAAAAGATACACTACCCACTAACTAACATTTGGTCCCTCAAGAGAGATTTAGATGTGAGAGAAAACATGTCATCGTGTCTCCCTTGTCTTGAGTATAATATAATAATTTTTGAGGTGATAAAAGGAATTTCTCATGTAACTTTAGGTACTGATAATTTTTCTCTACCCCTCATGGTTTTCTTACAAGCCCAACCTGAATTTCATTATGTTTCTACACTCAAGAATGGGAAGCTTCTCTTGAAGGATGTGTCCATCCACTTTTAATTGTCAAACCCAAGAGGTGACAAAGAGTGGAGGAGGATGTTATAGCATTTATACATCCATCCAAACACATCTACGTATTCAATTTGTTAATTGGGCTACCGATTCAAAATATATTCTACCCACTAGCCAAATTTTGGTCCCTTAAGAGAGATTTGACTACAATATAAAATACATCATTGTGTCTACATCATCTTTAGTGGTAGATAAAAATCTTGGGGTGCTCATAGTAATCACCTATGTAACTTTAAACATTGAAGGTTTGTATCTATTTCTCATGGATCTCTTGAAATGCTAACTTGAAGTTCACTTCATTTCTACACATAGGGACAAGAAGCTTATCTTGAGGAATACATTTTTCTGCCTACTAATTTCATACCTAGGGCCTAAAAAATATTGGAGAGAGTTAATTTTATAATTTATACACCCATACAGACCTACCTATAAAGATGGTTCATCGATTGGAATTGTGACTCAAAATATATGTTACCCACTAACCAAATTTTGGTCCCTTAAGAGAGATTTATCTATGAGAGAAAATACATCACTATGTTTCCCTCATCCTAATTGTAGATAATAATATATGGGGTGCTCACATTAATTTATTTTTCAACTGTAGGTGTTGATGGTTTATCTTTACCCCTCATAGTTCCCCCATAATGCTCACTTAAGGTTTGTTTTATTTCTACACTCAAGGACAATAAGCTTCTCTTGAGGGATGCATCTAGCCATCTAAAACTATCAACCTTGAGACTTGATGGAGAGAATATGGAGCTCATTCAAATATTTATACATCCATCCAGATGAATCCATGCATTCAATTCATTGATTGGGGTAGTGAGTCAAAATATATGCTACCCACCAATCAAATTTTGTACATTTAAGAGAGATTTGGCTGCAAGATAAAAAAATATGCCATGTATCTCACATCTCAAGTGGTAGATAATCCTCTATGGGGTTTTCATATTAATTTTCATTTCAAATTTATGTGTTGGCATTTTATCTCTACCCATCATGGTTCTCTTTCAATGCTCACTTGAAGTTCACTCTATTTATAAACTTAGGGATGAGAATATTCTTTTGAGGGATGTTTCTAAATAATTGAAACTATCAATTATAGGAGATGAAATATAATGGGAAGAGGCCATTATAGTTTTAAACTCCCACATATATGTTATTTTCACAATAAGTTCATCAATTGGGCTAGTGAGTCAAAAGATACACTACCCACTGACCAAATTTTGGTCCCTTAAGAGAGATCTAATTGTGAGATAATATACGTAAATTTTTTACCTCATCTAGAGTGATATATAATATTCAAAGGGTGTTCATAGGACTCATACATGAAACTATATGCATTGACAGTTCACCTCTACCCCTCATAGTTCTTCTATAATGCATGCTTAAAATTCACTCTATTTCTACACTTTGGGATAAGAAGCTTATCTTTAAGGATGTTATTTTACACCCAATATAAATAAAGGAGGACATTCTAAATTTTATATTCTTATTCAAACATATTTACATAGACAATTTGTTGATTGGTCTTGCGAGTCAAAAAATACACTTGCCACTAACCAAAGTTTGGTCCCCAAAGAGAGATTTTACTATGAGATAAAATGCACCAATGTGTCTCCCTTGTCCCAAATGTAATATAATAATTTAGGGGGGTGATTTGAATTTCCCATACAACTTTATGAAATGTAGGTTCGTGTTTAGCCCTCATGGATCTCTTGTAATTACCACTTCAAGTTTTCTTTATTTGTTTACTATGGGATGACAAGATTTCTTGAGGGATGTATTAGAATGCCTAAAATTTTCAGCCATGTGCCTAAAATAGAGTATAAAGAGTCCATCTAAATGTTTATATGCCCATCTAGATGTTTCTGTGAAGATACATCATTGATTGGGCTAGCAAGTCAAAAGATATACTACCCACTAATCAAATTTTGATCCCTTAAGAGAGATTTATCTATGAGATAAAATGAACTACCATGTATCCCACATATTGAGTGTATAGAGACCACATAAAACTATCAATCTTGGGAGGCAACCGAGAGTGTATAGAGACCATTTAAGTGTTTATACAACCATTTAAATGTGTTTGCAAATACTATTCATTGATTGGGCTAGTGAGTCAAAATATATGCTATCCACTGACTAACTTTTGGCCCCTTAATAAAGATTTGACTATGAGAGAAAATGCACCACCTTGTATACCAAGCCCCAAGTGGTAGATAATCCTATAAAATGTGCTTATAGGACTCACCCATGCAAATTTAGGAATTGATAGTTTGTCTCTACCCCTCTTGGTTCCCCTATAATCCATTCCCAAATTTTATTTCTACACGTAGGTATGAGAAGCTTCTCTTGAGGGATACATCTAACTACCTATAACTGTTAACCCTGGGAGGTGATGGAGAGTGTATAAAGGCCATTCAAGTGTTTATAAGCTCATATGGCCATGGAGAGCCTTAAGAGAGATTTAGTTGTGATAGAAAAAATGTTTCAGTGTCTCCCTCATCTCAACTGGTAGATAATCCTCTAGGGGTGATTTGATTACTTGATCATGCAGATTTAGGCACATATTTTTTGTCTCTACCCCTCATGATTCTCTTATAACACTCACTTGAAGTTCACTCCATTTCTATACTCAAGGATGAAACATTTCTCTTGAGGGATGTGTCCAAACAGTTGTAATTATTTACCATATCAACTTATGGAGAGCAGAAAGATTAAATTTAAGAGTTCATATGCCCATTTGGATGTGTTTTTATATATAGTTCATTGATTGGACTAGTGAGTCAAAAGATACGCTACCCATTGACCAACTTTTGGTCCGTTAAGAGATATTTGGCTGAAAAAGAAAATACATTACCATGTCTCTCACATCCCAATTTTTATATAATCCTATGTGGGGTAGTTATAAGACTCTCTCATGAAACTTTGGTTCATTTCTACCCCTTAAAATTCTTCGTAACATCTTCCTAAAGTTCTCTTTATTTATACACTTAGGGAAGAGAATATTATCTTAAGGGATGCATAGTTCATCAATTGGACTAGCGAGTCAAAAGATATGCTAACCATTGACCAACTTTTGGTCCCTTAAGAGATATTTGGCTGAAAAAGAAAATACATTACCATGTCTCTCACATCCTAATTTTTATATAATCCTATGGGGGGTAGTTATAAGACTCTCTCATGAGACTTTGGTTCATTTCTACCCCTTAAAATTCTTCGTAACATCTTCCTAAAGTTCTCTTTATTTATACACTTAGGGAAGAGAATCTTATCTTAAGGGATGCATTCACTCACCTAAAACTATCAACCTTAAGAGGTGATATCTAATGGAAGGAGGCCATTCAAGCATTTATACACCCATATAGATATGTTTGTAAATATAGTTCATCTATTGGACAAGCTAGTCAAAAGATACACTACCCACTAATTAAATGTTGGTCCCTTATGAGAGATTTGGTTGCAATAAAAAGTGCATCATCATGTCTCCCTCATCTCATAGTAGAGAATCCTTTAAGGGGTGATAAGAGGACTCTCCTATACAACTATAGGCACTAACTATTTATCTCTAACCCTCATGATTATCCTACAATGCTTGCCCAAAGTTCTCTTTGTCAACTATAATTGTCAACCTAGGGAGGAAACAATGAGCGGAGGGATGCCACTCGATATATATACGTCCATTTGAAGGTGTCCAAAAATATGGTTCATTGATTAGGATAGTGATTATAAAGATACACTACCCATTGATGAATGTTTAGTCATTTAAGAGAGAATTCACTGTAATAGAAAATGCATCATCATGTCTCCCACATCTTGAGTGATAGAGAATCATATGGGGGGTGCTCAGAAAATTCACTTGTTTAATTTTAAGTATTAATGGTTTGTACCTACCCTTATGATTTTTATGTAAAGCTTTCCCAAAGTCATCTATGTTTCTACACTTTGGGATAATAAGCTTCTCTTGAGAGATGTGCCTGACTGCTTATAATTATCAACACTAGGAGGAATAAAATAGAAAAGGAAAGAAAATATAGTGTTTATACACCCATATAAACATGTTCATGTAGTTGATTCATCAATCTGGATAGTGTGTATAAAGATACACTACCCACTGACTAACTTTTGGTCCCTCAAGAGAGATTTAGATGTGAGAGAAAACATGTCATTTTGTCTCCCTTGTCTTGATTATAATATAATAATTTTTGAGGTGATAAAAGGAATTTCTCATGCCCGAATTTCATTATATTCATACACTCAAGGATGGGAAGCTTCTCTTGAAGGATGTGTCCATCCACTTGTAATTGTCAAACCCAAGAGGTGAGAAAGAGTGGAGGAGGATGTTATAGCATTTATACATCCATCCAAACACATCTATGTATTCAATTTGTTAATTGGGCTAGCGAGCCAAATTTTGGTCCCTGAAGAGAGATTTGACTACAAGATAAAATACATCATTATGTCTACCTCATCTTTAGTGGTGGATAAAAATCTTGGGGTGATCATATTAATCACCTATGTAACTTTAAACATTGAAGGTTTGTATCTATTTCTCATGGATCTCTTGAAATGCTAACCTCAAGTTCACTTCATTTCTACACATAGGGACAAGAAGCTTATCTTGAGGGATACATTTTTTCTGCCTACTAATTTCATACCTAGGGCGTAAAAAATATTGGAGAGAGTTAATTCTATACTTTATACACCCATCTAGACCTACCTATAAAGATGGTTCATCGATTGGGATTGTGAGTCAAAATATATATTACCCACTAACCAAATTTTGGTCCCTTAAGAGAGATTTATCTATGAGATAAAATAAATCACTATGTTTCCCTCATCCTAATTAGTAGAGCATACTATATGGGGTGCTCACATGAATTTATTTTTCAACTGTAGGTGTTGATGGTTTATCTCTAACCCTCATAGTTCCCCCACAATGCTCACCTAAGGGTTGTTTTATTTCTACACTCAAGGATAATAAGCTTCTCTTGAGGGATGCATCTATCCATATAAAACTATAAACCTTGATACCTAATGGAGAGAAGATGGAGCTCATTCAAATATTTATACATCCATCTAGATGAATCCATGCATTCAATTCAGTGATTGGGTTAGTGAGTCAAAATATATGCTACCCACCAACCAAATTTTGTACATTTAAGAGAGATTTGGCTGCAAGATAAAAAAAATATGCCATGTATCTCACATAGAAAGTGGTAGATAATCCTCTATGGGCTTCTCATATTACTTTTCATTTCAAATTTAGGTGTTGGCATTTTATCTCTACCCCTCACAGTTCTCTTGCAATGCTCACTTGAAGTTCACTCTATTTATAAACTTAGGGATGAGAATATTCGCTTGAGGGATGTGTCTAAATAATTGAAAATATCAATTTTAGGAGATGAAATATAATGGGAAGAGGCCATCATAGTTTTAAACTCCCACATTTATGTTATTTTCACAATAAGTTCATCGATTGGGCTGGTGAGTCAAAAGATACACCACCCACTAACCAAATTTTGGTCCCTTAAGAGAGATTTAGTTGTGAGATAATATATTTCAATTTTTTTCCTCATCTATAGTGATATATAATATTCAAATGGTGCTCATAGGACTCATACATGAAACTATATGCATTGACAGTTCACCTCTACCCCTCATAGTTCTTCTACAATGCATGCTTAAAACTCACTCTTTTTCTACACTTTGGGATAAGAAGCTTATCTTGAAGGATGTTATTTTACACCCAATATTAGTAGATATTGAAAGGAGGACATTATAAATTTTATATTCCTATTCAAACATATTTACATAGATGATTTTTCGATTGGTCTAGCGAGTCAAAACATACACTACCCACTGACCAAAGTTTGGTCCCCAAAGAGAGATTTTACTATGAGATAAAATGCATCATTGTGTCTCCCTTGTCCCAAATGTCATATAATAATTTAGGGGGGTGATTTGAATTTCCCATACAACTTTATGAAATGTAGGTTCATTTTTAGCCCTCTTGGATCTCTTGTAATTACCACTTGAAGTTTTCTTTATTTGTATACTAAGGGATGCCAAGATTATCTTCAAGGATGTATTAGAATGCCTAAAATTTTCAACCATTGGATTTAAATAGAGTATAAAGAGGCCATTCCAATTTTTATATGCCCATCTAGATGTTTCTGTGAAGATACATCGTTGATTGGGCTAGCAAGTCAAAAGATATACTACCCACTGATCAAATTTTGATCCCTTAAGAGAGATTTATCTATGAAATAAAATGAAATACCATCTATCCCACATATTTAGTGTTATATAATCCTTAGGGGTACTTATAGGACTCTCTTATGTATTTTTAGGCACTAACAGTTCATCTCTACCCTTTGTGGTTTTCCTACAACACCCACCCAAAGTTCACTCTATTTCTACACTCAAGGATGAGAATATTCTCTTAAGGGATTCATCTAATTGCATGAAACTATCAAAACTAAGATGAAATAGATAATATAATAGGCCATTTAAATTTTATACACCTAAACCTATCTATAAATATAATTCAATGATTGGGCTAGTGAGTCAAAAGATATGTTACCCACTGACTAATTTTGGATCCCTTAAGAGATATTTGGCTATGAGATAAAATGAATCATCATGCTTCCATCATAACAAGTGGTAGATAATTATGTATTTGGTTCTTAGATAACTCAACCATGTAAATTTATTTAGTGATGATTTGTTTCTACCCCTCATGGTTCTCTTCGAATGATCATTCAAAATTCACTTTATTTCTACACTCAAGGACGAGAAGCTTCTCTTGAGGGATGCATCTTAATGCCTAAAAATGTCAACCCCATGAGTTTTAATAAATTTTAGGTATTCCATTATATATTTTATTCACCCATCTAAATGTGTCTACAAATATGGTTCATCGATCGGGCTAGTGAGTTAAAAGACATGTTACTCACTGACCCACTTTTGGTCCCTTAAGAGAGATTTAACTGGAAGATAAAATGTACTATCTTATCTCCCACATATATATTTGTATATAATCATCCATAAAATACTAATATGAATATATCATTAAATTTTAGGTGCTAAGTGTTCATCTCTACCCCTCACGGTTCTCCTTTAATGCCTGCATGAAGTTCATTATGTTTCTACACTTAGGGATGAGAAGCTTCTCTTGAGAGATGCATTCATCCACCTATAATTTTCAAACCAAAAAGGTGATGGATATTATATGCATGTCATTACAAAATTTATATTCCCATCTATACATGTCCACATTGTTAGTTCATCGATTAGGCTAGCGAGTCAAAATATATGGTACCCACTGACCAATGGTTAGTCCCTTAAGAGAGATTTGGATTGAGATAAAATGTGTTACCATGTTTATTGAGTATAAATTTTTATATAATACTATATGATTTAATATATGAGTAGATATTATAACTTTAAGAGTTGACAATTGGTCTTTACTCCTCATGTTTCTCCTATAATGCCCACCCAGAGTTTGTTATGTTTCTAGATTCAGGGATGAGAAGCTTCTCTTGAGGGATGTATTTTGATACCTAAAAATATTTAACATAGTAGTTTAAAGAGATTATATGGAGTACATAATTTATTTAAACAACCATACTAACCCATTCACATAGTTGGTTCATCGATGGGGCTAGCGATGTAAAAGATACACTACCCATTGGCCAACGTTTGGCCTTGCAAGGGAGATTTGGATATGAGAGTAAACATGTGGATTTGTCTCCCTCATATCAAGTGGTAGAGAATAATATAAAGAGTGATAATATGAATCACCTATAAAACTATAATCATTAATTGGTTGACTCTACCCCTCACATTTCTCCTGCAACACCTGCCCAAAGGTTGCTTCATTTCTACACTCAAGATGAGAAGCTTCTCTTGACAGATGCATTTAGTCATCTAAAGTTTTGAATCTTGGGGACTTATAGATAGTATAGGGTGGATATTATATAATTTATATACCCATATAAACATGTCCACATATATGGTTCATCAATTAGGAAAGCAAGTCAAAAGATATGCTACCCACTGACCAAGTTTTAGTCCTTAAAGAAATTTTTTGCTATGAGAATAAATGCATATTTGTGTCTCCCTCATCCCAAGTGGCATAAAATAATTTAGGGGGTGAACATATGACTTTTATATTCAATTTTATATACTAATTATTTTTATATACTCCTCATAGCTCTACTATAATTCCCACCTGAATTTAGCTCTATTTCTATACTCAAGGATGAGAAGATTCTCTTGAGGGATGCATCTAGCCACCTTAAACCGTTGACCTCGAGGATCAATAAAGAGAAGAGGGAGGCTATTATAAAATTTATACACTCATAAAAAGTTTTCCATGAATATTTTTCATTGATTGGGCTAGCAAATCATAAGATACATTGCCTATTGACTAACGTTTAATCTCGTAATAGAGATTTAGATACAAGACAAAATACACCACTGTGTCTCCCACATCATGAGTGGGAATTAATATTATGGGAGATACTCATATGATCACACTATTAAATTTTATTATCTGATAGTTAATATATACCCCTCATTATTCTCTTAAAATGCTCGCTTGAAATTTTCTCTATTTCTACACACAAGGACGAGAAACTTCTTTTGAGGGGTGTGTCTAGGTTCCTAAAAATATCAACCCTAGGAGGATATAGAGATTTAAAAGAGGTAATTTAAAAATTTATAATATCATATAAATGTGTCCAAATATATATTTCATTTATTGGATTAGTGAGTCAATATATATGCTACCCACTAACCAAATTTTGATCCCTTCTAAGATATTTGGCTACGAGAGAAAATGATCACCGTTTCTCCATCATCCTAAGTGGTAGATAATTTTTTATAGGTTTCTCATAGGAATTGATTTTAAAACTTTAGGAACTAATGGTTTGTCTCTATTCTTGAAGGCTCTCCTACAACTTATATGGATGAGAAGCTTCTCTTGAGGGATACGTCTAGCCACCTAAAGATTTCAACCTTGGGAGGAATCAAAGAGTGTAGGGAAAAAATTAGAGAGTTTACACATGTATTCATACTTGTCTGTGAAGATGGTTCATCAATTGGGATAGCAAGTCAAAATATATGCTACCCACTAACCAATTTTTGGTCCTTTAAGAGAGATTTAGCTACAAGAGTAAATGTGTTACAGTGTCTCCTACATCCTAAGTGGTATAGAATCCTTTGGGGGTGATTACAAGTATTGAATGCATAGTTTTAGGTAATAATGGTTCATATTTACCTCTCATAGTTCTCCTTTAATACCCACCCAAAGTTTGCTCTGTTTATGTACTCAGGGATGAGAAACTTCTCTTGAGGGATGCATCTAGTTACTTACAATTGCCAACTTGAGAGGTGACAAAGAGTGGAAGGAGACCATTCTAGTGTTTATCTACCCATTATAACATGTTTTCACATGCATGTCATTGATTTATATGTCAAGTCAAAATATATGCTACCCACTGACCAAATTGGGTTCCCTTAAGGGAGATTTAACTAGAAGATAAAATGCATCACTATGTCTCCCTCATCTAGAGTGGTAGAGATTCGTTTATGGGGTGATCATATGACTCACCTATGAAATTTTAGGTGCTCATGGTTCAAATCTAAACCTCACTTCTTTCTTACAATGTCCACCTAACGTTTACTCCATTTCTACACTAAGGGATAAGAAGTTTATCTTGATGGGTGCATCTATCTGTCTTCAACTATCGACCCTAAGAGGAGATGGAGAGTGAAGGGAGGCCATTGCAATATTTATACACCCATCTAGATATGTTTACACAATTTATTTTTTGCTTTTGATAGTTATTCAAAATAAACACTATCCACTGACCATATTTTGGTCCATTAAAGGATATTTTACTAAGAGAGAAAATATACTACTGTGTCTCTCTCATCCCAAGTGGTAAAGACTCCTCTAGTGTGTGCTCAAAGGACTGAACCTTGTAACTTAAGGTGTTGATGCTTCATCTCTGCCCCTCACAATTATCTTTTAAATCTTGACTGAAGTAGGTGATCTTCAAAACTTCCATGAATGAGGAATCATAAGAAGTACACGATGTGCATGATTATTGAGCTCCTTCAATGGGTGGTCATATGAATATGTGTCTATTGAATCTCTCAACAACTGTAAAATATGATTTCTTTCATTTTTTTATTTCAAATTATTCTCTAATTTAATTGTGTCTCTCAATAAAAAACTGATATCACAACACCAATGCTCCTATGAAAGGCTCATCAGACCAATGATATTTATTTTTTTAGAATGTCCCAATTCCCAACTAAGTTTTTTAGATGTAATGCACATCTTATTCCTCTATTGGATGTGCACATCATTAAGTAATGTTTTTTGAAAATATCTACAAATTCCCTACTTTTATTGAGCGTTGTTATATCAAGCCAGCTATAAATTGACATACTTGTCTCTATTAGGTATTTGTAATGGACACTACTGACCCTAAAGCTTTTTGAAATTCTTTACCTAATGTAGGCATGCATGACTACATAGAAAAGTATTGTTAGTGGTTATAATTTCCATTGATGGTTCAACTTCAGTGCAAGTTTCATTATAAGTATGAAATTCTTTGGATATGGTAGCAATTATGCCCATGAAAAGATTCCAAAAACAATAGTTACAAAATAAATATACATGCCATGGAATATTTTTACAACAAATTTTATCCCTGTGCTTACTACAAATCTTCTTCCTTTTATGTGTTCTATACAGTCTATCACATTATCGAGTGCTTAGATAGGATAACTATATCACATCTTGTTAATAAATGGGACATCATATAGTTTTATAAGACATGTGTCCTAAATTATACATGTAGTGAACACCATGCTTTATAATATATATTATTATTAAATTATCATCATTCTAATAGATAAAAAAAGTATATATATATATATAATTAATGTTTAATTTGCATAAAAATATTATAATAGATATTATATAATAATTAAAATTTAATATATAAGAATATTACGCGTGCACGCGTGCGCGCGCGCGCACACACACACACACACACATACACTCTTCATGCACAAAATATGAGATAGGGTCATTAGTCATGGGTTTTGAGTGAGGTACAATTATTGATTTAGACTCTTTCATTTTACAAATCCCTTCTTACCAAAGTATAATCTTGCATCCATTTCAATGTAACTTATTTTCTTTAGTATAATAGTTTCAGCCTCCACATATAAAGTTATAACAATTAGGGTGTGCCTAATTTGAGATAAATCATACCACCAAATCTCTTGAAAAGAGTATGCATAAACTAGTGTGGATTCATACCTAGGTATAGAAAAATACCCAAAAGTGGCAATGTTAGTGGTTACATTGAAGGAATATTTTGATTTTTCATCTAATTAGTTTTAGTGTCATCTAATTAGTTTTTAAATAGTTTAAGTAGTAATTTTTTTTGTCCAATAATTTTAGACTCTTCTAAATTGAGACATGGTACATTATTTACATTTTTGGAGGAGTGGCTAGATATTCAACCCCTATTTTCATTTATGTGACACATTTTTCAAGCCTTTATTGGGTAATTAAAAATAGTGCAGGGGAAGCTCCAAATTACATTCTCAAATTTGACTTGTCACCAAACTTTGCACATGTATCTTCTAGAACATGTTAATAGCGAAAGATTTCAAGGTGAGGTGACAAGCAATGGTGAGGGGAAATGACAAGGTACTCCCAATGTATCGAACAACAAACCTAAATTCAAGGTAGTTTTTGGATTTACATGAGTATCACCCATTTAAAAGGGATCTATAACTTGCAAGGTGGCATCATATTTCAATGGCCATTTTTTATTTTTAAGGTTGGAAAAATATGTTACGAGATTTCATTTGATTGCATCAAGGCTCCACATCTAATGTGAGGCTAGAATCAATGATGCAATACAGTTGATGCAGGGACAAGACATTCAGGTTGAAGAGTCTATATTACATAGATATGCGTGACATAATGGATTCTACTAAAAATGTGAGACAATATCAATGGTCATAGAATTTGAGTGAGGTACAACTACCAATTTACATTTTTTCTCTTTATGAAATCATACTTTAATAAAATCAAAAAATTATGCCTTCCCTTTTGGCATAACTTGCGCCTTTGGGGTAACTAATAATTAAAAATATATTATAATATATCATAATATATAATATAATATTATTATTTATTATATAATATCTTGTTTTGTGTGTGTGTGTGTGTGTGTGTGCATTTGATATTAAAATGGGAAATAGAGAGCATTTGATATATATATATATATATATATATATATATATATGTATGTATGTATATGTATACGTATATGTATACGTATACGTATACGTATACATATACATATATATGTATACATACATATATATATGTATATATATATGTATACATACATACATATATATGTATATATACACACATATATGTACACACACACACACACATATATATACATATATATATACATATATATATACATATACATATATATATATATATATATATATATATATATATATACATATATATATATATATATATATACATATATACATATATATACATATACATACATATATATACATATATATACATACATATATACATACATATATACATACATATATACACACATATATACACATATATATATATACATACATATATACATACATATATATACATACATACATATATATATATATATATATATATATATATATATATATATACATACATACATACATACATACATACATACATACATACATACATATATATATATATATATATATGTATATATATACACACATATATATACACACACACATATACATACATATACATACACACACACACACACACACACACACACACACACACACACACACACACACACACACACACACACACACACACACATAATTCGATGTTAAATTTGGAAATAGAGAGCAACACATATATCATATATGTAATCAATATATTATACATGTGATCATCTAACAATTGAAACCTTTGTTCTTCCTCTTTTATTTTCTCTACTCTTTTTCGATTCTTCAAACTCTCAAACCTATCATATGTGAAAGTTGGTGCAATTCTTAATCCATATATTGACTTGACATGTGATATAGCAATAAATGTCAAACCTTGTCTTTCTATGAGTTCTATATCAATTGTGGATTTGTCAAGTGTTAATCCCTATTATTTTTGGATTGTCAATCCCCATGCCAATTTTAAAGATAACTAACACATATGATCTCTTTGTGTAGGGACGATTGTAATTCTAATTGGAGAATCATCAACAAAAGGAATCACTGTATAATCATCAAATTGTATCATTACATATGTAGGTGGTTCAGAGGGAGCCAACCCTATTTTGTATACAATGCTTTGAATGTATCCAAGTGCACCATTTATAAGACTTGTTTATATCCATAATTTTATAGTGAGCATCATCCTTGTAATAATCAAAATCAATGACTCAACTTCTGACTGTTCATCATCCGATCCTACAATGTTATTACTTTATCCTCTAGTTGCAATACTTTGAGCAACCGATTGATTCAATGCATACAAGTTTCTCTTATTGTGCCAATGGACATTCTCATTTGTTACAAATAAATGAATATGTTCATTAAAATCCTTATTTTTAATTATTGTAGGTTCAACATCTATTCTATTCATCAACAATTTCTAATATTCAATGGTTGGATTGACATATTTTAGATTTGTTAAAAGTTCCCAAACCCTTTATTGTTCTTTAACTTTACCTGTTGTAAAAAAACATTATCAATTGTAAAAACAGTTCTAAAGTTTTGTCATAGTAATTTTATGTGTCTTGTATTTGCATATGGAGGTTTATCCAATATCAGAGGCAATTATCCCAAATCCTCCACAAAAATCATTGACCTTCCACCAAAGCATATATCGTCATTTCTTGGAAATACTTGGCGTAGTCGAGAATCTATATTTTCAAGTATATTTTGGCCTATAAAGCTCATCTCACCAATAAAAATATATCTAACATGTTTAATTTCTTATTGAAAACTTGATAATCTTATTCCTTTTATGTATTGTTGATGCACCAATGTTAAATTCTACAATTCCAGTTGGATCAAGTAGTAATAATGGGCAACGTTGTCTTTGTGATAACTCTAGAAGTGAGAGTTCAATCCCTTTAATAAGATATGATTTCATTGTTACTATAGTTATTTTAATTATTAGATGCAATGAAGATGTAATTTTTCCTTGATTATAATGTCTTATAATTATATCGAATGCTACTTTTTGTTTCTCACTTAGGCTTTCATAACAAAAATTAGACTCCATTTCTTCCATAGCAAGTAATTTTTTTTTTTTTTTGTCATGCTTATAATTTTAAGAACTCTCTTCATTTATTATTCACCCATATTATCTACATCCCAATTTATTTGTCTATCAATATCTCTTCGACCCAACATATCAATCTTAGAAACATGTAGAAACTATTTTTGGTGTAGCCCTGATATGATCTCCCACTCATGTCCAGTTGTATTTTTCTGGATAACTTCATCATTTTCATAAGTTATTTTTTTTTAGATTTCATTATTTGTTTCAATAATGCAGTCCATATGAAAAGGGTTGTATTGAAATTGACCCCAATTATATTTTATTGTGTCCTCATCAAGGCCAATGCCTATCTCAATATCACGAAATGGTTTGTACAATAGTAATTCTGACTAACAAAAAACCAAAAAAAAAAAAAAAAACTATCTTGTTTTGGGATGATCTACAACCTTGGCCATACCTTCATAATAGCACACATTTTTCTTGGTTTCCACTTTTCACATCTTTTAATTTTTGGACTATGCATCCAAGATCTTACAACCCCAATGAGTGGTACATGTTCCATTGAGTGAGGTCTTTTAATATACCCATTAATTATTGATTTTATATTTCTTTTCATTTTCATTATCCTCTTTTAGTACTAGTTTAAAAACTTTATGTTAAAAATTGAATGATATAAATACTCTACTACACTCCATCAATAGAAGTTCCAGTAACATGTGACATGTTTCGATTGCACCTATATCTCTTTCAAAAATTGTTTCATTTAATACATTGTCTATATACTCATGCAGTAGGTCCTTATAGGTCTTCAATATTTTCAAGTTGCATCAACATTTGTTGATATGTTTCAAAACATTTCTCTACTTTTACAGCATACTTCACAATGTAGTTCACAACAACATGTTTTGAGAGTATTGGTTGCCAATCTACATTTGCATGCCACAATCGCAACACATAAATTATGAGTGTTCACACGGTCATCATTTATTTTTGGATCATATTATTTATCTCCTTTATCTACATATACATTTAGTTTCAATCCATTGAGATGCAAAGGCCAAGTGGCTTTGTACCTACATCAAAGACAATTTAATGTTATTATCCATGTACAAACCAACATTTAATACATTTTTTTACTTTTGTGTTTCTTACCTACAAATATTTTTTCCTCTTTTTTCCATAGGCAAGACCCATCTTTACACATGGTATTGCTCTCCATGCAATTAACTAATTTTTCATAGTCTTGATCTAGATCTATTTGGTTAATATGTATTGTGTTCCTCAAACATGGATGCGAGCTAAAATTATGCACTCCCTATATCACACATGAAATCAAATTAATATATAGATTTATAATAGTTAATTTTTATATAATACAAGTAAATTATTAATCAATTATTACCTGCATGTTTCTTTGATGTGCATCTCCATCAGGATTCCATGCATGTATAATTTCATCAAAATATTTTTGGGCAAATTTGGCTTGGTTTTCATTTTTCTAGTCTAAGGTGTCAAAATATATTCACTTGATAAAGGGATTGATTTAGCTAGGTCAGAGAGGAATATCCCCAATCATTGGCCGAGACACCCTAAATATGGTAAGGTCAAGATAAATTTTTATGGAGCCTCAAAGGGCAACTCAGGGGTGGCTAGTGGGACCAATGTTTTTAAGGATCATGATGGTCATCCCCTTCTCATTTTTTCTCATGATCTTAGAGTGAAGACTAATAATTTTACAAAGGCCTAGGTTCTTATAAAAGGCACTTAAATTACCCTCTTTCACAATTGGGTAAATATGATAGTCGAAACTGATTCATAAGTGGTCATCAATGCTTTGATGTCTGGGAAAGACGAAGCATGTAAAATCCAAATTATCTTGGATGAAGTCAATGGGGTGATAGATCCTTTTGAGAACTTGGAGTTTCATCACACAAAACATAAAGGTAATTCCATTATGGATTAGGATGAAAATGGTAGGGTTAATGCCCTTTCTACCCATAAGGTAGAATAACGTTAATGCCCTTTCTACAGATTTGGTGCAAGATAACTCTTCGTTTGTTATTTAAGTTTTGTCCTTTTTTCTTTATAAGAATAGTTCTGTATACTTTTGGACAAGCTTGGCTTTGGAGGGTGTTTGGGTTATAATACACTTAGTTAACTTCTGAACATTTTGGATTTGGTAATATGAATGAAGTGAGGGAAGGCATTGAGGGTAACAGTCATAATTCCTTGGGATAACCTATTAACTATCTCAATTGGATCTATAGTTTCATAATTGCTCATGAGATTGGTTTAAAGAATATTAATGTGGTTCGCATCATATACGTGATTAAAATGAATAGTAATATGTTGACGAGAGAGCCCAGAAGAAGTTGAAGAAATGCTAAATATGTGCCACATGTTGTTCACAGTTGACTTCAACTAGAACTCACTAGAGGATAAGCACTTTACCTTAGAATTAACAGTGATGTTTTTGGAACCACATTACTACAAACTTTTCTTATCTGATAAGAGAACTGAAATAAATAGTAAAAAAGCCTAATCACCCTTATACACGAACATAGAAAACTATTAAATAATAATTTCTTTATTATTTTCTAAAAATTTAATTAATATTTATAATTTAATTCGTAAACCCTAGCTCAGAATTAACAGTGATATTTGTGGAACCATATCAAAGACTTTTAAAACGTAGATGCTTAATACTGAGCTTTCTCAGCTGACTCGGCCCCACAAGAAGACTGGCGTAGGCAGTAAGAAGACCTAATCACCATGATACGCGAACACAGAACAAGCCTAGATGGCATTTTCTTAGTTATTTCCTAGAAGTTTCGTTGATGTTGAGTTTTCTTATAATTTTCCCAATTTCTGGGTATGTGTCTCTCTTTTTTCGTGGGTTCCTCTCTCTCTTTTTTCGTGGGTTCCATTAATATTATTGACCTGCGGTGAGAATTAATGTCTAAATAAGATGGCTCTGTTATGGCAGTTGTTGAAGCTGCGGAAAGTCTTTTAGGAGCCGACTGAGATTTCTGTAAATGCCCGATGGATAGATTAGTAAGTGCTTATTTTGTCGCCCTGCTTTTATCCCTTATTATACCATGGACACTCTATCTTCTCCATCTAAGTTATCTCGTTCTTCCCATAATTGCTACAATTATGTCAATAGCATCTCTTGTCTTCTTCTGTATTTACTTGATACTGACAAAATTTATGGAGCAGAAGTGGATATGAAAAAACAGGGGCAGAAAACAAAAAATAGAGCAACAACAATGCTATCTTCTTATTATTAACCAAAAACATATATAGATTACAATACACAGTTCAGTATTAATTGTGAAACTGACATTCCTAAAAATCAGGACACGTACTCAGCGAAACTAGAGACTCCTAACAGTTAACTGGTGTCATCAATGTGAAATTTTACCCAACTGACAGATCACAAACGGTTAGAGACAGGGGAGATTATAATTTAACACTCCCTCTTAATCTCAATTGTTACATTCTTCAGTACTAATGCTGCCTAAGTGCTATCTCTGAAATGCAAACACAACTCTTCCCGATGGTTTGGTGAAGATATCTGCAAGTTGATCCTTAGATCCACAAAATTGAAGTGTGATTTCACCATTGTTGACAAGCTTGCGAGTGAAATGATAGCGAGTGTCAATATGTTTGCTCTTCTTGTGAAATACATGGTTTTTAGACAATGCTATTGCTGAGCTATTGTCACAGTAGATAGTAGTTGGCTCCTTTTCCACATGTGCAAGATCCATCAAAAGTCTTCGTAGCCAAACTGCATGGCATGCTGCTATAGTTGCTGCTACATACTCGGCTTCTGCAGATGAAATGCTGACAATGGGCTGCCTTGGAATCCCTTGAAATCAGATTTGTCCCTCAGTGAAAAGCATGTTCAGAAGTATTTTTCCTGTCATCAAGGCTGCCTACAAAATCACTATCTGTGTATCCTTTAAATGTGTTGTCTTCAGAATGTGTGTACCATAATCCATAATCAATTGTACTTGCAACATATCTCAAAATTCATTTTCCAACTTTCCAGTGAGACTCCTTGGGAGACTCCATAAATCTGGAAATAAAACTAACTACATACGTTAAATCAGGGCTTGTTGCAGTAAGGTACATGACGCTGCCTACAAGTCTCTTATACAGTGTTGAATCAAATTCTGGTCCATCATCCTGTTTGCTCAATTTTGTTCCTATAGCAATCGGTGTTTTTGCTGGTTTAGATTTATCCATCTTGAACCTCTTCAAGATGTCTATAGCATATTTTGCTGACATATAAAAATTCCTTGAGTTGATTGCTTAACTTCTATTCCCAGAAAATACTTCATGAGACCAAGATTTGTCATCTCAAATTCTTTTTTCATGACTATTTTAAATTCATCTAATATGAGATTTCTAGTATAGATCATGTCATCAACATAAAGACAAACAATAAGTATGTTACCTTGATGATCTATTTTTGTGTAGAGAGTGGGCTCATTGCTACTCCTGTTGAACCCATTGTTGATCAAGTAAGAGTCAATTCTACTATACCAAGCTCTGGGAGCTTGCTTTAGACCATACAAGGCCTTCCTCAATCTGTAGACTTTGGACTCTTGGCCTTTAATTTCCTCTAATATGCCATTGAGAAAGGCTGACTTTACATCCATTTGAAACACTAGCCATTTGTTCTGGGCTGCAATGGCTAAAATGGCTCGAATGGTATCTAATCTTACTACTGGAGCAAAGGTTTCACCATAGTCAACACCAGGCTGCTGAGAAAAACCTTTGGCAATAAGCCTTGCCTTATGCTTCTCTACTTGTCCTTTCTCATTCAACTTTGTCTTGTAAACCCACTTGACACCAATGTTGGTTTTATCTACAGGAAGTTCAACAAGATCCCATGTCTTATTTCTTGAAATTGCATCAATTTCTTCATTCATGGCCTATACCCAATGCTCTTCTTGCACTGCTTCTTCAAAATATGTAGGTTGACAAGACAAGAAGGCAAAGTGAACTTGCTAATCCATGTCATTATTTACTTCATAGATATCTCTTAAACTCTTTGTTCTCCAATTACTTGGAGAAGAATTTGTCTGACTGCTAGAAGAACTATTTGCTAGTAGTTCTTCTTGTCCCTGCACCTGTAATCTTGGCAGTGAAATTGAAGAAGCTGGCTGTCCTAAGCTTTCCTCCTGTTCACTATTTGATGGATCATTTTCTTTGTCACTCCAAGATCTATCTTCTAGGAACTTGACATCCCTACTCACCACAAACTTCTTGGAGATTGGATTGTACAGTCTATAGGCTTTGGATTGTTCACTATATCCAGTGAAAATACACTTTTCACTCCTATCATCAAGCTTTCTTCTCAATTCCTCTGGTACATGGGCATATGCAATGCATCCAAAAGCTTTGAAATGGGAAACACTAGATTTAGTGCCACTCCATGATTCTTTAGGAACCTTGTCCTTCAACCTCATTGTAGGAGATCTGTTTAATATGTATACTGAACATGCAACTGCTTTAGCGCAATAATCATTAGGCAAATTCTTAGCTTTGAGCATGCTTCTAGCCATATTCATGATCGTCCTATTTTTCCTTTCAGCTACTCCATTCTGTTGTGGAGTGTAGCTAGTTGTGAATTCCCTCTTGATCCCTTGTTCCTTACATAAACCATTAAATTCATGTGAATCATATTCACCTCCTCCATTTGACCTGAGCACCTTGATATATTTTCCACTTTGTTTTTTAGAAAGAGGTTTAAATTCTTTGAACTTTGTGAAATTTTCAGATTTGTTCTTGAGAAAATAGACCCAAACTTTCCTACTAAAATCGTCAATAAAAGTTAGAAAGTAAAAAATTCCACCAATGGATTGGGTATGCATGGGACCATAGAGGTCTGTATGGACTAGTTCTAGATTCTCTTTTGCTCTATAGGAGGCAATCGGAAAGCTGTCCCTGTGATGCTTTCCTAGAATACAATTTTCACATGGATTGGACTGTTCATTCATCATTGGCAATCCCTTGACCATTGACTGCTTTTGTAAAAGACTAAGACACTTAAAGGGTAACTGACCATGCCTACAATGCCACAACCAAGTTTCATTTGTGCTTGAGATGTGGCGTGCATATGATTGTGACTAATTTAAACTTCTCATATTCAGAGGCAACATTATATTTTTGGTCATCTCCACCTTAGCTACGAGTCTCCTACTAGGTGGCTTATCTAAAATGATGAAATTAGAGCCCTTGAATCTGACATCATATCCTTTTTTTCTTAACTATCCTACCCTGATAAGATTATGCTTAAGATGTGGAACATAGAAAACATCATGAATTGATTTCAGTTCATTTTGTTTAGTTAGGATAGGCATTATACCTTTACCTTGGGATTGAACTTGAGAGCCATTTCCTAGCTTAATTTTTGATGTGGATGAACTATTTATGCTGGAAAACAAATATTTGTTACCTGTCATATGATTGTTGCAGCCACTAGCCAGTAGCCAAAGATCCTTGTTGTGATCTTCTTTAGTAATTTGGCATGAGAGGAACATTACCTCAAATGTCCCTTCTTCAATGTTGGAGACATTGGCTTTGCCTTTGTTATAATCTAATTGCTTCTTCCTACATTCACTTTCATAATGTCCATACTTCTTGCAATAGAAGCATTGAATATTGGTCTTATCTGCCCATTTTCTTCCTCTCCCTCTCTGACTATGAGAATGCCCTTGTTGGTCTGATTGTCCTGATTGTTCAAGAGCTGAACTCTCTTTAGTGTGATGAAAACCTCGTCTTCTTCGACCTCTACCTCTACCTCTTCTACCTTGGCCTCTACTGAAGGAAACCTGAGTCTGGAAGGTATTTTCCAAGGACTCTTCCTTGATGATAAGCCTTGATTCATGATATAAAAGAGAACCCATTAGTTCATCAACAATCATTTTGGACAGATCTTTTGACTCTTCTATGGCTATAACAATCATGGTAAATTTCTTGGTTAAGCTTCGCAACACTTTCTCAACAATCTTTTGATTTGTTATATCCTCAGCATGAATCTTGAGTTGATTCACAATTCCAAGCACCTTGGTCATAAACTAATCAATATTCTTAGTTTCTTTCATCTTCAAGTTTTCAAACTCGCTCCTAAGAGTCTGAAGTTGAACTGTTTTGACTTTTTTATTACCCTGGTATGCCAAAGCCAGAGTATCCCAAGCCTCTTTTACACTAGATGCGCCTGTGATTTTTGGAAATATTGCATCTTCCACTAAACTCTGGATCAATAATTTTGCATGTGTTTCCTTTTTCCTTCGTGCTTTGAGAGCATTCTGAGTATTATTCATAGCTGTTAGAGTAGCTTGATCAGGGTCTTTGAAGCCACTCTCTACTATTTCCCAACATTCTTGAACTTGCAGAAATGTCTTCATTCTAATAGACCAGAATTCATAGTTTTTGCTTGTTAACATGGGCCCTTGCATTTGCCATAAATTGTTGGTGGATGCCATTTAAACTCCAAGCCCTTTTGGTCACCCCTTTCTGAATGATCATTCAACACTGGTCTATAGGCAGAGTATTCTCCTTTTATTCTTCTTTCACTCAGATCTCTAAAGATTCCACCAGCTTTTAGATCAATCTGCTCTCCACTCTGTGAAGAGGCTTAAACCTGCTCTGATACCATGACAAAATTTATGGAGCAGAAGAGAATATGAAAAATAGGGGCAAAAAGCAAAAAATAGAGCAACAACAATGCTATCTTCTTATCATTAACCAAAAACATATATAGATTATAATACATAGTTCAATATTAATTGTGAAACTAAAATTACTAAAAATCAGGACACGTACTCAGCTAAACTAGAGACTCCTACTAGCTAACTAGTGTCATCAATGTGAAATATTACCTAATTGACAAATCACAAATGGTTAGAGATAGGGGAGATTATAATTTAACAGGTACATCGATCGAATATCCGGGTAGCTACTTTTCGAGTCTTAGAGTGCAATATTCTAAGAATTTTTGAGCCATATTTGAGATTAATAAAAACAAAATTACTTCAAGCAACTACCTATTTTAGCGACCAAAGAATAATTGGAAAAGGCCGATTTGGAATAGTTTACAAAGGAATCCTCCCCAGTGGATGAATTATTGCTTTAAAATGGATGAAATTAGATGACCTATTGTTTCTTTAAAAATCATGCACACATGTTGTTTATCTTTTTTAAATAATCAAACCTTAGCTTCTTCACCCTTGGAATGATTGTGAGAATAGTGGATTAGTGGTCTCATAGTGTCAAGTTTCCCTAAGGACCCCTATATAAAAGGGCACTACCTACATATAAAATACTCTAAAGAGGGCCTTGGACTTGTGTATTTCTCCTCTACATGTTGGCTTGTGTGTCCATAAAGACGCAATGTGTGATAATCAAAGACATGCACCAACCTAACTTGTATCTTGGAAAATATGAATCATGAATTACCCTTTGAATTTTTCACACCTATGGAAATACTAATCTTATGACTAATATTAAAATAGGAATGAATATGGTAGGTTTTCTCACTTGAATTTTTTATTGATTGTTTCTTGGTATGTTTTCTTGTGAGTTCTTAGTGTTTTTCTAGGTGAGAAATAAATGAAGATTGATCTTGTATATATACCAATCCATTTCATAAATATATCACACTAAATCACCTAAGGCTGACCTTTAATATATGTTTCATTTGTAAATTAGATGAATTTTGGGTAGTGGACACTTTGTAGGAAATGTGGACACTTGCATCAACATAAGTGTTTGTATGGGATGAAATTGTCAAGGAAGATAAAAAATAGGTATAGGATAATAATTAGGTTTTGAAAAAAAATCATAGTTTAGAAGGCCTGGTCATTAAAATAAAAATCATCAAACTAAGAAATAAACAATTTAAGCACAAAGAGATAGTGAACGTGATCCTTTCAGTAGTGGTTAGGTCTAGACTAAGAGGTACAACCATGATAGATATTTTTCAAGTTTACAAGACTAAGGTACTACATAAATTAGATTTTAGTATCTATATTCCCACCCTTAATCTAGTAATTAGATAGATAGTTTAAAGAAAATAAATGCATACCTAGATGTGTGTACACACCTTGTCTTTGCATGAGCCTAACTTGAGTGTTTTTTTTTGTGACTGAGCTAAAACTAAGAGCATGTTATAGTATATAGTTAGTGTATGAAATATAAAATTGAAAACATTTGAAATGATTGAAAGTAATAAGATAAAGGTTAAGAGTACACTTGTGTGTTGATGTAACCATCTTACCTTTTGGTAATTTGAATTGAAAATATGCCACATTATGAACTATTGAATCTAAACTTAGGAAAAATTTAAACCTACAAGTGCATATATATATATATATATATATATATATATATATATATATATATATATATATATATATATATATATATATATATATATATGAGGAGGAGGAGGAGGACACATGCCCCCAACCTTGGTGTAAGGGTGAGTTGCAACATAATCATTTGACTTGTTTCATCTCAATCGTGCAACCCAAATATGTGCATGATCAGGTGAGTGTGAGAATTTTAATCAACTCAAAGTATATATATCTAGTGAAGATGGATTATTTAATTAAATATAACCCATATGTTTGGTAAATTTAGATGATTTAATCAAATCTAACTTATAAGTTTGGTAATATTGAGCGATTTAATCAACTCAACCTCCCAAACATGAACCAACTACTACAATAGATTGAATCAATAACAATCCATAAAAGTCCATCATAGGTAGAATAATAATCCATTTTAGTATTTGGAATTTTAAAAGTTATTTTATTTTTCAATTTTAGGTGCCCTTTGCATGGAATATGCACTGCAAATATGTCTCGAGCTAAAATCTAGGTATAATAACAATATCAATGTATAGAATACTACCACAAATATATATTTGAATCATATAACTATGAAATTTGTTGAATTTTAAATAGATGCAAGTGTGGAGGACTTGTGTCTATGAAATGCCCCTATTGAATTAGGAGAATCTAAGAACTTGTGTAAATTTAGAGAACATGTTTCCATAACATTCCCCCACTATAATCTAGAAATGTTGAGTATTGAATAAGTGTGGAGATCATGCCTTTCTTACATGCTCCCATTATAATCTGAAACTATGAAAATATGGAATACAAGACTCTATGACATGCCCCCACTGATATTCCTCCCCCGTCCACCTCCCCCCCGTCCGACCCCGTCCCCCTGCCCACCCTGCCCCCACCCACTTTGAGGTGAGGGGAAGTATAATCTGGTAGTTCCCTTATCTTAAAAGGATAAGATAATTGTATAAGTTATGTATTGATCAAGTAGCATATATGAATAACATGTCTAGGTAGATATAACATTAAAGTATATAGTATGTGATCACATCAAGTCCTAATATGCATAATGTAGATCATGGAAACATCTAAAGAGTAAATTTACAAGCTCAACAAGTAATCAAGCACAAACACAAGAGCACTTAAAAGTAAAGCAAAATGAAATGGTCCTAGGAGACCTCTTACAAGGGGCATGTTCAAATGCCACACAATCAAAGGGACATAACTTATAAAAATGTCCATAAAACATATAATGACATTAAAATGTCCATATATAAAAAAAAATAACATGTTCAAATGTCAAAATAGGCAAACAAAGGCACAGGGGCCATAACCAATGGAGCATATTCAAATGCTCAAATAAGTAATACAATGTAAGATAATAACAAGCAATGAAACATATTCAAGAAAGTACTAATTTGGCATCTCCCTTAGGATTCCATGCATGTATAATTTCATCAAAATATTTTTTGGCAAATTTGGCTTGGTTTTCATTTTTCTAGTCTAAGGTGTCAAAATATATTCACTTGATAAAGGGATTGCGTTAGCTAGGTTAGAGAGGAATATTCCCAATCATTACTAGAGACACCCAAAATATGGTAAGGTTAAGATAAATTTTTATGGAGCCTCAAAAGGCAACTCAGGGGTGGCTAGTGGTACCAATGTTTTTTTAAGGATCATGATGGTCATCCCCTTCTCATTTTTTCTCATGATCTTAGAGTGAAGACTAATATGTTTACAAAGGCCTAGGTTCTTCTAAAAGGCACTCAAATTACCCTTTTTCACAATTGGGTAAATATGATAGTCGAAACTGATTCATAAGTGGTCATCAATGCTTTGATGTCTAGGAAAGATGAAGCATGTAAAATCCAAATTATCTTGAAGGAAGTCAATGGGGTGATAGATCCTTTTGAGAACTTGGAGTTTCATCACACAATATGTAAAGGTAATTCCATTATCGATTGGGATGAAAATGGTAGGGTTAATGCCCTTTCTACTCATAAGGTGAAATAACGTTAATGTCCTTTCTACAGATTTGGTGTAGGATAGCTCTTCGTTTGTTATTTAAGTTTTGTCCTTTTTGCTTTCTAAGAATAGTTTTGTATACTTTCAGACAAGCATGGCTTTGGACGGTATTTGGGTTATAATACACTTAGTTAACTTCTAAACATTTTGGATTTGGTAATATGAATGAAGTGAGGGAAGGTATTGAGGGTAACAGTGATAATTCCTTAGGATAACCTATCAACTATCTCAATTGGATCTATAGTCTCATAATTGCTCATGAGATTGGTTTAAAGAATATTAATGTGGTTCTCATCATATAGGTGATTAAAATGAGTAGTAATATGTTGACGAGAGAGCCCAGAAGAAGTTGAAGAAATGCTAAATATTTGCCACGTGTTGTTCACAGTTGACTTCAACCAGAACTCACCAGAGGATAAGCACTTTACCTCAAAATTAACAGTGATGTTTGTGGAACCACATTACTACAAACTTTTCTTATCCAATAAGAAAACTGAAATAAATAGTAAAAAAGCCTAATCATCCTTACACACGAACATAGAAAAATATTAAATAATAATTTCTTTATTATTTTCTAAAAATTTAATTAATATTTATAATTTAATTTGTAAACCTTATCTCAGAATTAACAGTGATATTTGTGGAACCCCATCAAAGACTTTTAAAACTTAGATGCTAAATATTGACCTTTCTCAGCTGACTCGACCCACAAGAAGACTGGCGTAGGTAGTAAGAAGACCTAATCACCATGATATGTGAACATAGAACAAGTCTAGATGGCATTATCTTAGTTATTTCCTAGAAGTTTCATTGATGTTGAGTTTTCTTATAATTTTCCCAATTTTTGGGTATGTGGCTCTCTTTTTTCGTGGGTTCCTCTCTCTTTTTTCATGGGTTCCATTAATATTATTGACCTGCAGTGAGAATTAATGTCTAAATAAGATGGCTCTGTTATGGAAGTTGTTGAAGCTATGGAAAGTCTTTTAGGAGCCGACTGAGATTTCTGTAAATGCCCGATGGATAGATTAGTAAGTGCTTATTTTGTCGCCCTGCTTTTATCCCTTATTATACCATGGACACTCTATGTTCTCCATCTAAGTTATCTCATTCTTCCCATAATTGCTACAATTATGTTGATAGCATCTCTTGTTTTTTTCTGAATTTACTTGGTACCTAAATCGAATATCCGGGCAGCTACATTTCGATGTTGGTGTTAAGCCACACTCGGACCAAAGATGGACTGGTCCAAGAGGGATTAGTAGCTTAGTGGTAAAGCATTCCAACAGCATATGAAAGGTCCTAGGTTCGAGTCTTAGCTGGTCCATGTCTCAACATGGTATCAGAGCCAATAGATGTGCTTCCTGTTGGGCTTGATGATCAGATCAGTGACATCCAAAGATTGCTCCTCGAGGACGAAGAACACTACATGCCAAGCATTCATGACATGGGGGGTGCAAGGAAATCCCTGTTAATGAAGAGTGTGCGGAACAGCGAGGAGGTTCAGAAATCATTTGAGAATGATGACTTGATATGGGTAACATTCTCCAGTGGTAAGCCAACGTTTTCTTGGTTGTAGAGTACCATTGCCGAGCATACCTTCATCAAACCTTGGACAGAAGAAAAGGGTAAAGCTGCAATCTTTAGGCGTTTGGAGGGAAAGAGATTTCTGATGGTGTTGGACAGAGTGTGGCCCAACGAAAGCGATCACTTCTTGTTGAATCTTGGAGTGCCGCCCAAAAAATGTAAAGGGATCCAAGATTGCTGTGATTTCTCGTGATAGTTCAGATCTAAGTAAAATAAAAGTAGATATGCCTTTGATCCTCATCCAGGGATTATCCAAGACAGACGGTTGGAATTTGTTTAAGAGACATGCTTTCGGGAGTGATACAATGGCGCTTCCGCCAGAGGTATTGTAGGCTGCCAACATAATAGAAAACAAATGCCAGGGACAGCCTTTGGCTCTCAAGGCATACGGCGCAGCCATGGCCAGAAAGAGAGAACCCTGGCAATGGAAATTTGCTTTGGGAGAGCCAACAGAGTAAGTTGATAGTCATTTCTTTAGAAATTATACTGATGCAGAAAGCATTCCCTGAAAATCATGTGGTGAGGACAGCGGATCTAATTGATATGTGGACTGCAGAGAGGCTTATTCAAGCCGAAAGTCCTTCTCAGCTGAATGCAAATGGCCGATAGTTGTTAAATATAATGATCGATCGGTGTGTGGTGGAGGGAGTCGAAGCCAGATCTCTGGGAATAGTCTAAAAGTGCAAGATGCATCCCATGTTCCGCCATTCGGCTATTCACATTCTAGAAGAGGAGGACGACGAAGAAGAAAGGAATTTATTCAGAGTCAGTCCCAGGTTAGGAGCCCCAAGCACACGAGAGGTGTGGCTTAACACCAACACAAAAAACTAACTCGAGTTCCATCCAATCCGAGGTAAAAATAAAGTTCCACGGAATAATCGATCTCGCATTATAGAGGAAACATGGTTTCCTTCATCCATTTCGCATTTCTTTCCAAGCTCTAGTATCCGGAATTGTTTGCGGATAAGGGGGGAACAATATCTTTTCCGTGTTTTCACTTGCTTTCCCGCAAGGGCATTCAAAGAACACCCTCCCCACTCAGTAGTTATAAGTTAAAATCCATGCCACGATTCTCATAAGGATCCCATTATATCGATCAAGCTCATTTTTTCAAGTGCAAATTGCACTGAAAAGGCAACTCTGACAGCGTTCCGAAGGTCCACTCCTGGAACCATCCGCAAAGGCATAAATTGAACTGGCAAGGGGCAGCTAGATTTGATAGTTTCGGAGAAGAACTCCAGGGACAATAAAAAAAAGCCAAAATACATTTAATCAAGTCTGTTACTGGGTGGGTGAGTTGGGATTCGGGCATCGACAATCCTAACGATGCCCTGAGGCCAAAGCTCGGATTGAATCGAAAGACCCGATCATCAGCACGCAACTCTTCGCAGAGTAATAAGAGATCCGAACCAAACAATGGCAATATATACCGAAATCCGAGGCAAAAGTACGAGTCTAAATAGCATTTGATCTCGCATTAAATAGCAAACTTCGTTTCCATTTATTTCCAAACTTGAGTATCCGATTATGATCAAGCTTGTTGTTTAGTTCTGATCTCTTATTAGGTTCGAGTCCTAGCTGGTCCATGTCTCAACATTCGAGTTCGAGAGCGCAATATTTTAAGAATTTCCGAGCCATATTTGAGATTAACAGAAACAGAATTACTTCAAGCAACTGCCTATTTTAGCGACCAAAGAATAATTGGAAAAGGCCGATTTGGAATAGTTTACAAAGGAATCCTCCCCAGTGGACGAATTGTTGCTTTGAAACGGATGAAATTAGATGACCTATCGTCCAAAGACCATTTCTTAGCGGAGCTCCATATTTTGGGACAGCTTCGTCACCGAAATGTAATGAGAATTCTAGGTTACTTCTTCAACGATGAGGAAATGATAATTATCTCCAAATTCATGCCTAAACGTAGCCTGGACATTTTAATGTTGCATCGCAGATTGGGTTGGAAGCAGAGATTAAATATAGCGGTTGGAGTGGCACATGGATTGGCCTATCTTCACCATGAGTGCAGGAATACTAATGTGCACTGCGATCTGAAGCCCGCGAATATACTTTTAGACAAAGATCTGGAACCCCGTATTGCAGAGTTTGGTGTGGCCAAGATTATTAACGATAATCAAATCACAGAGAGCTCCTTGGGGCCTCGGTTTACAGTGGGATATACAGCTCCAGGTATGGCAATTTATTATGAAAATATTTGTATTTGAATGTTATAGTTCTCTGATTTCAACCATTTATGGTCTATCTGAATATCTCATATACTGAATACCGAGTTAATTTTTCTTTTTCAGAGAGGGCATATCAAGTGAGACCTTCGTCAAAAGGAGATGTATATAGTTTTGGAATAATGTTATTGGAGCTTGTGAGTGGCGTACGGCCAACGAGCTCAAGGTTAGTTAACAAGGGTATCACGTTTACAGAGTGGGTGAAATCTGTAGATGAAACCAACAGTTTGACAGAGATGTTGGATGACTGCTTGAAAAGTGATACAGGATTCTATGACGAAATTGGGAGAGTAATAAAAATGGGAATTTTGTGCACTCATGAAAATCCAAATATGAGGCCGGAGATGAAAGATTTAGTTGCAGGCTTGATGGAGATAAAGCAAGACATCAGGCGGTTCAATATACCAATTTCGGTGCTTGTACACCCGGATCCCCAGATTTCTGATAGCGTAACTGAAGACTCTGTTTCCTCGAGTGTGTGAAGTTTACAATGTCTCTTCCTCTTGGTTACAGTGCTACTTTATTGTTTTTAAGCAGCTGTTGTACAATATTTTAAGGAGCAATTTGGAAATAATGATATTAAAATTTTAAAGATATTATATTTACTATTTTTTTAATTTATATCTTTTAAAAATAATAAAATAAAATTAATTTAGTGTTTTATCTATACTTAAATCAATTAATTTGTAAATATAAAGATTGTTTGATAAGATAGAAAATTTTTTTTTAAAATTTTCATAATTTTTTTTAAAGTGAAGTTATTATTAAATTTAAGAGATGTAAAGGTTTTTAATTTGTTTAATATAGAACACATCATTTATTTATTAATGAGATTTATCTCTTATTTAATTATTTAATAAAATGTCTATTGTTATAACTAAATGATAATAGCACTTAAGTATTTTTAATATATATTTTATAAAAAAATTAAGAATAATTTATAATACAAATAGTTTTATAATATTAATTTGTTTGAAATTCACATTTATTTATTTTTATGAGAAATTATACTTGAATTTTAAAATTAAAATTTCTATTTTTTAAAAAATTATATTAACACATTAATTTATTTTAAAAAAATAAATTACTTATAAATTGTCACTTGTTATAGTTATTAAAATAACTTCTTATATTTGTGGAAAAAAATTATCCTTCATTTTTTCACCCCTTAAAATTTTTATATTTAAGATCTACTCTTTATATTTTAAAGGAAATGATTCTACACTTTTATTTTTATTTTTTTACATAAGACCATTTACTTAATGAAAATAGGGGAAAAAATATTTAAAAAAAAATTTAAAGTAAATTTTCTCAAATAAAAGTCATATATGACATTTTAAACTTGTTTAATATAAAATATATCATTTATTTATTACTGAGATTTGTTCCCTATCTTAAATATTTAAAAAGATCTTTATTATTGTAATTAATTGATAATGGATTGAAATATTTTTAATAAATATTTTTAAAAAAGAAAAAATAATTATAATAAAAATAATCTTATATTATTAAGATTTTTGATATACTATAAATTTACCATTCTTTTAATAAGTATTAAAAAAATAAAAATGATTTATCATAAAACTGATCCTATAATATTAATATTTTTAGTGTGTTTCCACTAGGGACTTTCTGCAAATATAAAACGTGGTTACTGAGCAGCCAGGAAAGTGCGCCGTGGGATATTTTCTCCTGAATGAAAGGGTAAATTATACAAGTCTTCAAAACCACAAGTCTTCCTAATGAGAGTGAAATGAAAGGACAAATTACGGGTCATAGTCTTATGTTAAAGTGGAAGTTATATAATAATATTATTATCATATATTAATAATATTATATTTTATAAATATAATATAATAAAATAAATAATAATATTTATGAATTATGAATTATTATTTTATGATAATATTTAAATATTATATAATATAAAATATGTATAATAATATATATAATTTTAAAATATGTATAATATATATTGTATAATATAATAGTATTTTAAATATGATTATATTATTTATTATTATGTGTATTAATATTATAAATATTATTTTATTTATATAGTGTAAGGGATATAATTTTTTGTTTTGGTATAACAAAGTTTTTGTTTTCGTATAGTAGGGTTTTGGAAAGTAGAGTGTACATCAATAATTGTATTTTATATAAAATTTATGATTGCTAACGAAACCTCAATTTTTGTGCATGAAAAGTTAAATAATAATAATATAATATTAACATAATATTTTAAAAAATTAACATTTGACTGTTTAATATAACCTAATTTATAAATAAATAATAATCTAATATAATTACTATAATATAAATATTGAGGAAAAGTAAACTCAACTACATATGTGGGTTTCATGTTATGTGCTTATGCTTTGATTATGTAACTCTTTGTTACTTGTCATTATATGAGTTTGAAACTTAAAAATGTTCCCAACAAATGGTGTGCCTAAAGTGTTCAAATATTCATGACTTCAAAAAACTTCAATACGAATAAACAAACATGAAGCATTTCGTTACATACATAATGATTGTAATTTTTTGCTTTCTAAAGCATGGGTTTTTAAAGTGAATGAGTGCAAATCAGTAGTTGTACCTCATTCAAAATATTATATATTCATCTATATAATTATGGTAGAGGCATTTTTATTGAGGGGCACATACCATAGATTTGTCTCACACATGGTATATGCCCTATCACGATTTTCATTGGCCCACTCACTCATTAGTTTGTTTGCTCTATCCCCTTTCATTACACTGGAAAGAAATATTGTGTCAGAATCTGTCAACATTGTATCAACGATATTATCATAAGGTGCCATTTTGCATCCCTTAGTGGGAAAGTTAACACCATTGAATACTAGATATAGTGTATAACGATGGTATGTGTTCATGTCATTGAAGATATTATCTTATATACTCTATCAAAACACAACTACAACTAGATTTTATTTGATCGGTGGTATATTTGATTTGCTTTGATTCTAAGGTAAGTATTTTCTTTGTCCATCCCATTTCCAAGTAAAGACCAAACAGAATTATCTCTTCTATATATAGTTGAGGAAAAACTAACAATAGTCAAAAACTTGTAGGAATGAGGAATTGCAAGAAGTATGTGATGTGCATGATATTTGAGCCCCTCCAACGGGTGGACAGTGAGTGTATGTCTATTGGATATCTTAGGGCCTATAAAATATAAATTTTAACATTATCTAGTTTAAATTATTCTCTAATTTAATAGAGGAAAGTGTTGAGGTATCTATTGTGTATAACATTATTTTCAGATCTGAGAGAGGTTCCTTATTTTTTAAATTTAAGAAATTATGTAGTTACCTACCTTTGTTGAAGGATCTTGTTGAAACCATTGATTTCTTTCCAAATCTAGTTGTGGTTATTGTAGTTCATTAGCTATTATGACATGCCCTCGCTCATGTTTTATTATTTCTAGGCAAATCCATTCATGGGTGTAGGATTTGGTACCAATTTTTAGATCTCGGATCTTAGAAAACCCTCAATAAAATCCACATGTCTATTCTCTCATTGAAATTTCCTGACAATGTGGGAGGCATCTCACAGTGACATTTACCAAGCCTGCATTTGTTTTCTATTTTGTTTCAAAATGTGGAGTTCATAGGACCCACACAACCAATGTAGAGGAAAGATAATAAAAAAATCACTACTTAATGTTTGAAGTTTACATATTTTATCTTACTATGTTTAAAGTTACCAATACATAGACACAATCATTGCTAACTCATTTCCAAATATTTTAAAGGTAGTGTTTTTGAAACATATTCATTCTAAAACCTTTGTCATTTATCCAATTTTGTCTACAGTGGGGTAGGAACCTTAGTATTACGTTTATATCTTTTTTGTGGCTTGAAAACAATAACATGATATCATAACACCACTGCTCAACTCATCAGACTAATGATATTAGACTTGTTATAATGATCTGAATCCCAACTAATTTTTTTAGGTGTAATGCACATTTTGTTACTCTATTGAGTGTGCATATCATTATGTAACATTTTTTGAAATAAAATCTATAGATTCTCAACTTTCAGGTAGGGTTTTTTGAAAGAAAGTAGGGAATTTGTTAAAGCCTTATTTTTTATGTAGATGGAGTAACCAATATGGACATGGAAGTCGATGTTGAACATAGTGATTGGTTATGCTTAGCACTCATGCACTCATAAAAGATCCTCGATTCTTAGTGTAACTGGTAGGTATGTTTAGAATGGATGGCCATGCTCACAATTGACCTCCACATCCCCATTGGTTAATATTAAAATTGGGAAACCTTATCATGTTTAAATTTTTTTCATACGACCATCTACTTAATGAAAATACTTTGCCCAATCTGAAATTGGGAAAGAAGTGTATTAATTATTCTAATATTAATTTGTTTTTTATTGTTATTAATATTATATATTTAAGTTGGTAGTTGACTCTTTAAATGACACTGCTTCTCACGATCTAAAATGTTTCCCAAATCATATATATATATATATATATATATATATATCACCTATATAAATTATATATATTTATGTTATATAATATTCTAATATTAATTATATTCTAATTAATATTTTATAATAATATAACAATAAAGTGGGTATTTGTAAAGTGAAAGAGTGTAAATTAATAGTTGTATTATATTCAAAACCTATGACTACGAAACCTGTCTCATATTTTGTTCACAAAACATTAAGAAATAAAAATTTTCTATTTTTTGTGAAGGTGGCAGTAGAAAATGAGGTTGTGTGGTTCTTAATATGGTGTAGCAATGCACTTTGTGGGAAGGAGGTGTTTTGTTTTATAGTGAACTTGAGCAATGGCAAATTGGTGGGGAAGGGTAAGCCCAAACAGAGAATGAAAGTGGTAAAAGATAACAAGGTGAGCTAGGTGGTGATGGTGAGGGACAATGATAGGGTATTTCAATAAGAGACTCAAAGAAGCCCAAGGAAATACACATATAAAGTTCAATGATAGGTTACATCTAACAATATAATTTGTAACTTCCATCAAACTATCTCAATTTCCCAATACATGATTGAAATGAGTGTCAAATATTCAATGATGCTTTTAAAACATAGAGAATGCACCATGTGTAAATTTAGACAAGTCTAACACTAGATTTAAAAAAAATTGTGTTAACTATATAAAACCTAATTAGATGATTCTAAAACCAATAAGACAAAAAATAGAAAAGGCTTCTTCAAGGAAAGATGCCTCTTATATAATATAATGGAGTGATGCATGATGTGATATGCAAATAGATATGGATATATATATTTACAAGCTTTTCTATTCTTGTTCTTAGTAACACTAACAACAACTAGTGTACTCATAACAATACTACTTATTTATCTTTACTTGTTGAATAAAGAAAGGTATAATTTGTACAAGGACCACAAGCATGACCAATTTTGTGTTTTTTTTTAAATGAGGGCTCGAATCCCCACCCATTTCTACATGCTCTATCCAAGCACTATCGTAGTTTGATCCCTCACAACATAATCATACACAATCTAAACACAAAGGATTTTGAAAAGACTCTCAAAATCTTTGACCCAAACAAACACTTTCAAACATATTGTCATCATGACAATATATGGTTGAAAAAATACATCTGAAGAGATATCTGTGTTCATTGAGATGTCACTTTTTTTAATCATGTATTGAGTAACTTAAATAGTTTGGTAGAACCTACATATTGTATTCACACATGTGACATCTCACTGAACTTTGCATGTGTCTAGTTAAGGATCTTCAAGTCCATCATTTGAAATACCCTATTGTTTCCCATCACCATCAATACCCACTTAATGTTTACATGTTTCATTACTTTCATGTTTTGTATGGCTTTGACCTTACCCTCAAAATGGGCTCAACTATCATGGGTTTTGCATGAGACACAGTTCTCAGTTTACACTCTTTTATGTAATCCTTAGAGAATTTTTTATAATTTTCCTAGGTCTGATAATGATTATGTGTAGTGAGAATGTTGATTTATTTCTCACAAGCTGGAAGAATGAAGTTCTTGAGCATTCACCTGAGATATGAGTCTGTACATTTGACTAGTCTAGAGGACAAGGTGGCTTCGGTAATGACCATATGAGGGGAGGTAATTTAAATGGAAAACATAATAGTCTATGTAGAGAAGGACAAAATTGGAAGATGAAAAGAGAAGGATAAGTTCAAAGAGACTTTCATTTCACATAAGTATGAACTTAAAAATGTACAACAAAAGATACAAGGTAGAAACATAAAATCATCTCTGGAGGTGTAATTATTATTAATGCAACAAATAAAGATAATCAGTCCTCATGACACCTTCATCCACCCTTGACAATAGAAAAATACCAATCAAAGATGTTGACTCTATGTAAGCTGTAGACCCCTTAAAAATGGGTGAAGGGCATGTAAAGTATTGAATTTGTTTACCATGACTAAGATTCATGCACTTATGAAAGGTTTTATTTTATAATTTATTTTTGTCAATTAAAAGAACTTGGTCAAGTGTCAATGCACATAAATGAATCTAAGATGTAAATGATAATGGGAGGTTGAAAAAGGGTTTCTAAGTCCTAGGTCGACCAATATGCCATTAATTAGTCTCATGGATGACATATCAAATGATTTATATGTGATTTGAGAGTAACTTGTTGGTAGTGAATCATGTCACAAGTCATTTGGATCAAACAATGAAGGTAATTTAAGATCTAATGTTTTAGGATTCAAGTGGAATAAGGCTCACAATGAAAAACATTAAATTTTGCTTGCCTAGATGTGACATTGTTTGCTACCTATATAGATTTAAAACAATATGTATCACTCATGAGATTTTAATGTGGAAAAACTTGCAAGCTTTATTGCATGAAGATGACCCTAGACTCTAGAGGACTAATGATGTGGTGTTGGTCTTCCTTATGAAAGTCTTGATGAAAATGCATTTTACAGTTTATTTTAATTGACATTAGAATTTTCCACTTAATGGTGATGATGCATTTACATTTATATAAAGAAAATGCACATGACTATTGACAAGGGGAGTGAAACCATCAACATGTGAAAAATTATATTTTTTCACCATATGAATGAGCTAATAGACCAACCAATAGATCACTACGTAATTGTCAAATTACTATATACCTTTGCTTTACGAAAATAAAAAATTACATCCCTTACATCATATAAATAAAATTATGTTTATAATATTAATGTATATAATAACTAATAATAACATATAAATAATATTAATATATTATTTTCTATTTATAATGATAATACAATATATATATATATATATATATATATATATATATATATATATATATATATATATATATATATATATATATATATATATATATATATATATATATATATATATAAGATTGAGGGTTGATAGGTCCCTCCCATGTTTTATTAAAAAAAAACCTGAATTACAAAAAGACCACTAGTCCCTCAAACCTAAAGAGCACAAGAGAGACCAAAAATACGACCAAACAAGGTTGATAACCAACAGAGAGACAACTAAAAACAATCCTGAACTAGATGAAACCAACATGCAGTGAGGCCTCCCTCTACCTTCTGAGAACCTTTGCATGGCTTCCTAATTCCACCATAAATTCTACCTTTCCCCTTCAAGTTACAAGATCACAAAATACAAGGAGTTGGCTCTAAAGCTAACCAACCCTTCTTATTTTTATTAACCACTATCCATTCCTCAGCTAGTTGTAGAGAATCATTTATAAATAACCTATCCAACTTGGACTAGGTTCCTAATAACCTTATCTCTATTGATTTGATTTTTAGCAACCTTTATTGGAGAATAAATCATTGTTGCTTCTGTTGTTTTGTTGCACTGATTATTATCTGCAAAGATTGTAAGGTGAGAAGGCAGGGCATCCTTCCACAAAGAAATCAATTTATTTTGTTTATGGTTTGGATAATTAACCACCAAATTCCTAATGTCAAAGCATTTTTGGCATATAAAAGGGATTCCTTTGTAATCTATAGATTGAATCCAGCAATTATCTTTGATTTTTAGGCTAATTTTTGCTAGGAGTTTCTATGAAATATCCATCACCACCAAAATCTAGTTGAAGGTGGTGTTTTGGAAGCCAGTAGTCAAGGAGTCTATTATCAATGATTCACCTAGTGCATTTGCAAGCTCGAGAGGTAGGAAGTTAACTAAAATTACAAAGGGAGGTGTAACAAATAAATCCACACGTGACTATTTGTTAAGTTTTCCAATAGGGAAATTAAATCAACAAACCAAGGTTTTCAAAAATGTTAATGGCCTTGTCTTGTCTTATAGAACTCTAGCTTGGTCATTCAAACAATCAAGGATTGTGATAAATAATCCATTTGCACGTGGATAGATTGCCAAGTTGTCCTCTATGAGCAGTTCCCAGTTTTAAAAGACCAAGTTATTTAAAAATAGTAGGCTAGGCCAATAACTATTGAATATGTAAATAAGCCCCCTAAAAGTAAACCATTTTGCAATCCTGATAATCTCATCAATCACTTCATATATAAAGTAGAGTCAAGGGTTGTTATCCACTACCTGGAGAGGAGGCTCCATTCTATCTTCTAGGGTTACTAGCTTAACAAAAAAATACATGAAGGATTTCCCTAACCCTTCACTTTATTTTCCAACCCATGCAACCTATGGCCACCCATCCATACCTACAACAAACCTCTCTTGGTATATTCCAGTCTGACTAGGCATGGAGGGTTTCTTTGATGTGTTGCCAGCTACCCATCCTGTCTCAAAAGATATAACCTATCTTTGCTGACAAATGGTTTGCCAATACCATTTTTACCAATTTTAAAGCTACTTCCCCCAAGAGCCCCCATTTGAGAGCCTCTGTCAGCGTTACTTCAGTTTTCAAAGCTAATCAGGGGTCTGCATTAACCTACCCAATAATTGTTGGTATCCCCACATCTCATTCCTGTATTTGTCACTAATGGATTGTAAACCCTACATTTGGTAAGGTCCCGAATAAAAATTGAGCTCCAGCCTGACTCCGTATTCTAACCTCAATTCTGTTATTAAAATATTATATAATATTAATTTTATATTATTATTACCATATTAATATGTTTGGTTATACAATATTTATAAAATATAGTATCATTGATAATATATTAAATTATTATAATATATATGTTTTGATGCTAACAATATATATATATATATATATATATATATATATATATATATACACACACACACACACACACACACACACACACACACACACACACATACATATATATACATACATACACACATATATAAACTATATTAATTATGTCATATATTATTATATTATAGTAATAATTAATATATTAAATATGTTTAATAATAAATTATATTACTAATAAAAATAAAAAATTATAAATATATTATATTATATAAAACAAATATTAACATATATAAAATATAATATTTTAAAAAAATATTAAGATGAGTTGAGTGGTGATAGTGAGGGGCAATGACAAGGTAGTTTAGATCGTATTGTACACTAGAGGGCCCATACTGTAAACTAGATCTAGATTCAAGGCAACTACTAGATTAACATGCCCTACACCCATTGAAATAGGTTTTGTAGCTTACAAGGAGTTAACATATTTGATTGGTCATTTCCTATTATCAAGAGTGGATGTAGACGGCATGAGAGTTGATTTGATTGTGACAGGACTCCATATTTAATGTACAACATGAATGATCTTTATAATGCTACTCATGTGAGAACAAGGAATTAAAGTTATGAGAACTATATTTATATATTCTAACTAAAAATATAATATATTGTATATTTATATGAATAGATATTATTAAATATTATTGTGATATATATATATATATATATACTTTTCACTTTACATATACTACTATATATATTATTAATAATATGTAAAAGACCAATTTTTAGTCGATTGAATAATGATGGTGTTGGAAATGGTGAGTGACGAGCAAAGGCATGTGGAAATTAATGGTGAGCAGTGAGCAGAGCTAAGTTAAGAGAAGAGAAACGAGCGACGCGTGGATGGTGAGCTTCAAAACCCCTTAGAGAAGGAAAGCAAAGTGATTGCAAAGGTTGCAAGGAAGCACAATCTAGGGCATCATTAAGAGGAGAAAGGGGATTCATCTTCTCTTTTGGAGAACAAGATTTTTCTAGATTGCCCTAATTCTTATATAACCCCTATCACAATTACAAAAAGTTCTATAGGAGATCAATCTTCAAGCTAACCTTTTTTATACTCCCTGTTTGATTCTAAATTCCCCCCTAGATGGCCTAGCCAAGGCTGGGGTTGAGTCTGATTGAGGTGATGATGATCTTCCTCAATTACAATTTGAATGATCTCGTTTGACCTGTAACATTCAGAATTTACAAGAGGAGGAATTGGTCCCTGTCACACTTGGAGATGTTGTAATGGATTTTTTTCATCGTCTCATTATATGGAAATTGATGATGATTTCCTCCAAGCTAAAGATCTGGACAAAGGAAGTAGATCACTAGTTTGTTGGGTTCTGTGAAAATAGACCTATGTAGAAAGATTCATCAATTGGATTAAGTCTACTTGGCACAAGGTGTCTTGTCCCATAGTTTTTATGTTAATAAGTGAATTCTTCCTAGTCTAGTTCAATTATGAGGAATATAGAGTATATCTTACTGAGTGCCTGGATTCATTTATTTTGTCCTATGAATGTAGTTATATCTTTTGTTATAGTTTGGATTTGACTATATAAGCTTCCACTTATAGTGTGATATCCTTTCCTGATCCAGTAAATGATCTCTAAATTTGGCCATTTTGTTAAATTAGACGATGATCCATCTTTGTTCCATTAGAACATTGTTTGGGTATGTGTTATGGTCAATTTTTCTAAACCTATCTATCACTCTACTAAGTTGTCATCGTCAAAGGATAATTGGGTTCAACTATTTATTATCGAAGGCCTATCATTTTGATGTTTTCATTGTAACAAATTAGGGCATATGTTGGTGGATTGATCCTCCACTTACTCTAGTTTCAGGCCTTCCCAGCTCTTAAAATGAAAAAATGTGGTTTTTTATAGCCCAGCATTAGAGAAAGTCTTTCTATAATGTTCTCTAACCACTGTTTTCCTCCAATGGGCAGCAAGCTTCAGGCATCTCATCAAAGTTTACTAGGGCACACTTTAAACATGGATTTTAAATCTTCATCTCCTCCTGCGAGTAGCATAATCTGGGTCTCTCCTTAGGGTCTCCCTGGGCTCTCATGTATCATGAATCCTAAAGCTCCAAGTGTTAGTGTGTCAATAGAAATAGGGTCTATCAAATATTTTCAATTAATTGAGGATTAGATGAGACCACATGAATCATTGATGGTGGATCGTTTGAGTACTTTTGGTGATTCTTTTGTTCAAGCACCTATGGATGGCATTTTGTCTTTTCTTTCAATTTTCCCTTTGACTTTTGTTGTGTCTCAGCTATGCTATTATCTAATGCTTAAATCTTTTAACTGAAAGCAATAGTTAGAGTTAGAAACAATAGCCCTTTGGTGCCAGCTACAGATATATTACCTTATTTGGGGAAGGACGGATCTCAGCTTCATATTGTTTCTTTACCAGATCAATATTTGCTATAGGTGTTTGACGAGGCAATCATTAAATGGTTGGGAGTGGGTTCAAAGAATTAGGTGGTCTAACAAAAATTAGAAGTAGATTTGATGCAATAAGGTTTAACTTATAATGAGGAATTAAGTGTAGTCATTGAGCACCAATTTATGCAAATTAATGGGGAGGATCAGGGTTCTCTTCCATGTGATGAAATAGCATCTATTGAGATCCATACTCTTACTATGACCTAATCTCTCCTCATGAAAGGCATAGAGGAAGTAAAAATGAAGCTAAGAGACTACAGTTGGATGCTATGCTTGCCATTGATGAAGGCTCGCAGTGAACTATGGATTCCCTTCTCTCGAGGAGGAGGAAGGAGAGCTAACTCCTCACCTTAGGAGAGGGCCTTTTTAAATGGTGGTTATTTACTTAATAGTCTAGTGTTTTGTAATTCTTATCAGTATTTAGTCTTTTAGTAGTTGGTTTTTTGGGATACCTATTTGATAGTGTGAGGTTGCTTGATCGAAGGGTTCACTTGTAATCATTTCTTTGGTTTTTTAAACCTTTTTATCAGGAAAGAGGCTCTTTTAACCCTTGTTAATCTATCAATATGTATATATGCACTTATATATGTATGGGTATAAATAGGATAATGAGGGATAAAAATGGGGCTTAAAGTGATTTTTTTCTTAAAATAATAATAGTTGAATTTGGAGAGAATTTTAAAGATGTCATAATATAAATTGTGGTATTTTGATTGTAGTTTCTAAACATGTAATATTTTTTGATACCTAAATAAAAGTGTGTGGAATTGATGCATTTATTTCAATGACATGGTACTTTTTTGTGAAAACATAAGGAGACTGCATGTGTTCAAACATGGTTTTTTAGAAGAAACGAATACATTTTTATATGAAATTTCATATATGGATAGAGAAAATGTCAGATATTGTAGATAATACTTTTAATTTATTTTCAGCACGTGTGTGTGTGTGCGTGCGTGCGTGCATCAATTTATATTGTTAAGAAATATGTTTTATAAAATTTTGATTATTGGTCAAAATTAATATTATTATAATAAAAAACCATAATATATAATTATATATAATATATTAATATTATAATAACAATAATTATTTTTATTATATATTTGATTACATATATTATTAACAATATGCATTATATGTTATATTAACATTTAGTATATATCATAGTTATTAATATATAATATAATTATATATAATATACAATATACTATTATAATATATTATATTTAAAATTTGTGTGTGTGTGTGTGCATGTGCATGTGCATGTGCATGTGCGCGCGCATGCGCGCGAGTTTTTTTTTTTTTTTTTTTTTGTGTGTGTGTGTGTGTGTGTGTGTGTGTGTGTGTGTGTGTGTGTGTCAAAAACTCAATGCCTTATTCCCACATCAGTGACATTATAGTGATGTTTCAATAAACACATCATATGTGGAGGCTACCATAATTAAATCAACACTCATGACATCCTCACCTTCCCTTGATAATAAAAATCAACCAATCAAATATGCCGATACCTTGTAAGCTACAAACCCCTCTATGATGTTTTCATGTCATGTAGATCTACTAACTACCTTGAATCTAGGTTTGGTGTATGATATGGGCCCTCTGATGTGTGATATCATCTCAAATACCTTGCGATTAGCCCTCACCATCACCACTCAAGTCATTGTAAAATATTTCATCACTTGCATGTTATTAACATCTAGATTAATTAAATCAAGGTTAACAATATATGGAAACACTAAACTTGGAACCCTAAAAGAAAGTGCAAGGTAATAAAAAACATGAAAGTGGTGAAAGATTTTAATGTACACTAGGTAATGATAGGGAGTGGCAAGGACAAGACATTTGAGGTGATACTATATGCTAGGGCATATTTTACACCAAACCCAGATTTAGGTAGTGGTTGGATTCCATGCGCTACATCACCCATTAAAAAAGGGTTCATAGCTAGCAGGGTGGAATTTTTTTTTATTTTTGAAGGTGGATGAGGATGTCATGAGATTTGATTTGATTTAAATAAGAATCCATGTCTGATGTATGCCACAAATTAATGATGCAATGTCATTTATGTGGGGACAAGACATTAAGGTCCTAAAGTCTATCTTGTTGCTTCCATTCATCGATGTGGAGAATATATTTCCACCTAAAAATAAAAAATTATGTGTCTTTTGGCATTCCTTGCACCATCGAGGCAACTATAGTTATATAGTTAGCATACAGGATTTTCCTTCTTTTTGGCATGAATGTTCACTAGATGCTTTGGAGACTATTTTAACCAATCAAAAAATGATGAAAATCATGATTATAGTGATGATAACATATCTAAAAAAAATTAGTTATATATAAAAAAGACAACCTAAACATTGAAAGTACATTCCTCCCCACACAAACACACACAGATGTGTGTGTGTGTGTGTGTGTGTGTGTGTGTGTGTGTGTGTGTGTGTGTGTGTGTGTGTGTGTGTGTGTGTGTGTGTGTGTGTGTGTGTGTGTGTTTTAAAATAATGAAATTTACTTGATCAGATGAGTCCCTAAGGATAAAAAACACATAAATTTACTTAAAAATATGTGGACTACTCCATGACAGGTTTTAGGTTAGATTCAAACCCCCTGGCCTAAATCTAAACTAATTTTGGAGGGAAGTGTAAAATTCAAAAGAAATTCTCCTACAAAGGGTGTGCGCCATTTACATGATGATAAGGGCCAATTAATATAATTTGTCATTTGGTACTGCTTCTAAATAGGGTATGTGTGTTTTCCAAAAGGGTGCACACTCTTTATAGTTCATAAATTTTACACCCTTTAGAAGACCACAAAGGCCAATCAATGTAATTTTTCATTTGGAACTACTTCCAAATAGGGTGTGAGAAATTTCTATAAAGGTGTACACCCTTCAAGTATTTCATGAATTTTACTTGTTTACCCATAAATTTTACTCATTCATTTTGTATTTTAAAAACTTGGAACTGGTTTTTCTTGCTAACACTAAAAATTATGCAACTTCTCCATTTACTATGTCTTAATTACTATAAATTATTCAATTTTTTTTCTACTTAGATTTATTTTTTCAAAGATAAATCACGAGTAGGGTAGTCACTGTAAAATACCAATTAAGTAAATAACAACTGAGGAGATTAAAATCAAGAGAGAAAAAGAAATAAAAAAATACAAGATAGAAAAGTTTCCATAAGAGCTTCTTTACAAGGTGAAGGTACTTCCTCCACACCGAATAAGATTTCAAATGAAAATAACATACCAAATTCCAGGAAATTTAATTTAGATATGTCTTCAAATGAGATAATATAAATTAATCAATCCTTGTTGAATGATGCAATTTAAAATATAGAACATGCAACTAATGAATTTGCATTGAGTAATGAAACACAATATAATGAATCATCCATTTATAATGAAGTTTTTGAACATGATGATAATAAACATCACATAATGACCCCAATCCATCTTTCCCCCAATGAAGATGAATTCACTTCCCCTATAGAATATAATGTTAACCAACACTCTAATATCCCTTCTATGGTTGAAGTGTTAACACTGTTTGATTTAACTAAAAAATTATCTCCTAGACATACACCTTCAAGGATAATGCAATGAACACCAAGGTATTTTATTAATATATATGAGAAAATAATAGAACCCATGGAAGGTAAAATTTCAAAAATAGCAGTTCAATGGCATGCTCAATGTGTCTGAGACTATGCTTTTGAGAAGAAAATCCATACAAAATGATGTCAACTATTTTTTCAAATAATAAAAATATAAAACATTTGCCACATTTTGCATAATTTAGGGTTAAGATCAGTCAGTACAGAGGGGTAATAATAATGTAATAATAAAAAATATATTTAATGCATTTAATAGAATAGGTAATATAACTCAAAAATATATATTAATGTGGAAAGATGAGTAACAATAGAATCTATAGTGAGTAATTCAACATCTAGATCTCGTTTTATTATTCAAACAAGTGCAACCCTGATCTTGAATAGGAAAACTCTAATAAATTTTATAAAAAGAAGAACAAGGATCTATGACCCTTTAGTCATAGATTGTTGGGCATTTAGAAGTAAACTCCCATGAAAAGATAAGTATTAGTTGAAGGAACAATAAATTTGATTGATTTTTTTTGCTATGATAACACAAGGTTCATATCTAATCTAAAATATGTTGTTAAAATAAGAAATTGTTAAAAAAATGGTGAGCCACATGCAAAATGTTTCTTAGACATGACACAAAAATATTTTTTTTAAAGATATTTAATCATAAATTGATATTAGCTAAAGGTCATTTGAGATGTGCAAGCCTTTCTATGTTAAAATAGACCAAACATGCACCACATATTGTTTTAGGATCCATGTTGAATTTTGTTATGCATTTTGATTATTTTTGTCATATGCATTGTACTTTACATGCTGATGAGATTATGTAGGAATGTATGCTAGCTCCTCCACATAAAAAATTAAGAGAGTTAATCCCAAGTCTTTTATATCAAATACCTAAGGGATACTTTTGTCTTTTCAAAGAATGTTTAGATGGAATATGTAACACTTATGGTGGTTTGTGACATTTGACTAGTTATATACACGAATACATTTCACATGAATTTGAAAAAAAAAAAAAAAAAAAGTTTATTTTAAAAATTACAAATCTGTAAAGTATGCATTAAAATATGAAAAGAGTCATTAATATATGTGTTCATTACGACAAAAATATTTTTATATAATTTCTTGTTGGAATTCAATAAAAATATTATTTACTAATATGCAAGACACAAACACAAAGAAAAATGGTTAGATATTTAGTGCAGGTTATGAAATGATAACTTACTATTGGGACCATTATTTTGGTTTTGGACTTTGATAAAAAATTACATACTAAAACCATAGAATGAGGTTCAATATATGTATAATGCTTCAATTAAATTTGTAATTTTATTTATATTACATTTAGACATGTCCTTAATAATACGGAGGACAATAAAAATATTTTGAGGGAGTAGCACTTTTATAAGAGTAATGACATATCACATTCCCCATAGTTTGCCTGAGGTTATTGTGAGATATTTAAAATAAATATGAATGAAATATAAATCATCTTTAATACACACTATATGTGGTCAAATAATTGTGTAGGATAATTTAAGAATTCTTGAATGTCTTCTAGTTAAATAGGATACATGAAAAGAATGGGGTTCAACATTTTTGGAGTTTATTTGAGGTTGGGTATGAAAAAGGGTAACATGATCATGTTGGTGCATGCGTAAAAATATCCCTTAAAAAAGAGTAGATAAAATACAAAAATGGTGTTGAATTGATTGATATTGCTATTATTGTGACTTGCTATAATGAAAAAAAAATTGTTGTTGAAATAAATATTCTCATGTGTGAATACTATTTTAGTTAATTGAGGAAATAAATAAGGCAATGTAATAATATTTTAGTATAGTACTTAGATAAATTATTTTCCACTCCATTTGAAGTTCAAAATCTAATTCATACACTATTTATACTATGGATATGGCATGTTTTTATTTGGGATATATGGAATTTCATTAGAATGAATACGAATCAAAAAAATGGGTTGACAAATGGTATTTTAGAACCCTAACACCTATGGAGACTATAAATTCATTCCAACCACTAGGGGAACATGAAATGCATCATTAGTTGACTTTGAAGACATATCAAATCTTGGGCAACCAAGTAAATATTATTATAATTTAAATGCAGCATTAAACATTAGAGATCTATTATTATTTTCTTGCATTTCCTTAAAATTTGATTATACTTTGAATTTAGAGAAAGTTTTTGTATTAATTTCAATTGAGTAAAATGACGAGGGAATAGGATACTACTTGTCTTGGATGGATAAGATCTAGTTATCCTATTAGATTTGTGGTGTTTATAAGAACTTGATTTCATGAATAATTTCATAAAAACATAAAGTAATGGTTATTTGAGGACTTTTAAATGAATAGGGTGATGATTCATTATTCAAATTTGGTTATCACTACAAATATTCATATGATCAAATTTCATGGAAATCCTCACAACAAAGTTTTGTGAAAATTTTGTGAATCCAAGCATGAAGCAATTTTGAAACACTGAAAAACAACCCTGATCCCAAAGGTACATTGGATTCACTTAGTAAGGTTAGTATTCAATGTGTCTGACATTTTAAATTACTAAAGTTAACTTATATTATTTATTTTATTTTATATTTTAATTAGTTTTTTATTATGTGTTTTCATTTATATTTGAAATTTTTACTAACAGACTTAATATAGGTTATTAGTACCAGATGAGATTTCACCTTCACGTGGTCGATGATGTGAGTAGAGAAGATTATCTTTTTGAAACAAAGAAAAGACTATAAATAATAAATTTTGAATATAAAATTTTCTTCCTCATCCTAAGTGGCATATAATTCTCCAAGGGGTGCTTATATAACTCTCTCATGCATTTTTAGGAGATGACGGTTCATCTCTACCCATCATAATTCTCGTGCAATACCCACCTAAACTTCAATCCATTTTTACACTCAATGACAAGAAGATTCTCTTGAGGGATGCATCTAACCACCTAAAAATGTTGATATTTTTAGGTAATCAAGAGTTTATGGAGACCATTTAAGTGTTTATACACCCATCTAAATGTGTTTGCAAATGTTGGGCTAGCGAGTCAAAAGATATGCTACCCACTAACTAGATTTTGGTCCCTCAATAGAGATTTGGCTCTGAGATAAAATGCACCATCATGTATCCCAAGCTATGAGTGTTAGATAATCATTTATGATGTGCTTATAGGACTCATCGATGTAAATTTAAGCATTAGCAATTTGTCTCTACCCCTCACGGTTATCCTGCAACAACCACCTAAAGTTTATTTTGTTTCTACACATAGGTATGAGAAGATTCTCTTGAGGGATACATATAACTACCTATAAATTTTAACCCTAGGATGTTATGGAGAGTGTAGGGAGGCCATTCAATAATTTATATACTCATCTGGACATGGTCAGGAAGATTGTTCATTAATTGGTATAGCAATTCAAAATATATGCTACCCACTGACTAACTTTTGGTGCCTTAATAGAGATTTGGTTGAAATAGAAAAAGTGGTGTTGTGTCTCCCTCATCTCAAGTGGTAGATTATCCTTTAGGGTTGCTTTTATTACTTTCTCATGTATATGTAGGAACATATGTTTTGTCTCTACCCCTCATGATTCACCTATAACAATCACCCAAAGTTCTCTCCATTTTTACACTTAGGGATGAAAATATTCTCTTAAGGAATGAAACTATTTACCATATGAGGTGATGGAGAGCATAAGGATGCCATTTGAGAGTTTATATGCCCATTTAGATGTGTCTATTTAGATGGTTCATTGATTGGACTAGCGAGTTAAAAAATATGCTACTCAAGATTTTACTATGAAATAAAATACATTGTCATGTCTTTCACAACCTATTTTATAGATAATCCTATAAGGGGGTAGTTATAGGACTCTATCATTAAACTGTATGTGATAATGGATCATCTCTACCCTTATGATTCTCCTACAATACTTGCCTAAAGTTATTTCTATTTCTACACTTAGGGATGAGAAGCTTATCTTGTGAGATGCATTAGCTCACTTGAAACTGTCAAACCTAAGACATGATAGTGAGTGGATGGAGGCCATTCAAGAATTTTTAACACCTATATAGTTATGTCTATAAACACAGTTCATCAATTTGGCAAGCGAGTTAAAAGATACACTACCCACTGACTAACTTTTGGTCCCTTACAAGAGATTTGGCTGCAATAAAAAATCATCATCATGTTTCCCTCATCATAAAAAGTAAATAATACTCTAAGGGTGATAATATGACTCTCATGTACAATTGTAGGCACTAAATATTTAATTCTAACCCTAATATTTCTCCTGCAATTCTCACACAAAATTCTCTCCATTTATGCACTTAGGGATGAGAAGCTTCTCTTAAGGGATGTATCCATCTAACGGTAACTATCAACCTACGGAGACAACAATGAGTGGAGGGATGGCATTTGATAGTTTATATGGCCATATGGAGGTGTCAACAAAGATATTTCATTGATTGGGATAATGTTTCTAAATATACACTACCCACTGACAAACATTTAGTATTTTAATAAAGAATTCACTATAATAAAAAATGCATCATCATGTCTCCCACACATTGAGTGATAAATAATAATATTGGGGGTGCTTATAGAATTTACTTATTTCATTTTAGGTGTTGACAATTCATATCTACCCCTTATGGTTCTATTGTTATGCTTGTCCAAAGTTATCTATGTTTATACACTTTGGGATGATAAACTTCTCTTGAGGGATGGGTTTGAACACCTACAATTGTCAACCCTAGAAGGTAACAAAAAATAAAGGGAATCCATTCTAGTGTTTATACACCTATCTAGACATGTGCATGTAGATGGTTCATCAATTGGGCTAGCATGTTAAATAATACGCTACCCGTTAACCAAATTTTGGTCCCTTAAGAGAGATTTGGTTGTGAGATAAAACATGTCATCATGTCATTATTTTTTCTCTGCCCCTCCTAGTTCTCCTGCAAGGCCCACCTAAAGTTCACTATGTTTCTATAATCAGGGACAAGAAGCTTCTCTTGAAGGATGCATCTAGTGTCTTGAAAATTTTAACCCAAAGAGGTGAAATAGAGTGGAGGGATGATATTATAAAATTTATACATCCATCAAGACATTTCTACATAGTCAGTTTATCAATTGGGCTAGCAAGTCAAAAGATATGCTACCCATTGACCAACTTTTGGTACTTTAAGAGAGATTTAGATGCAAGATAAAATGCATCACTATTTCTACCTCACGTTGAGTAGTATAAAATACTCTATGTAGTGATCATATGACTCACCTATGTAAATTTAAGCACTAAAGATGTGTCTCTTTTGCTCATGGTTTTCTTGTAATGCTCACTTGAAGTTCACTTCATTTCTACACATAGGGATGAGAAGCTTATCTTGAGGGATGCATTTTTATACCTACTAATGTCATCCCTAGGTCCAAAATAAGAATGGATAGAGGCCTATATATTATTTATACACCTATCTAGACTTGTATATAAATATAGTTCATCGATTGGGCTAGCGAGTCAAAAGATACACTACATACTGACCAATTTTTGGTTTTTTAAGAAAGATTTAGCTACAAGATAAAATGTATCACCATGTCTCCCTCATCATAATTATCAAATAATCCTATGAGACTTTATTATGAAACTATAGGCATTTATGGTTTGTATCTACCCCTCATGCTTCTCCTACAATGCTCACCAGAAGTTTTTTTTTGTTTTTATACTCAAGGACAAGAAGCTTCTCTTGAGGGATGCATCCAGCCCCCTAAAAATGTCAACATCAAGACTTGATGGAGAGTATATGTAGGTCATTATAATATTTATACATCCATCTAGATGCATCCATGACCTTAGTTCATTGACTGGGGTAGTGAGTCAAAATATACACTACCCACCAACCAATTTTTATTCATTTAAGAGAGATTTCACTGCAAGAAAAAAAATTATGCTATGTCTCTAAAATATCAAGTGGTATATAATCCTATATGGGGTGATTATATGACTTTAAATTGAAATTCTATGTACTGACAGTTATTTTCTACCCCTCATAGTTCTCTTACAGTGCTCACATGAAGTTCGCTCTGTTTATACACTTAGAGACGAGAAGTTTCTCTTGAGGGATGTGTGTAGATGCTTTTAATTAGCAATTATGGGAGATAAAATAGAGTGTTAATAGGTCATTATAGTGTTTATAATCCCACCCAAACATGTTTTCATATTTGGTTCTTAGATTTGGCTAATGATTCAAAAGATACACCCCCTACTGACCAACTTTTGGTCCCTTAAGAGGGATTTAGCTGCGAGAAAAAAATACGTCAACTATCTTCGTCATCTAGAGTGGTAGATAATAATTAAGGAGTGATAATAAGACTCATACATGAAACTATAGGCATTAAGATTTCACCTCTACCACTCATGGTTCTCCTGTACTGCATGCCTAAAGTTCACTCTGTTTCTACACTTAGGGACAAGAAGCTTCTCTTAACAGACGTGTCTTTCCACCCAAGCTCAATGGAAAGTGGAGGGAGGCCATTCCAAATTTTATATTCCTATTAAAACATGTTTGTATAGATAGTTTTTTTTATTGGGAAAGTGAGTCAAAATATACACTACCCACTGACCAAAGTTTGGTCCCTGAAGAGAGATTTGACTGTGAGAGAAAATGCACCAACATGTTTCCCTTGTCCCAAATGGAACCTCATAATTTAGGGGGTGTTCAAATAATTTCCCATACAATTGTATGAACTTTAGATTCATCCATATCCATCAAAGATCTCAGTTACTCCTACATACACATTATGGGAATGCACATATACATGATTATATCTGCTTATGGGTATTGGGCTTTCCCTCTACTCACATCTGTAGGATATTGGGAGCATCCATATTATATGATATTGATAATTCCAAATTATATCATTATATGGTCACATTACATTATCATGTGTGGGTTATTATGTACTTACACATGTCTTATCCATGCTTATATATTATATAAGTTACTTGATATGCTATGCATTTGATGTTTTTTGCTAACACATTTGATCCATGGGATATTATGGCATGTTTATGTTGGTTGCTTAGATTTTAATTTATGTACTTCCTTGAGTTTTTTGCCTTATTATTGTCTTACTTGTTTGAGCATTTAAATATTCTATGTTGTATACATCCCCTATGTCTATGTTTACCTTTTTAGAAATTTTAATATGTCATTGCTCATTCTTCAACATTTGAATATGTTACCCCTTGATTTGTGTACATTTGACTAAGTCACATCCATTCGATTTTGTGGCATTTCAACATACCCCTTATTTGGAATCTCCTATTACCTTTGTTTATTGACTTGATTTTGAGTGGTCTTGTATGAGTGCTTGTTTGCTTGTTGAGCTTGTAATATTACTATATGGACATTTCCATGATATTTATCATGTATATTAGGTGTACATGTGATCACATTAGTTTTATATATTTTAATTATATATTTACTTATGCACATTCTTCTGCATGCTACATGGTTCAATCATACAATATACAACTATATGGTTATCCTTTTCATTTGAGGTGAGGTAACTACTAGGTACTATTTTTACCTCACCTTAAATTGAGGGCATATTCAATAGGGGCATGTCATATGGACATGTCTTTCACACATTCACAATTTTTAGATTGAGTAAGGGCATGCTTATGAGGCATGTTTTCCACACTCATCTAGTATCTTTTTACTTATATCAATTTGAATATTTATTGGGGTCATGTCATATCGACATGGTTTACACACATTCATAGTTATCGGATATAATGGGGTCATGATTTGGAATCATGTTCTCCATGCCTACGTAGCATTCAACATACCCTGATTACAATGGGGGCATATTTTAGAAACATGTTCTCCACATTGGCACTTATATTATTTTTAAAATTTCTCCATATATAGTGGGGACATGTTATGGTAACATTTTATTCACGTTTGTTCAAATTGGTAAAAACATAAAGTTATATGATTCAAATACATATTTGTGGTAGAATTATATAAATGGTACCATTGTTATACATAGTTTTAGCATGAGACATATCTAAGGTGAATATGTTATGAAACATGTGCCTAATATCTTAAAATATAAATTAGTTTAACATTTTATAACCATTGCACATATTCATACCCCATAAAAGTTTACAAAATTTGTCAAACCAATCTATAGTAGTAGTATGTTCACCTTTTGGTATAGTTGAGGTGATCAAGTCACTTAATATTTCCATGTTTTAAGGTTATATCTGATTGTAACAACCAACCTCACCATATTATAAGTATTATTGGGTTTCATGGTGTAGCTAATCTCACCTGCAATGTAGGAACTCACTTTTACTCCAAATTTGGGGACATGTGCCTTCCAATATCTCTCTATCTCCTTAGATATATGCACTTTACATATTTATCTATATTTATCTTAATCTCAGTTTCAGAGTCTATAACTAAATATGTTTTTCAAGATGGTTACATTAACACACGTGTACTCCTAAACCTTTATCTTTCTCTTTCAATTTAAATCTTTTCATGTACTTTCAATTCCAGATTATATATATTTATTATACACTATAACATAATCTCAGTTATTAGTTAATCACCAAGAAATAACTCAAATTCAAATCAATCAAATATAAGGTGTATATACATATACATGTACTTATTTTTTCCTTTAAACTAACAATTTCATTATTAGATTGAATGGGGGGAATGTAGATGATATTTTGTGCTTATGTAGCACCTCAGTCATGTTTATTTAGAAAATTTAGACCTTGGCTATTCCTCTTTGTTTTACACTCTCCTTATTTCTACAATCCTCACATATGCTCTAACTTATGCCCCTTGGCCTATCTCTTAGTTTGACTAGTCTTATATTGATGACACATATATCCTATCTTTCTCATAATGTTTAAAATGTTCTTATCTTACACCTTTACAAGTTATGAGCTTGTACCTACTTTCTTCCTCCCTTGACACTAATGTCTAAGATATATAATAGTGTCAATGTTATTATCCTAAGCTGACATAAATGGGAGTGCCCTAAAGTCATCCAATTTGTAAATAAAATGTATTCCATTGGTTGGCGTAAGTGAGTTAATGCAAGTTATCTCTAGATAGGATAGGTATAAATACAATATCAACCCTCATTCATACTTCACCTAGCAAAAAACTAAAGAAACCAAGGCAACTTATCAAAATCACTCTATTCGGCATTTAATTGAGAAACTATTTCCCTATTTGCACACCAATAATAGGTACACCACATCTACATGTATGAAGTACGAAAAGAACAATCACAAGGTCTTATTTTCCAAATTAAAAGTCTAGGTCACTGTTATTCTTACCTTACACACATTACATGATTCACACATAAGCTCACATGTAAGGGATAACTACATGAGTCTAAGGCCCTCTTCTAGAGTATTGGCTATGTAGGAAACACCATTAATAGTAGGGTTATTAGGGTCAACTTGATATTGTGTGCCCACTAACCCATTTTTCTCTAAGGTTACTATGAAGGTAGAAAATTAGGGTTTTCCATTTCATGAAGAACAACAGTCCATGACCTAAATTTGAATAAACCAAATCAAGGGCACTGATGAACCAAGAAGCATATAGGTGATTACATCCTATTTCAATATATATTATGTATATAAAACTAATGTTAAACCCATATAATAGCATCAAAGAGACCATCCAAGGCTAATGTTGTTGTCTAAAGAGCTGGAGGCACTATATCAGAATATGGAAATTGTTATAGAAATATCTTTCTACCCACTTCCTACATGTTATATATCCAGCAATATGTTAGCCTCAGAACTAGATAAATACTTCATTTATTTGTCATTTTTTATTTCTAGCATATTTTTAGTTTCCACTAATAGCTTATCTTAGTTTAATAAATTTAGTATATGGTATATATGATTTTGAAATTTAATTATCCTACTAAAAATATGATATTCACCCTTGTACCTTATCATTTCTATATTTTTAACCTTATCTACCCAAAATGATACTTATCCAAATTAGGGTTAAATAGTATGTTGCCTTCAAGCTAATTCACATCAAGTTCATCAAATGTTTAACCAAAATTTAAATAAGTAGGGGTTAACCAGAGTTAAGGTTTATTATATTAGCTTTTATAAAAGGATGGTGAACTAACCTAATGAGAAAGATAATTAATAAAAAACTCAAACAAGTAGTATTCTAAATTCATACTACTATGATTGTTAAAAATAGTAAAGTACACCTATTTCTAGATAATGTAATGAATTGGAAACAAATGATACTTATCTAATTTATTGTGCTCATGTAGCTATAATATGTAACATGCTAGAATTGGAGTAGAATATGATCTTGGAATAGTCGTTAGATTCTAAAAATAATATTTCTAGGGCCTTAGGTACTTACATTAGATCTAGACTATTGTATCCATGTAGGTGTTTGACTTTGATGCATGTGTCATGTATGTAATACTAACTGGATCTAGATGAAACCAACTATAACCTTCTAGTTTTTATTACAGCTTTATTTTAATGTATAAAAATCATGCACACATGTTGTTTATCTTTTTTAAATAATCAAACCTTAGCTTCTTCACCCTTGGAATGACTGTGGGAATAGTGGATTAGTGGGCTCATAGTGTCAAGTTTCTCTAAGGACTCCTATATAAATGGGCACTACCTACATATCAAATACTCTGAAGAGGGCCTTAGACTGTGTATTTCTCCCCTACATGTTGGCTTGTGTGTCCATAAAGATGCAGTGTGTGCTAATCAAAGACATGCACCGACCTAGCTTGTAACTTGGCAAATATGAATCATGAATTACCCTTTGAATTATTCACACCTATGGGAATACTAATCTTGTGAATGATATTAAAATAGGAATGAATATGGTAGGTTTTCTCACTTGAATTATTTATTGATTGTTTCATGGTATGTTTCCTTGTGAGTTCCTAATGTTTTTCTAAGTGAGAAATAAATGAAGGTTGATCTTGTATATATACCAATCCATTTCATAAATATATCACACTAAATCACTTAAGACTAACCTTTAGTATATGTTTCATTTGTAAATTAGATGAATTTTTGGTAGTGCACACTTTGTAGGAAATGTGGACACTTGCATCAACATAAGTGTTTGTATGGGATGAAAGTGTCAAGGAAGATAAAAAATAGGTATAGGCTCAGAACTGGTAGTGAAGGATAATAATTAGGTTTTGACATTTTTTCATAGTTTATAAGGCCTGGTCATTAAAATAAAAATCATCAAAATAAGAAATAAACAATTTATGCACAAAGAGATAGTGAACGTGATCCTTTCGGTAGTGGTTAGGTCTAGACTAAGAGGTACAACCATGACAGATATTTTTCAAGTTTACAAGACTAAGGTACTACATAAATTAGATTTAGTATCTACATTACCCCCCTTAATCTAGTAATTAGATAGATAGTTTAAATAAAATAAATGCATACCTAGATGTGTGTACACACCTTGTCTTTGCATGAGCTTAACTTGAGTGTTTTTTTTGTGACTGACCTAAAACTAAGAGCATGTTATAGTATATAATTAGTGTATGAAATATAAAATTTAAATAATTTGAAATGATTGAAAGTAGTAAGATAAAGGTTAAGAATACACCTATGTGTGGATGTAACCATCTTACCTTTTGGTAATTTGAATTGAAAATATGCCACATTATAAGCTATTGAATCTAAACTTAGGAAAACTTTGAACCTACAAGTGCATATATATATATATATATATATATATATATATATATATATATATATGTCCCCAACCTTGGTGTAAGGGTGAGTTGCAACATAACCATTTGACTTGTTTCATCTCAATTGTGCAACCCAAATATGTGCATGATCAGGTGAGTGAGAGAATTTAAATCAACTCAAAAAATATATATCTAGTGAACATGGATTATTTAATTAAATATAACCCATAATTTTGGTAAATTTAGATGATTTAATCAAATCTAACATATAATTTTGGTAATGTTGAGCGATTTAATCAACTCAACCTCCCAAACATGAACCAACTACTACAATAGTTTGACTCAATAACAATCCATAAAAGTCCACCCTAGGTAGAATAATAATCCATATTAGTATTTGAAAATGTTAAAATGATTTGATTTTGCAATTTTAGGTGCCCTTTGCATGGAATATGCACTGCAAATATGTCTCGATCTAAAATCTAGGTATAATAACAATATCAATGTATAGAATACTATCAAAAATATATATCTAAATCATATAACTATGAAATTTGGGGAATTTTAAATAGATGCAAGTGTGGAGGACTTGTCTCTATGAAATTCCCCTATTGAATTAGGAGAATCTAAGAATTTGTGTAAATTTAGAGAACATGTTTCCATAACATTCCCCCACTATAATCTAGAAATGTTGAGTATTGAATAAGTTTGGAGATCATGCCTTTCTTACATGCTCCCATTATAATTTGAAACTATGAAAATATGGAATACAAGACTCTCTGACATGCCCCCACTGATATTTCCCCCACCCGCCGCAAGCCCCCACTTTGAGGTGAGGGGAAGTATAATCTAGTAGTTCCCTTATCTTAAAAGGATAAGATAATTTTATAAGTTATGTATTGATTAGGTAGCATATATGAATAACATGTCTAGGTAGATATAACATTAAATTATATAGTATGTGATCACATCAAGTCCTAATATGCATAATGTAGATCATGGAAACATCTAAAGAGTAAAGTTACAAGCTCAACAAGTAATCAAGCAGAAACACAAGAGCAGTCAAAAGTAAAGCAAAATGAAATGGTTCTAGGAGACCTCATACAAGGGGCATGTTCAAATGCCACACAATCAAAGGGACATAACTTATAAAAATGTTCATAAAACATATGACATATTTAAATGTCCATATATAAAAAAAATAACATGTTCAAATGTCAAAATAGGCAAACAAAGGCACAGGGGCCACAACCAATGGAGCATATTCAAATGCTAAAATAAGTATACAATGCAAGATAATAACAAGAAATGAAACATATTCAAGGAAGTACTAATTTGGCATCTCCCTCAGGATTCCGTGCATGTATAATTTCATTGAAATATTTTTGGGCAAATTTGGCTTGGTTTTCATTTTTCTAGTCTAAGGTGTCAAAATATATTCACTTGATAAAGGGATTGTGTTAGCTAGGTTGAAGAGGAATATCCCCAATCATTGACAAAGATACCCTAAATATGGTAAGGTCAAGATAAATTTTTATAGAGCCTCAAAAGGTAACTCAGGGGTGGCTAGTGGTACCAATGTTTTTAAGGATCATGATGGTCATCCCCTTCTCATTTTTTCTCATGATCTTAGAGTGAAGACTAATAATTTTACAAAGGCATATGTTCTTCTAAAAGGAACTCAAATTACCCTCTTTCACAATTGGGTAAATATGACAGTCGAAACTACTTCATAAGTGGTCATCAATGCTTTGATGTCTAGGAAAGATGAAGCATGTAAAATCCAAATTATCTTGGATGAATTCAATGGGGTGATAGATCCTTTTGAGAACTTGGAGTTTCATCACACAAAATGTAAAGGTGATTCCATTGTTGATTGGGATGAAAATGGTAGGGTTAATTCCCTTTCTACCCATAAGGTGGAATAACATTAATGTCCTTTCTATAGATTTGGTGCAGGATAGCTCTTTGTTTGTTATTTAAGTTATATCCTTTTTTCTTTCTAAGAATAGTTTTGTATACTTTCGGACAAGCTTGGCTTTGGAGGGTGTTTGGGTTATAATACACATAGTTAAATTCTAAACATTTTTGATTTGGTAATATGAATGAAGTGAGGGAAGGCATTGAGGGGTAACAGTCACAATTCCTTAGGATAACCTATTAACTATCTCAATCGGATCTATAGTCTCATAATTGCTCATGAGATTGGTTTAAAGAATATTAATGTGGTTCTCATCATATACGTGATTAAAATGAATAATAATATGTTTATGATAGAGCCCAGAAGAAGTTGAAGAAACTCTAAATAAGTGCCATGTGTTGTTCACAGTTAACCTCAACCAGAACTCACCAGAGGATAAGCACTTTACCTCAGAATTAACATTGATGTTTGTGGAACCACATTACTTCAAACTTTTCTTATCCAATAAGAAAACTGAAATAAATAGTAAAAAAGCCTAATCACCCTTACACACAAACATAGAAAAATATTAAATAATAATTTCTTTATTATTTTCTAAAAATTTAATTAATATTTGTAATTTAATTTGTAAACCTTATCTCAAAATTAAAAGTGATATTTGTGGAACCACATCAAAGACTTTTAAAACTTAGATGCTTAATACTGACCTTTCTCAGGTAACTCAGCCCCACAAGAAGACTGGCGAAGGTAGTAACAAGACCTAATCACCATGATACGCGAACATAGAAAAAGTCTAGATGGCATTTTCTTAGTTATTTCCTAGAAGTTTTGTTGATGTTGAGTTTTCTTATAATTTTTCCAATTTTTGGGTATGTGTCTCTCTTTTTTCATGGGTTCCATTAATATTATTGACCTGCAGTGAGAATTAATGTCTAAATAAGATGGCTCTGTTATGGTAGTTGTTGAAGCTATGGAATGTCTTTTAGGAGCCAACTGAGATTTTTGTAAACGCCTGATGGATAGATTAGTAAGTGCTTATTTTGTGGCCCAACTTTTATCCCTTATTATACCATGGACATTGTATCTTCTCCATCTAAGTTATCTTGTTCTTCCCATAATTGCTACAATTATATCGATAGCATCTGTTGTTGTCTTCTTTTTTATTTACTTGGTACATCAATTGAATATCTAGGAAGCTACTTTTTGATGTTGGTGTTAAGCCACACTCAGACTGAAGATGGACTGGTCCAAGAGGGGCCAGTAGCTCAGTGGTAGAAAACTCCAGCAGTGTATGGAAGGTCCTAGGTTCGAGTCCTAGTTGGTCCATGTCTCATCAATATAACTTTAAAATAATATGTATCACTCATGAGATTTTAATGTGGAAAAACTTGCAAGCTTTATTGCATGAAGATGACCCTAGACTCTAGAGGACTAATGATGTGGTGTTGGTCTTCCCTATGAAAGTCTTGATGAAAATGCATTTTACAGTTTATTTTAATTAACATTAGAATTTTCCACTTAATGCTGATGATGCGTTTATATTTATATAAAGAATAGGCACATGACTATTGACAAGGGGAGTGAAACCATCAACATGTGAAAAATTATATTTGTTCAACATATGAATGAGCCAATAGACGTAGATCATTACGTAATTGTAAAATATTTTAGGCTTCAGGAAGAATATGGCCTCACAATGCAAAACATTAAATCCATCTTGTTTGAATATAACATTGTTTGTTATCTACATAACTTAAAAATATTACGTCTCACTCATGAGCTTTAACATTGTACAAAATCAAATTATAAATAATAACAATATATTACTATATACCTTTGCTTTACAAAAATAAAAAATTACATCCCTTACATCGTATAAATAAAATTATGTTTATAATATTAATGCATATAATAACTAATAATAACATATAAATAATATTAATATATTATTTTCTATTTATAATGATAATACAATATAACCACACACACACACACACACACACATCCTATTTATAATACCCTGAATTACAAAAAGACCACTAGTCCCTCGAACCTAAAGAGCACAAGAGAGACCAAAAATAGGACCAAACAAGGTTGATAACCAATAGAGAGACAACTAAAAACAATCCTGAACTAGATGAAACCAACATGCAGTGAGGCCTCACTCCACCTTTTGAGAACCTTTGCATGGCTTCCTAATTCCACCCAAAATTCTACCTTTCTCCTTCAAGTGACAAAATCACAAAATACAAGGACTTGGCTCTAGAGCTAATCAGCCCTTCTTATTTTTATTAACCACTATCCGTTCCTTAGCTAGTTGTAGAGAATCATTACTAAATAACCTATCCAACTTGGACTAGGTTCCCAATAACCTTATCTCTATCGATTTGATTTTTAGCAACTTTTATTGGAGAATAAATCATTGTTGTTTCTGATGTTTTATTGCACTGATTATTGTCTACAAAGATTGTAAGATGAGAAGGGAGGCCATCCTTCCACCAAGAAATCACTTTATTTTATTTAGGGTTGAGATAATTAACCACCAAATTCCTAATGTCAAAGCATTTTCGGCATATAAAAGGGATTCCTTTGTAATCTATAGATTGAATCCAACAATGATCTTTGATTTTTAGGTTAATGTTTGCTAGGAGTTTCTATGAAATATCCATAACCACCAAAATCTAGGTGAAGGTGGTGTGTAGGAAGTCAGTAGTCAAGGCGTCTATTATCAATGATTCACCAAGTGCGTTCCCAAGCTTGAGAGGTAGGAAGTTAACCAAAATTACAAAGGGAGGTGTAACAAATAAATCCACACGTGACTATTTGTTTTGTTTTCCAAGAGGGAATTGAAATCAACAAACCAAGGTTTTCAAAAAAGTAGATGGCCATGTCTTGTCTTATAGAACTCTAGCTTGGTCATTCAAACAATCAAATATTGTGATAAATAATCCATTTGCACATGGATAGATTGCCAAGTTGTCCTCCATGATCAGTTCCCAGTTTTAAAAGACCAAGTTATGTAAAACTAGTAGGCTAGGCCAATAAATGTTGAATATGTGAATGAGCCCCCTAGAAGTAAACCATTATTCATTCTTGATAATTTCATCAATCACTTCATCTATAAAGTAGAGTGAAGGGTTGTTATCCACTGCTTGGAGAGGAGGCTCCATTCTATCTTCTAGGGTTACTAGCTTAACAAAAGAATACATGAAGGATTTCCCTAACCCTTCACCTTATTTTCCAACCCATGCAACCTATGGCCACCCATCCATACCTACAACAGACCTCTCCAGGTCTGTTCTAGTCTGACCAGGCAAGGATAGTTTTGTTTGACGTGTTGCCAGCTACCCATCCTGTCTCAGAAGCTATAACCTATCTTTGCTGAGAATTGTGGTTTGCCAATACCATTTTTACCAATTTTTAAGCTGCTTTCCCCAAGAGTCCCCATTTGAGAGCCTCTGTCAGCGTTACTTCAATTTACAAAGCTAATTGGGGGTATGCATTAACCTACCCTATAATTTTTGGTATCCCCATAGCCCATTCCTCTATTTCAGTCGCTGATGGATTGTAAACCCTACATCTGGTAAGGTCCCGAAGAAAAATTGAGCTCCAGCCTGACTCCATATTCCAAACTCAATTGTGTTATTAAAATATTATATAATATTAATATTATATTATTATTACCATATTAATATGTTTTGTTATACAGTATTTATAAAATATAGTATTACTGATAATATATTATATTATTATAATATATATGTTTTGATTCTAACAATATATATACATACACACATATATAAACTATATTAATTATGTCATATATTATTATATTATAGTAATAATTAATATATTAAATATGTTTAATAATAAATTATATTACTAATAAAAACAAAAAATTACAAATATATTATATTATATAAAAAAATATATAAAATATAATATTTTAAAAAAATATTATATAATATATTGTTATTTTATAATTATAAATATATATTAATATATTAGCATACATATTAATATTATTCTAATAAAAACCCATAATATACATAGTTATATATTATATATTTATATTATAATAACAATAAATATTTTTATTATATAATTGATTACATATATTATTAACAATACACACAATATATATTACATTAACACACACACAAACACACACACACACACACACACACACACACACACACACACACACACACACACACACACACACACACACACACACACACACACACACACACACATCTCAATGTCTTATTCCCACGTCAGCGACACTATAATGATGTTTCAATCAACACGTCATTTGTAGAGCTTACCATAATTAAATCAACAGTCATGACATCCTCACCCATCCTTGATAATAGAAAATAACCAATCAAATACATTGACAACTTGTAAGCTACAAACCCCTCTATGATGTCTACATGTCATGTAGATCCACTAACTACCCTCAGTCTAGGTTTGGTGTATGATATGGGCCATCTAATATATGATATCACTTGAAATGAATTGGGTTTGGCCCTCACCATCACCACTCAAGTAATCATAAAATATTTCACAATTTGCATGTTATTAACATTTGGAGCAATTAAATCAGGGTTAATAACATACAAAAATACTTAACTCAGACACCTGGAAGAAAGGGCAAGGTAATAAAAAATATGAAAGTGGTGAAATATTTAAGTGGACACTAGGCAATGACAGTGAGTGACAATGATAAGGTATTTTAGGTGATACCATATGTTAGGGGCATATTTTACACCAAACCCAGATTTAGGTAGTGGTTGGATTTACATGCCCTGCAACACTTGTTCGTAGTTTGCAAGGTGTTGACATTTTGGATGTATCATTTTCTATTATGGAGGGTGGAAGAGGATGTCATGAGAGTTTATTTGATTAAAAACAAGACTCCATGTCTAATGTATGGCTCAAATCAATGATATAATGTCATTAATATGGGGATAAGATATTGAAGTCACAAAGTCTATCTTGTTGCTTCCATTCATCAATGTTGAGAATATATTTTTGACTAAAAATAAAAAATTACATGTCTTTTACTATTCCTTGCACCCTCAGGGCAACTACTAGTTACATAGTTAGTATGAAGGATCTTTCTTCTTTTTGGCATGAATATTCAATAGATGCTTTGGAGACTTTTCTAACCAATTAAGAAATTATGAAAATCATGCTTATAGTGATGATAAAATATATAACAAAAAATAGTTATATAAAAAAAATGCAATGCTTAAACATTGCAAGTACATCCACAATAAAATACGGAGTAAATTATTAGCACCTTAGAAGGAGTTGTCCCAAAGGTGAAGTCATGTCAGAAGGGATGTAATATTTTGATTTTGTAAAGGAGGGTTTTATAAAATGAGGGAGTGTAGGTTGGTATTGCCATTGACCCCATCATAGTTTCTGTGTACAAAGTTAAACAACAAAAAAAAAATTGGAGTCAATTGTGGAAAATGAGGTTGTGTGTTTCTTCATATGGTATGGCAATGTGTTGTGTGAGGAGGAGATGTTCCATTTAATGATGAATTTGAGCAATGACAAAGTAGTGGCAAAGGGAAAATCCATAAAAAACATACAAGTGCATAAATATTTTAATATGAGTTGAGTGGTGATAGTGAGGAGCAATGACAAGGTAGTTTAGATCCTATTGTATACTAGAGGGCCCATACTGTACACTAGATCTTGATTCAAGTGAAGTACTAGATTAAAATGCCTTACACCCATTGAAATAGGTTTTGTAGCTTACAAGGAGTCAACATATTTGATAGGTTATTTCCTGTTATCAAGAATGGATGTAGACGGCATGAGAGTTGATTTGATTGTGATAGGACTCCATATTTAATGTAGAACATGAATGATATTTATAATACTACTCATGTGAGAACAAGACATTAAAGTTATGAAAACTATATTTTATATATATATATATATAAACACACACACACACACAGACACTTTACTTTACGTATACTACTATATATATATATATATTATTAATAATATGTAAGAGACCAATTTTTAGTCAATTAAATAATGATGGTGTTGGAAATGGTGAGTGATGAGCAAAGGTGTGTGGAAATTAATGGCGAGCGGTGAGCAGAGCTGAGTTAAGAGAAGAGAAATGAGCGGCACGTGGATGGTGAGCTTAATAACCCCTTGGAGAAGGAAAGCAAAGTGATTGCAAAGGTTGCAAAGAAGCACAATCTAGGGCATCATTGAGAGGAGAAAGGGGATTCATCTTCTCTTTCTGAGAACAAGATTTTTCTAGATTGCCCTAATTCTTATATAAACCCTATCACAATTACAAAAAGTTATATAGGAGATCAATCTTTAGGCTAACCCTTTTTATACTCCCTATTTGATTCTAAATTTAACCCTAGATGGCCTAGCCGAGGCTGGGGTTGAGTTTGACCGAGGTGATGATGATCTCCCTTAATTGCAATTTGAACAATCTGGTTTGACCTTTAACATTCAGACTTTACAAGAGGAGGCATTGGTCCCTATCACCCTTGGAGATGTTTTAATGGATTTTTTTCATCATCTCATTATATGGAAATCGATGATGATTTCCTCCAAGCTATAGAACTAGACAAAAGAAGTAGATCACTAGTTTGTTGGGTTCTTCGAAAAGAGACCTATGTAGAAAGATTCATCAATTGGATTAAGTCTACTTGGCACAAGGTGTCTTGTCCCATAGTTTTTATGTTAATAAATGAATTCTTCCTGGTCTAGTTCAATTATGAGGAAGATAGAGTATATCTTACTAAGTGCCTGGATTCATTTATTTTGTCCTATGAATGTAGTTATATCTTCTGTTATAGTTTGGATTTGACTATATAAGCTTCCACTTATAGTGTGATATCCTTTAGTGATCTAGTAAATGATCTCTAAATTTGGCCATTTCGTTAAATTAGACAATGATCCATCTTTGTTCCATTACAACTTTGTTTGGGTATGTGTTATGGTCAATTTTTCTAAACCTATCTATCACTCTACTAAGTTGTCATCGTCAAAGGGTAACTGGGTTCAATTATTTATTATCAAAGGCCTATCATTTTGATGTTTTCATTGTAACAAATTAGGGCATATGTTGGTGGATTGATCCTCCACTTACTCCTCTAGTTTCAGGCCTTCCCAACTCTTAAAATGAAAAAAATGTGGTTTTTTATAGCCCAGCATTAGAGAAAGGCTTTCCGTAATGTTCTCTGACCACCGTTCTCCTCCAATGGGTAGCAAGCTTCAGGCATCTCATCAAAGTTTACTAGGGCACACTTGAAACATGGATTTTAAATCTTCATCTCCTCCTATGAGTAGCATAATTTGGGTTTCTCCTTAGGGTCTCCCTGGGCTCTCATGTATCATGAATCCTAAAGCACCAAGAGTTAGTGTCTCAATAGAAATAGGGTCTATCAAATATTTTCAATCGATTGAGGATTAGATGAGACAACATGAATCATTGATGGTGGATTGTTTGAGTACTTTTGGTGATTCTTTTGTTCAATCACCTATGGATGGCATTGTGTCTTTTCTTTCAATTATCCCTGGGACTTTCGTTTTGTCTCAGCTATGCTATTATCCAATGCTTAAATCTTTTAACTGAAAGCAATAGTTAGAGTTAGAAACAATAGTCCTTTGTTTCCAGCTACAAATATATTACCTTATTTGGTGAAGGACAGATCTCAGCTTCTTATTGTTTCTTTACCAGATCAATATTTGCTATAGGTGTTTGACGAGGCAATCAATCAATGGTTGGGAGTGGGTTCAAAGAATTAGGTGGTCTATCAAAAATTAGAAGTAGATTTGGTGCAATAAGGTTTGAATTGTAACGAGGAAATAAGTGTAGTCATGGAGCACCAATTTATGCAAATTAATGGGGACGATCAGGTTTCTCTTCCATGTGATGAAATAACATCTATTGAGATCCATACTCTTACTCTGACCTAATCTCTCCTCATCAAAGGCATAGAGGAAGGAAAAATGAAGCTAAGAGAATACAGTTGGATGCTATGCTTGCCATTGATGAAGGCTCGCAGTGAACTATGGATTCCCTTCTCTCTCGAGGAGGAAGGAGAGCTTACTCCTCACATTGGGAGAGGGACTTTTTAAATGGTGGCTATTTACTTAATAGTCTAGTGTTTTGTACTTCTTATTAGTATTTAGTCTTTTAGTAGTTGGTTTATTGGGATACCTATTTGATAGTGTGAGGTTGCTTGATCGAAGGGTTCACTTGTAATCATTTCCTTGTTTTTTTAAATCTTTTTATCGGGAAAGAGGCTCTTTTAACCCTTGTTAATATATCAATATGTATATATGCACTTATATATGTATGGGTATACATAGGATAATGAGGGATAAAAAAGGGGGCTTAAAGTGATTTTTTTTTCTTAAAATAACAATAGTTGAATTTGGAGAGAATTTTAGAGGTGTACTTAGAAATATAATGTTATAATAATATCAGAATTTAAATTGTGGTATTTTGATTGTAGTTTCTAAACAGGTAACATTTTTTGATACCTAAATAAAAGTGTGTGGAATTGATGCATTTATTTCAATGACATGGTACTTTTTTGTGAAAACATAAGGAGACCACATGTGTTCAAACATAGTTTTTCAGAATAAACAAATGCATTTTTATATGAAATTTCATATATGGATAGAGAAAATGTCAGATATTGTAGATAATACTTTTAATTGATTTTTTATGTGTGTGTGTGTGTGTGTCTATATATATATATATATATATATATATATATATATATATATATATATATGCATTTGATATTAAAATGGGAAATTTAATATCAAATGCATATATATATGCATTTGATATTAAAATGGGAAATAGAGAGCATTTGATATATATATATATATATATATATATATATATATACACATATATAAAACAAGATATTATATAATAAATAATAGTATTATATTATATGTTATTATATATTATAATATATTTTTAATTATTAGTAATATGATATTTTATTAATATATGTATGTATGTATTAGTTACCCCAAAGGTGCAAGTTATGCCAAAAGGGATGGCATAATTTTTTGATTTTATTAAAGTATGATTTCATAAAGAGAAAAAATGTAAATAATAATTTCTTTATTATTTTCTAAAAATTTAATTAATATTTATAATTTAATTTGTAAACCTTATCTCAAAATTAACAGTGATATTTGTGGAACCACATCAAAGACTTTTAAAACTTCGATGCTTAATACTGACCTTTCTCACCTGACTCGGCCCCACAAGAAGACCGGCGTGGGTAGTAAGAAGACCTAATCACCATGATATGCAAACATAGAACAAGTCTAGATGGCATTTTCTTAGTTATTTCCTAGAAGTTTCGTTGATGTTGAGTTTTCTTATAATTTTTCCAAATTTCTGGGTATGTGTCTCTCTTTTTTCATGGGTTCCATTAATATTATTGACCTGCGGTGAGAATTAATGTCTAAATAAGATGGCTCTGTTATGGCAATTGCTGAAGCTACGAAAAGTCTTTTAGGAGCCGACTGAGATTTTTGTAAATGCCCAATATATATATATATATATATATATATATAAAATTTTTTATCACCTATATAAATTATATATATTTATGTTAAATAATATTCTAATATTAATTATATTCTAATTAATATTTTATAATAATATAACAATAAAGTGGGTATTTGTAAAGTGAAAGAGTGTAAATTCACAGTTGTATTATATTCAAAACTTGTGACTATGAAACCTATCTCATATTTTGTTCACAAAACATTAAGAAATAATTTTTTTCTATTTTTTGTGAAGGTGGCAGTAGAAAATGAGGTTTTGTGGTTCTTAATATGGTGTAGCAATGCACTATGTGGGAAGGAGGTGTTTTGTTTTATAGTGAACTTGAGCAGTGGCACATTGGTGGGGAAGGGTAAGCCCATATAGAGAATGAAAGTGGTAGAAGATAACAAGGTGAGCTGGGTGGTGATGATGAGGGACAATGATAGGGTATTTCAATAAGAGACTCAAAGAAGCCCAAGGAAATACACATACAAAGCTTAATGATAGGTTACATCTAACAATATAATTTGTAACTTCTACCAAACTATCTCAATTTCCCAATACATGATTGAAATGAGTGTCGGATATTCAATGATGCTTTTAAAACATAGAGAATGCACCATGTGTCAATTTAGACAAGTCTAACACTAGATTAAAAAAAATTGGGTTAACTATATAAAACCTAATTAGATGATTCTAAAACCAATAAGACAAAAAATAGAAAAGGCTTCTTCAACAAAAGATGCCTCTTATATAATATAATTGAGTGATGCATGATGTGATATTCAAATAGATATGGATATATATATTTACAAGCTTTTCTATTCTTCTTCTCAGTAACACTAACAACAACTAGTGTACTCATAACAATACTACTTATTTATCTTTATTTGTTGAATAGAGAAAGGTATAATTTCTATAAGGACCACAAAGCATGACCAATCTTGTGTTTTTTTTTGGATGAGGGATCGAATCCCCACCAATTTCTACATGCTCTATCCAAGCACTATCATAGTTTGACCCCTCACAGCATAATCATACACAATCTAAACACAAAAGATTTTGAAAAGACTCTCAAAATCTTTGACCCAACCAAACACTTTCAAACATATTGTCATCATGAAAATATATGGTTGAAAAAATACATCTAAAGAGATATCTGTGTTCATTGAGATGTCACTTTTTTCAATCATGTATTGAGTAACTTAAATAGTTTGGTAGAACCTAAATATTGTATTCACACATGTGACATCTCACTGAACTTTGCATGTGTCTAGTTAAGGATCTTCAAGTCCATCATTTGAAATACCCTATTGTTTCCCATCACCATCAACACCCACTTAATGTTTACATGTTTCATTACTTTCATGTTTTGTATGGCTTTGACCTTACCCTCAAAATGGGGTCAACTGTCATGGGTTTTGCATGAGACACAACTATCAGTTTACACTCTTTTGTGTAATTCTTAGTGAATTTTTTATAATTGTCCTAGGTCTGATAATGATTATGGGTAGTGAGAATGTTGATTTATTTCTCACAAGCTAGAAGAATGAAGTTCTTGAGCATTAACCTGAGATATGAGTTTGTACATTTGACTAGTCTAGAGGACAAGGTGGCTTCAGTAATGACCATATGAGGGGAGGTAATTTAAATGGAAAACAAAATAGTCTATGTAGAGAAGGACACAATTGGAAGATGAAAAAAGAAGTATAAGTTCAAAGAGACTTTTCTTTCACATAAGTATGAACCTGAAAATGTACAACAAAAGATACAAGGTAGAAACATAAAATCATCTTTGGAGGTGTAATTATTATTGATGCAATAAATAAAGATAATCAGTCCTCATGACACCTTCATCCACCCTTGACAAAAGAAAAATACCAATCAAAGATGTTGGCTCTATGTAAGCTGTAGACTCTCTAAAATGGGTGAAGGGCATGTAAAGTATTGAATTTGATTACCATGACTAGGATTCATGCACTTATGAAAGGTTCTATTTTATAACTTATTTTTGTCAATTAAAAGGACTTGGTCAAGTGTCAATGCACATAAATGAATCTAAGATGTAAATGATAATGGGAGATTGAAAAAGGGTTTCTAAGTCCTAGGTCTACCAATATGCCATTAATTAGTCTCATGGATGACATATCAAATGATTTATATGTGATTTGAGAGTAACTTGTTGGTAGTGAATCATGTCAGAAGTCATTTGGATCAAACAATGAAGGTAATTTAAGGTATGATGTTTTAGGATTCAAGTGGAATAAGGCTCACAATGAAAAACATTAAATTTTGCTTGCCTAGATGTGACATTGTTTGCTACCTATATAGATTTAAAACATTATGTATCACTCATGAGATTTTAATGTGGAAAAACTTGCAAGCTTTATTGCATGAAGATGACCCCAGACTCTAGAGGACTAATGATGTGGTGTTGGTCTTCCTTATGAAAGTCTTGAAGAAAATGCATTTTACAGTTTATTTTAATTGACATTAGAATTTTCCACTTAATGGTGACGATGCATTTACATTTATATAGAGATAAGGCACATGACTATTGACAAGGGGAGTGAAACCATCAACATGCAAAAAATTATATTTGTTCACCATATGAATGAGCTAATAGACCAACCAGTACATCATTACATAATTGTCAAATTACTATATACCTTTGCTTTAAGAAAATAAAAAATTACATCCCGTACATCGTATAAATAAAATTATGTTTATAATATTAATGTATATAATAACTAATAATAACATATAAATAATATTAATATATTATTTTCAATTTATAATGATATTACAATATAACCATATATATATATATATATATATATATATATATATATATATATATATATAAGATTGAGGGTTGATAGGTCCCTTCCATGTTTTATTTTAAAAAAACCCGAATTACAAAAAGACCACTAGTCCCTCAAACCTAAAGAGCACAAGAGAGACCAAAAATAGGACCAAACAAGGTTGATAACCAACAGAGAGACAACTAAAAACAATCCTGAACTAGATGAAACCAATATGCAGTGAGGCCTCACTCCACCTTCTGAGAACCTTTGCATGGCTTCATAATTCCATTATAAATTCTACCTTTGCCCTTCAAGTTACAAGATCACAAAATACAAGGAGTTGGCTCCAGAGCTAACCAACCCTTCTAATTTTTATTAACCACTATCCATTCCTCAGCTAGTTGTAGAGAATCATTACTAAATAACCTATCCAACTTGGACTAGGTTCCCAATAACCTTATCTCTATAGATTTGATTTTTAGCAACCTTTATTGCAGAATAAATCATTGTTGCTTCTGATTTTTTGTTGCACTAATTATTGCTTGCAAAGATTGTAAGGTGAGAAGGGAGGGCATCCTTCCACCAAGAAATCAATTTATTTTGTTTATGGTTGGGATAATTAACCACCAAATTCCTAATGTCAAAGCATTTTTGGCATATAAAAGGGATTCCTTTGTAATCTATAGATTGAATCCAACAATGATCTTTGATTTTTAGGTTAATGTTTGCTAGGAGTTTCTATGAAATATCCATAACCACCAAAAACTAGGTGAAGGTGGTGTGTAGGAACCCAGTAGTCAAGGCGTCTATTATCAATGATTCACCTAGTGTGTTCCCAAGCTTGAGAGGTAGGAAGTTAACCAAAATTACAAAGGGAGGTGTAACAAATAAATCCACACATGACTATTTGTTATGTTTTCCAATAGGGAATTGAAATCAACAAACCAAGATTTTCAAAAAAGTAGATGGCCATGTCTTGTCTTATAGAACTCTAGCTTGGTCATTTAAACAATCAAAGATTGTGATAAATAATCCATTTGCACATGGATAGATTGCCAAGTTGTCCTCCATTAGCAGTTCCAAATTTAAAAAGACCAGGTTATGTAAAACTAGTAGGCTAGGCCAATAACTCTTGAATATGTAAATAAACCCCCTAAAAGTAAACCATTCTTCATTATTGATAATTTCATCAATCACTTCATATATAAAGTAGAGTGAAGGGTTGTTATCCACTACCTGGAGAGGAGGCTCCATTCTATCTTCTAGGGTTACTAGTTTAACGAAAAAATACATGAAGGATTTCCCTAACCCTTCACTTTATTCTCCATCCCATGCAACCTATGGCCACCCATCCATACCTACAACATACCTCTCCTGGTCTAGTCCAGTATGACTAGGCATGGAGGGTTTATTTGATGTGTTACTAGCTACCCATCATGTCTCAAAAGCTATAACCTATCTTTGCTGAGAACTGTGGTTTGCCAATACCATTTTTACCAAATTTAAAGGTACTTCCCCCAAGGGCCCCCATTTGAGAGCCTCTGTCAACGTTACTTTAGTTTTCAAAGCTAATCAAGGGTATGCATTAACCTACCCAATAATTGTTGGTATCCCCACAGCCCATTCCTCTGTTTCAGTCACTGATGGATTGTAAACCCTACATTTGGTAAGGTCCCGAAGAAAAATTGAGCTCCAGCCTGACTCCGTATTCCAACCTCAATTGTGTTATTAAAATATTATATAATATTAATATTGTATTATATAATATTAATATTATATAATATTAATATTATATTATTATTACCATATTAATGTTTGGTTATACAATATTTATAAAACATAGTATTACTGATAATATATTAAATTATTATATTATATATGTTTTGATGCTAACAATATATATAGATACACACATATATAAACTATATTAATTATGTCATATATTATTATATTATAGTAATAATTAATATATTAAATATGTTTAATAATAAATTATATTACTAATAAAAATAAAAATTTACAAATATATTATATTATATAAAAAAAATATTAGCATATATTAAATATAATTTTTTTTAAAAATATTATATAATATATCGTTATTTTATAATTATAAATATCTATTAATATATTAGCATACATATTAATATTATTCTAATAAAAACCCATAATATACATAGTTATATATAATATATTAATATTATAATAACAATAAATATTTTTACTATATATTTGATTACATATATTATTAACAATATACACAATATATATTACATTAACACACACACACACACACACACACACACACACACACACACACACACACACACACACACACACACCCGCACACACACACACACACATAGACACACACCCGCGCGCGCACACACACACACACACACACACACACACACACACACACACACACACACACACACACACACACACACACACACACACACACACACACACACACACACACACACACACACACACATCAATGTCTTGTTCCCACATCAATGACATTATAATGATGCTTCAATCAACATGTCATATGTAGAGCTTACCATAATTAAATCAACACTCATCACATCCTCACCCACCATTGATAATAGAAAACAACCAATCAAATACATTGACAACTTATAAGCTACAAACCCCTCTATGGTGTTTGCATGTCATGTAGATCCACTAACTACCCTCAATCTAGGTTTGGTGTATGATATGGGCCATCTAATGTATGATATCACCTAAAATGAACTGTGATTGTCCCTCACCATCACCACTCAAGTAATTGTAAAATATTTCACCACTTGCATGTTATTAATATTTGGAGAAATTAAATCAGGGTTAATAATATACAAAAATACTTAACTTAGACACCTGGAAGAAAGGGCAAGGTAATAAAAAATATGAAAAGTGGTGAAATATTTAAATTTACACTAGGCAATGACAGTGAGTGACAATGACAAGGTATTTTAGGTGATACCATATGTTAGGGGCATATTTTACACCAAACCCAGATTTAGGTAGTGGTTGGATTTACATGCCCTCATACACCCGTTCATAGTTTGCAAGGTGGTGACATTTTTGATTCATCATTTTCTATTATGGAGGGTAGAAGAGGATGTCATGAGAGTTGATTTGATTAAAAACAAGACTCCATGTCTAATGTATGGCTCAAATCAGTGATATAATGTCATTAATATGGGGACAAGATATTTAGGTCGCAAAGTCTATCTTGTTGCTTCCATTCATCAATGTTGAGAATATATTTTTACCTGAAAATAAAAAATTACGTCTTTTGGTATTCCTTGCACCCTCAGGGCAACTACTAGTTATATAGTTAGTATGAAGGATATTTCTTCTTTTTGGCATGAACATTCAATAGATTCTTTGGAGACTTTTCTAACCAATTAAGAAATGATGAAAATCATGCTTATAGTAAATTATTAGCACCTTAGAAGGAGTTGTCCCAAAGGTGAAGTCATGTTAGAAGGGATGTAATATTTTGATTTTGTAAATTTTATAAAATGAGGGAGTGTAGGTTGGTATGGCCATTGACCCCATCATATTTTTTGTGTACAAAGTTAAACAACAACAACAAAAAAATTGGTGGAGTCAATAGTGGAAAATGAGGTTGTGTGTTTCTTCATACGACATGTCAATGCGTTGTTGGAGGAGGAGATGTTGCGATTAATGATGAATTTGAGTAATGACAAAGTAGTGGCAAAGGGAAAAACCATAAAAAACATACAAGTGCTTAAATATTTTAAGATGAGTTGAGTGGTGATAGTGAGGGGCAATGACAAGGTAGTTTAGATCGTATTGTACACTAGAGGGCCCATACTGTAAACTAGATCTAGATTCAAGGCAACTACTAGATTAACATGCCCTACACCCATTGAAATAGGTTTTGCAGCTTACAAGGAGTCAACATATTTGATTGGTCATTTCCTATTATCAAGAGTGGGTGTAGAAGGCATGAGAGTTGATTTGATTGTGACAGAACTCCATATTTAATGTACAACATGAATGATCTTTATAATGCTACTCATGTGAGAACGAGCCATTAAAGTTCTGAAAACTATATTTAGATATTCTAGCTATAAATATAATACATTGTATATTTATATGAATAAATATTATTGTCATATATATATATATATATATATTTATTTACTACTTTTCATTTACTACAATATATATTATTAATAATATGTAAGAGACCAATTTTTAGTCAATTGAATAATGATGGTGTTGGAAATGGTGAGTGAGGAGCAAAGGTGTGTGGAAATTAATGGTGAGCGGCGAGCAGAGCTGAGTTAAGAGAAGAGAAACGAGCAATGCATGGATGGTGAACTTCAGAACCCCCTGGAGAAGGAAAGCAAAGTGATTGCAAAGGTTGCAAGGAAGCACAATCTAGGGCATCATTGAGAGGAGAAAGGGGATTCATCTTCTCTTTCAGAGAACAAGATTTTTCTAGATTGCCCTAATTCTTATATAACCCCGATCATAATTACAAAAGGTTCTATAGGAGATCAATCTTTAGGCTAACCTTTTTTATACTCCCTATTTGATTATAAATTCCCCTTAGATGGCCTAGCTAAGGCTAGGGTTGAGTCTGACTGAGGTGATGATGATCTTCCTTAATTTCAATTTGAATGATCTGGTTTGACCTCTAACATTTAGACTTTACAAGAGGAGGCATTGGTCCCTGTCACACTTGGAGATGTTGTAATGGATTTTTTTCATCATCTCATTATATGGAAATCGATGATGATTTCCTCCAAGCTATAGAACTAGACAAAGGAAGTAGATCACTATTTTGTTGGGTTCTATGAAAATAGACCTATGTAGAAAGATTCATCAATTAGATTAAGTCTACTTGGCACAAGGTGTCTTGTCCCATAGTTTTTATGTTAATAAATGAATTCTTCCTAGTCTAGTTCAATTATGAGGAAGACAGAGTATATCTTACTGAGTGCCTGGATTCATTTTTTTTGTCCTATGAATGTAGTTATACCTTTCGTTATAGTTTGGATTCGACTATATAAGCTTCCACTTATAGTGTGATATCCTTCACTGATCTAGTAAATGATCTCTAAATTTGGCCATTTTGTTAAATTAGATGATGATCCATCTTTGTTCCATTAGAACTTTGTTTAGGTATGTGCTATGGTCAATTTTTCTAAACCTATCTATCACTCTACTAAGTTGTCATCGTCAAAGGATAACTGCATTCAACTATTTATTATCGAAGGCCTATCATTTTGATGTTTTCATTGTAACAAATTAGGGCATATGTTGGTGGATTGATCCTCCACTTACTCCTCTAGTTTCAAGTCTTCCCAGCTTTTAAAATGAAAAAACTTGGTTTGTTATAGCCCAACATTAGAGAAAAGCTTTCCGTAATGTTCTCTGACCACCGTTCTCCTCCAATGGGCAGCAAGCTTCAGGCATCTCATCAAAGTTTACTAGGGCACACTTGAAACATGGATTTTAAATTTTCATCTCTTCCTGTGAGTAGCATAATTTGGGTCTCTCCTTAGGGTCTCCCTGGGCTCTCATGTATCATGAATCCTAAATCTCCAAGTGTTATTGTCTCAATAGAAATAAGGTCTATCAAATATTTTCAATTGATTGAGGATTAGATGAGACCACATGAATCATTGATGGTGGATCGTTTGAGTACTTTTGGTGATTCTTTTGTTCAAGCACCTATGGATGGCATTATGTCTTTTCTTTCAATTGTCCCTAGGACTTTCGTTGTGTCTCAGCTATGCTATTATCCAATGCTTAAATCTTTTAACTGAAAGGAATAGTTAGATTTAGAAACAATAGTCCTTTGGTGCCGGCTACAAATATATTACCTTATTTGGGGAAGGACAGATCTCAGCTTCATATTGTTTCTTTACCAGATCAATATTTGATGTAGGTGTTTGATGAGGCAATCGTTAAATGGTTGGGAGTGGGTGCAAAGAATTAGGTGTTCTAATAAAAATTAGAAGTAGATTTGGTGCAATAAGGTTTGAATTGTAACGAGGAAATAAGTGTAGTCGTGGAGAACCAATTTATGCAGATTAATGGGGAGGATCAAGTTTCTCTTCCATGTGATGAAATAGCATCTATTGAGATCCATACTCTTATAGTGACCTAATCTCTCCTCATGAAAGGCATAGAGGAAGGAAAAATGAAGCTAAGAGACTACAGTTGGATCCTATGCTTCCCATTGATGAAGGCTCGCTATGAACTATGGATTCCCTTCTCTCGAGGTGGAGGAAGGAGAGATAACTCCTCACCTTAAGAGAGGGCATTTTTAAATGGTGGTTATTTACTTAATAATCTAGTGTTTTGTACTTCTTATCAGTATTTAGTCTTTTAGTAGTTGGTTTTTTGGGATACCTATTTGATAGTGTGAGGTTGCTTGATCGAAGGGTTCACTTGTAATCATTTCTTTATTTTTTTAAAATCTTTTTATCAGGAAAGAGGATCTTTTAACCCTTGTTAATCTATCAATATGTATATATGCACTTATATATGTATGGGTATAAATAGGATAATGAGGGATGAAAAAGGGGGCTTAAAGTGATTTTTTTCTTAAAATAATAATAGTTGAATTTGAGAGAATTTTAAAGATGTCCTTAGAAATATAATGTTATAATAATATCAGAATATAAATAGTCGTATTTTGATTGTAGTTTCTAAACATGTAATATTTTTTGATACCTAAATAAAAGTGTGTGGAATTGATGCATTTATTTCAATGACATGGTACTTTTTTGAGAAAACATAAGGAGACCGCATGTGTTCAAACATGGTTTTTCAGAATAAACGAATGCATTTTTATATGAAATTTCATATATGGATAGAGAAAATGTCAGATATTGTAGATAATACTTTTAATTGATTCTTAGCATGCGGGCGCGCGCGCCTGTGTGTGTGTGTGTGTGTGTGTGTGTGTGTGTGTGTGTGTGTGTGTGTGTGTGTGTGTGTGTGTGTGTGTGTGTGTGTGTGTGTGTGTGTGTGTGTGTGTGTGTGTGTGTGTGTGTGTGTGTGTGTGTGTGTGTGTGTGTGTAAGTCAAAATAGCATCAATTTATATTGTTAAGAAATATGTTTTATAAATTTTTGATTAATGGTCAAAATTAATATTATTATAATCAAAAACCATAATATATAGTTATATATAATATATTAATATTATAATAACACTAATTATTTGATTACATATATTATTAACAATATGCATTATATATTATATTAACATTTAGTATATATCATAGTTATTAATATATAATATAGTTATATATAATATACAATATACTATTATAATATATTATATTTAAAATGTGTGTGTGTGTGTGTGTGAGTGTGAAAAACACAATGCCTTGTTCCCACATCAGTGACATTATAGTGATGTTTCAATAAACACATCATATGTGGAGGCTACCATAATTAAATCAACACTCATGACATCCTCACCTACCCTTGATAATAAAAATGAACCAATCAAATATGCCGATACCTTGTAAGCTACAAACCCCTCTATGATGTTTGCATGTCATATAGATCTACTAGCTTCCTTGAATCTAGGTTTGGTGTATGATATGGGCCCTCTGATGTGTGATATCATCTCAAATACCCTGTGATTAGCCCTCACCATCACCACACAAGTCATTGTAAAATATTTCATCACTTTCATGTTATTAACATCGAGAGTAATTAAATCAAGGTTAATAATATATCGAAACACTAAACTTGGAACCCTTAAAGAAAGGGCAAGGTAATAAAAAACATGAAAGTGGTGAAATATTTTAATGTACACTAGGTAATGATAGGGAGTGGCAAGGATAAGACATTTGAGGTAATACTATATGCTAGGGCATATTTTACACCAAACCCAGATTTAGGTAGTGGTTGGATTCCATGCCCTACATCACCCATTAAAAAAGGGTTCATAGCTAGTAGGGTGGAAACCTTTTTAATTTTTGAAGGTGGAAGAGGATGTCATGAGATTTGATTTGATTTAAATAAGATTCCATGTCTGATGTATGTCACAAATTAATGATGCAATGTCATTTATGTGGGGACAAGACATTGAGGTCCTAAAGTCTATCTTGTTGGTTCCATTCATCGATGTTGAGAATATATTTCCAACTAAAAATAAAAAAATATGTGTCTTTTGGCATTCCTTGCACCATCGAGGTAACTACTAGTTATATAGTTAGCATACAAGATTTTCCTTCTTTTTGGCGTGAATGTTCACTAGATGCTTTGGGGACTATTTTAACCAATCAAAAAATGATTAAAATCATGATTATAGTGATGATAACATATCTAACAAAAATTGGTTATATAAAAAAAAGACAACCTAAACATTGAAAGTACATTCCTCCCCACACACAGACACAGACATGTGTGTGTGTGTGTGTGTGTGTGTGTGTGTGTGTGTGTGTGTGTGTGTGTGTGTGTGTGTGTGTTTTAAAATAATGAATTTTCCCTAATTATATGAGTCCCTAAGGATTAAAAAACTCATAAATTTACTTAAAAATATGTGGATTGCTCCATGACAGGTTTTAGGCTAGATTCAAAACCCCTAGCCTAAATCTAAACTAATTTTGGAGGGAAGTGTAAAATTCAAAAGAAAGTCTCCTACAAAGGGTGCACTACCTTTACATGATGACAAGGGCCAACTAATATAATTGGTCAATTGGTACTACTTCTAAACAGGGTATATGTGTTTTCCAAAAGGGTGCACACTCTTTATAGTTCATAAATTTTACACCGTTTAGAAGACCAAAAAGGCCAATCAATGTAATTTTTCATTTGGAACTACTTCCAAATAGGGTGTGAGCACATTCTAAAATGGTGTACACCCTTCAAGTATTTCATGAATTTTACTTGTTTAACCATAAATTTTACTCATTCATTTTATATTTAAAAACTTGGAACTAGTTTTTGTTGCTGACACTAAAAATTATGCAATTTCTCCATTTACTAAGTCTTAAATACTATAAATTATTCAATTTCTTTTCTACTTAGATTTATTTTTTCAATGATAAATCACGAGTAGGGTAGTCACAATAAAATACCAATTAATTAAATAACAAATGAGGAGATTAAAATCAAGACAGAAAAAGAAATAAAAAAATACAACAAGATAAAAGAGCATCCATAAGATCTTCTTTACAAGGTGAAGGTACTTCCTCCACACCGGGTAAGATTTAAAATGAAAATAACATACTAAATTCCATGAAATTTAATTTAGATATGTCTTCAAATGAGATAATATAAATTAATCAATCCTTGTTGAATGATGAAATTTAAAATATAGAACATGAAACTAATGAATTTGCATTGAGTGAGGAAACACATAGAGAAACACAATATAATGAATCATCCATTTACAATGAAGTTTTTGAACATGATGATAATCAACATCACATAATGACCCCAATCCATCTTTCTCCCAATGAAGATGAATTCACTTCACCTATAGAGTATAATGTTAACCAACACTCTAATATCCCTTCTATGGTTGAAGTGTTAACACTATTTGATTTAATTAAAAAATTAGCTCCTAGACACACACCTTCAAGGATAATGCAATGAACACCAAGGTATTTTTTAAAAATATATGAGAAAATAATAGAACCCATGGAAGGTAATATTTCAAAAATAGCAGTTCAATGACATGCTCAATGTGTCTGAAACTATGCCTTTGAGAAGAAAAGCCATACAAAATGATGTCAACTATTTGTTTAAATAATAAAAATATAAAAACATTTTCCACATGTTGCATAATTTAGGGTTAAGATCAATCAATACAGAGGGGTAGGAATAATGTAATAATAAAAAATATATTTAAAGCATTTAATAGAATAGGTAATATAACTCAAAAATATATATTAATGTGGAAAGATGAGTAACAATATAATCTATAGTGAGTAATTCAACATCTAGATCTCATTTTATTATTCAAACAAGTACATCCCTAAACTTGAATAGGAAAACTCTAATAACTTTTATAAAAAGAAGAACAAGGATCTATGACCCTTTACTCATAGATTGTTGGGCATTTAGCAGTAAACTCCCATGAAAAGATAAGTATTAGTTGAAGGAACAATAAATTTGATTGATTTTTTTGTTATGATAACACAAGGTTCATATCTAATCTAAAATATGTTGTTAAAATAAGAAATTGTTCAAAAAATGGTGAGCCACATGCAAAATGTTTCTTGGACATGCCACAAAAATAATTTTTTTAATGATATTTAATCATAAATTGATATTAGCTAAAGGTCATTTGAGATGTGCAAGCCTTTCTATGTTAAAACAAAACAAACATGCACCACATATTGTTTTAGGATCCATGTTGAATTTTTTATGCATTTTGATTATTTTTGTCATATGCATTGTACATTACATGCTGATGAGATTATGTAGGAATGTATGCTAGTTCCTCCACCTAAAAAATTAAGAGAGTTAATCCCAAGTCTTTTCTATCAAATACCTAAGGGATACTTTTGTCTTTTCAAAGAATGCTCAGATGGAATATGTAACACTTATGGTGGTTTGTGACATTTGACTAGTTATATACATGAATACATTTCACATGGATTTGAAAAAAAAAAAAAGATTATTTTAAGAAGTACAAATATTTAAAGTATGCATTAAAATATGAAAAAGAGTCATTAATATATGTGTTCATTTCGACAAAAATATTTTTATATAATTTCTTGTTTGAATTCAATAAAAATATTATTTACTAATATGCAAGACACACACACAAATAAAAATGGTTAGATAATTAGTGCATGTTATGAAATGACAACTTCCCAATTGGGACCATTATTTTGGTTTTGGACTATGATAAAAATTACATACTAAAACCATAGAATGAGGTTCAATATCTGTATAATAATTCAATTAAATTTGTAATTTTATTTATATTACATTTAGACATGCCCTTAATAATACAGAAGACAACAAAAATATTTTGAGGGAGGACCACTTTTATAAGAGTAATGACATATCACATTCCCCATAGTTTGCCTGAGGTTGTTGTGAGATATTTAAAATAAATATGAATGCAATAGAAATCATCTTTAATACACACTAGATGTGGTCAAATAATTGTGTAGGATAATTTAAGAATTCTTGAATGTCTTCTAGTTAAATAGGATGCATGAAAAGAATGGGGTTCAACATTTTTGGAGTTTATTTGAGGTTGGGTATGACAAAGGGTAACATGATCATGTTGGTGCATGTGTAAAAATATCCCTTAAAAAAGAGTAGATAAAATACAAAAATGGTGTTCAATTGATTGATGTTGCAATTATTGTGACTCGCTATAATGAAAAAAAAATTGTCGATGAAATAAATATTCTCATGTGTGAATACTATTTTAATTAATTGAGGAAATAAATAAGGCAATGTAAGAATATTTAAGTATAGTACCTAGATCAATTATTTTCCACTCCATTTTACGTTCAAAATCTAATTCATACACTATTTATACTATGGATATGGCATGTTTTTATTTGGGATATATGGAATTTCATTAGAATGAATACGAATCAAAAAAATGGGTTGACGAATGGTATTGTAGACCCCTAAAACCTATGGAGACTATAAATTCATTCCAACCACTAGGGGAACATGAAATGCATCATTAGTTGACTTTGAACACAGATCAAATCTTGTGCAACCAAGTAAATATTACTATAATTTAAATGCAGCCTTAAACATTAGTGATCTATTATTTTTTTCTTGCATTTCCTTAAAATTTGATTATACTTTAAATTTAGAGAAATCTTTTGTAGTAATTTCAATTGAGGAAAATGATGAGGGAATATGATACTACTTGTCTTGAATGGATAAGACCTAGTTATCCTACTAGATTTGTGGTGTTTATAAGAACTTGATTTCATAAATAATTTCATAAAAAGGTAAAGCAATGGTTATTTTAGGACTTTTAAATGAATAGGGTGATGATTCATTATTCAAATTTGGTTATCACTACAAATATTCATATGATCAAATTTCATGGAAATCCTCACAACAAAGTTTTGTGAAAATTTTGTGAATCCAAGCATGAAGCAATTCTGAAACACTTAAAAACAACCCTGATCCCAAACGTACATTGGATTCACTTAGTAAGGTTAGTATTCAATGTGTCTGAAATTTTAAATTACTAAAGTTAACTTATACTATTTATTTTATTTTAATTTTTAATTATTATTTTTAGTATGTGTTTTCATTTGTTTTTGAAATTTTTACAAATAGACTTAATATAGGTTAGTAGTACCAGATGAGATTTCACCTTCACATGGTCGATGATGTGAGTAGAGAAGATTATCTTTTTGAAACAAAGAAAAGACTATAAATAATAAATTTTGAATATAAAATTTTCTTCCTCATCCTAAGTGGCATATAATTCTCCAAGGGGTGATTATATAACTCTCTCATGCAATTTTAGGAGATGACGGTTCATCTCGACCCATCATAATTCTCGTGTAATACCCGCCTAAACTTCAATCCATTATTACACTCAATGACAAGAAGATTCTCTTGAGGGATGCATCTAACCACCTAAAAATGTTGATATTTTTAGGTAATCAATAGTTTATGGAGACCATTTAAGTGTTTATACACCCATCTAAATGTGTTTGTAAATATTGGGCTAGCGAGTCAAAAGATATGCTACCCACTGACCAAATTTTGGTCCCTCAATAGAGATTTGGCTCTGAGATAAAATGCACCATCATGTATACCAATATTTGAGTGTTAGATAATCATTTATGATGTGCTTATAGGACTCACCGATGTAAATTTAAGCATTAGCAATTTGTTACTACCCCTCACAGTTCTCCTGCAACAACCACCTAAAGTTTATTTTGTTTCTACACATAGGTATGAGAAGATTCTCTTAAGGGATACATATAAAACCTATAAATTTTAACCCTAGGAGGTTATGGATAGCGTAGGGAGGCCATTCAATAATTTAGATACTCATCTAGACATGATCAGGAAGATTATTCATTAATTGGTATAGCAATTTAAAATATATGCTACCCACTGACTAACTTTTGCTGCCTTAATAGAGATTTGGTTGAAATAGAAAAAGTGGTGTTGTGTCTCCCTCATCTCAAGTGGTAGATAATCCTTTAGGGTTGATTTCATTACTTTCTCATGTATATGTAAGAACATATGTTTTGTCTCTACCCCTCATGATTCACCTATAACACTCACCCAAAGTTATCTCCATTTTTACACTTAGGGATAAAAATATTCTCTAAAGGAATGTGTCTAGATGACTAAAAATATTTACCATATGATGTGATGGAGAGCATAAGGATGCCATTTGAGATTTTATATGTCCATTTAGATGTGTCTGTGTAGATGGTTCATTTATTGGACTAGTGAGTTAAAAAATATGCTACTCATTGACTAACTTTTAGTCCCTTAAGAGAGATTTTACTATGAAATAAAATACATTGTCATGTCTTTCACAACCTATTTTATAGATAATCCTATAAGGGGTAAGTTATAGGACTCTATCATGAAACTGTATGTGATAATGGTTCATCTCTACCCTTATGATTCTCCTACAATACTTGCCTAAAGTTATTTCTATTTCTACACTTAGGGATGAGAAGCTTATCTTGTGAGATGCATTAGCTCACTTGAAACTGTCAAACCTAAGAGGTGATAGTGAGTGGATGGAGGCCATTCAAGAAATTTTAACACCTATATAGTTATGTTTATAAACACGGTGCATCAATTTGGCAAACAAGTTAAAAGATACACTACCCACTGACTAACTTTTGGTCCCTTACAAGAGATTTGGCTGCAATAAAAAAATCATCATCATGTTTCCCTCATCCTAAAAAGTAAATAATACTCTAAGGGTGATAATATGACTCTCTTGTACAATTTTAGGCATTAAATATTTGTATCTAACCCTCATATTTCTCCTGCAATTCTCACCCAAAATTCTCTCCATTTATACACTTAGGAATGAGAAGCTTCACTTAAGGGATGTGTCCATCTAACTAAAACTATCAACCTAAGGAGACAACAATGAGTGGAGGGGTCACAATTGATAGTTTATACGGCCATATGGAGGTGTCAACAAAGATATTTCATTGATTGGGATAATGTTTCTAAATATACACTACCCATTGACAAACATTTAGTATTTTAATAAAGAATTCACTATAATAAAAAAATGCATCATCATCTCTCCCACATATTGAGTGATAAATAATAATATTGGGGGTGCTCACATAATTTACTTATTTAATTTTAGGTGTTGACAATTCATATCTACCCCTTATGGTTTTATTGTTATGTTTGTCCAAAGTTATCTATGTTTATACACTTTGGGATGATAAACTTCTCTTGAGGGATGGGTTCGAACACCTACAATTGTAAACCCTAGTAGGTAACAAAAAATAAAGGGAATCCATTCTAGTGTTTATACACCCATCTAGACATGTCCATGTAGTTGGTTTATCAATTGGGCTAGCGTGTTAAATAATATGCTACCCATTGAACAACTTTTGGTCCCTTAAGAGAGATTTGGCTGTGAGATAAAACATGTCATCATGTCTCCCTCATCTTGAGTATAAGATAATCCTTTTAGAGGTGATAAGATTAATTTATCATGAAAATTTAGGTACTATTATTTTTTCCCTGCCCCTCCTGGTTCTCCTGCAAGGCCCACCTAAAGTTCACTATGTTTCTATAATCAGAGACAAGAAGCTTCTCTTGAAGGATGCATCTAGTGTCTTGAAATTTTTAACCCAAAGAGGTGAAATAGAGTGGAGGGAGGATATTATAGCATTTATACATCCATAAAGACATGTATACATAGTCAGTTTATCAATTGGGCTAGCAAGTCAAAAGATATTTTACCCATTGACCGACTTTTGATCCTTTAAGAGAGATTCAGATGCAAGATAAAATGCATCACTATGTCTACCTCACCTTGAGTAGTATAAAATACTCTATGGAGTGATCATATGACTCACCTATGTAAATTTAAGCACTAAAGATTTGTCTCTTTTGCTCATGGTTTTCTTGTAATGCTCACTTGAAGTTCACTTCATTTCTACACATAGGGATGAGAAGCTTATCTTGAGGGATGCATTTTTATACCTACTAATGTCATCCCTAGGTCCAAAATAAGAATGGATAGAGGCCTATATATTATTTATACACCTATCTAGACTTGTATATAAATATAGTTCATCGATTAGGCTAGTGAGTCAAAAGATACATAGTGACCAATTTTTGGTTTTTTAAGAAAGATTTAGCTACAAGATAAAATGTATCACCATGTCTCCCTCATCCTAATTATCAGATAATACTATGAGACTTTATTATGAAACTATAGGCATTTATGGTTTGTATCTACCCCTCATGCTCAAGGACAAGAAGCTTCTCTTGAGGGATGCATCCAGCCCCCTAAAAATGTCAACCTCAAGACTTGATGGAAAGTATATGTAGGTCATTATAATATTTATACATCCATCTAGATGCATCCATGACCTTAGTTCATTGATTGGGGTAGTGAGTCAAAATATACACTACCCACCAACCAATTTTTATTTATTTAAGAGAGATTTCACTACAAGAAAAAAAATTATGCCATGTCTCTAAAATATCAAGTGGTATATAATCCTATATGGGGTGATCATATGACTTTAAATTGAAATTTTATGTGCTGACAGTTATTTTCTACCCCTCACAGTTCTCTTACAATGCTCACATGAAGTTCACTTTGTTTATACACTTAGAGACGAGAAGTTTCTCTTGAGGGATGTGTCTAGATGCTTTTAATTAGCAATCATGGGAGATAAAATAGAGTGTTAATAGGCCATTATAGTGTTTAAAATCCCTCCCAAACATGGTTTCATATTTGGTTCATATATTTGGCTAACGATTCAAAAGATACTCCCCCTACTGACCAACTTTTGGTCCCTTAAGAGAGATTTAGCTGCGAGAAAAAATACGTCAACTATCTTCCTCATCTAGAGTGGTAGATAATAATTAAGGGGTGCTCATAAGAATCATACATGAAACTACAGGCATTGACATTTCACCTCTACCACTCATGGTTCTCCTGTACTTCATGCCTAAGGTTCACTCTGTTTCTACACTTAGGGACAAGAAGCTTCTCTTAACAGATGTGTCTTTTTACCCAAGCTCAATGGAAAGTGGAGGGAGGTCATTCCAAATTTTATATTCCTATTAAAACATGTATGTATAGATGGTTTTTTAATTTGGAGACTGAGTCAAAATATACACTACCCACTGACCAAAGTCTGGTCCCTGAAGAGAGATTTGACTGTGAGAGAAAATGCACCAACATGTTTCCCTTGTCCCAAATGGAACCTCATAATTTAGGGGGTGTTCAAAATAATTTCCCATACAATTGTATGAACTTTAGGTTCATCCATATCCATCACAAATCTCAGTTACTCCAATATACACATTATGGGAATGCACATATACATGATTATATCTGCTTATGGGTATTGGGCTTTACCTCTACTCACATTGCTAGGATATTTGGAGCATCCATATTCTATGATATTGATAATTCCAAACTATATCATTATATGGTCACATTACATTATCATGTGTGGGATATTATGTACTTACCCATGTCTTATCCATGCTTATATATTATATAAGTTACTTGATATGGTATGCATTTGATGTTTTTTGCTAACACATTTGATCCATGGGTTATTATGGCATGTTTATGTTGGTTGCTTAGATTTTAATTTATGTACTTCCTTGAGTTTTTTTCCTTATTATTGTCTTACTTGTTCAAGCATTTGAATATTCTCTGTTGTATACATCCCCTACGTCTATGTTTAGCTTATTAGAAATTTTAATATGTCATTGCTCATTCTTCAACATTTGAATAGGTTACCCCTTGCTTTGTGTACATTTGACTAAGTCACATCCATTTGATTTTGTGGCATTTGAGTGTACCCCTTATTTGCAATCTCCTATTACCTTTTTTTATTGACTTGATTTTGAGTGGTCTTGTATGAGTGCTTGTTTGATTTTTGAGCTTGTATTATTACTATATGGACATTTCCACGATATTTATCATGTATATTAGGCCTACATGTGATCACATTAGTTTTATATATTTTAATGATATATTTACTTATGCACATTCTTCTACATGCTACATGGTTCAATCATACAATATACAACTATATGGTTATCCTTTTCATTTGAGGTGAGGTAACTACTAGGTACTATTTTTACCTCACCTTAAATTAAGGGCATATTCAATAGGGGCATGTCATATGGACATGTCTTTTAGACATTCACAATTTTTAGATTAAGGGCATGCTTATGAGGCATGTTTTCCACACTCATTTAGTATTTTTTTACTTATATTAATTTGAATATTTATTGGGGTCATGTCATATCGATATGGTTTACACACATTCATAGTTATCGGATATAATGGGGGCATGATTTGGAATCATGTTCTCCATGCCTACGTAGTATTCAACATACCCTAATTACAATGGGGGCATATTTTAGAAACATGTTCTCCACATTGGCACTTATATTATTTTTAAAATTTCTCCATATATAGCAGGGACATGTTATGGTAACATTTTACTCACACTTGTTCAAATTGGTCAAAACACATAGTTATATGATTCAAATACATATTTGTGGTAGAATTATATATATGGTACCATTATTATACATAGTTTTAGCATGAGACATATCTAAGGTGAATATGTTATGAAACATGTACCTAATAGCTTAAAATTTAAATTAGTTTAACATTTTATAACCATTGCACATATTGATACCCCACAAAAGTTTACAAAATTTATCAAACCAATCTATAGTAGTAGTTGGTTCACCTTTTGGTATAGTTGAGGTGATCAAGTCACTTAATATTTCCATGTTTTAAGATTAGATCTGATTGTATCAACCAAACTCACCATATTATAAGTATTATTGGGTTTCATGGTTGAGCTAATCTCACCTACAATGTGGGAACTCACTCTTACTCCAAATTTGGGCACATGTGCCTTCCAATATCTCTCTATCTCCTTAGATATATGCACTTTACATATTTATCTATATTTATCTTAATATCAGTTTCAAAGTCTATAATTAAATATGTTTTTCAAGATGGTTACATTAACACACATGTGTACTCCTAAACCTTTATCTTTCTCTTTTAATTTCAATCTTTTCAGGTACTTTCAATTCCAAATTATATATATTTATTATACACTATAACATGATCTCAGTTATAGGTTAATCACCAAGAAATAACTCAAATCCAAATCAATCAAATATAAGGTGTATATACATATACATGTACTTATTTTTTACTTTAAACTAACAATTTCATTATTAGATTGAAAGGTGGGAATGTAGATGATATTTTGTGCTTATGTAGCACCTCAGTCATGTTTATTTAGAAAATTTAGACCTTGGCTATTCCTCTTAGTTTTACACTCTCCTTATTTCTACAATCCTCACATATGCTCTAACTTATGCCCCTTGGCCTATCTCTTAGTTTGACTAGTCTTATATTGATGACACAGATATCCTATCTTTCTTATAATGTTTAAAATGTTCTTATCTTACACCTTTGCAAGTTATGAGCTTGTACCTACTTTCTTGCTCCCTTGACACTAATGTCTAAGATAGATAATAGTGTCGATGTTATTATCCTAACCTGACATAAATGGGAGTGCCCTAAAGTCATCCAATTTGTAAATAAAATGCATTCCATTGGTTGGCGTAAGTGAGTCAATGCAAGTTATATCTAGATAGGATTGGTATAAATATAATATCAACCCTCATTCATACTTCACCTAGAAAAAAACTAAATAAACCAAGGCAACATATCAAAATCACTCTATTCAACATCTAATTGAGAAACAATTTCCCTATTTGCACACCAATAATAGGTACACCACATCTACATGTATGAAGTACAAAAAGAACAATCATAAGGTCTTATTTTCCAAATTAAAAGGCTAGGTCACTGTTATTCTTACTTTACACATATTACATGATTCACACATAAGCTCACATGTAAGGGATCACTACATGAGTCTAAGGCCCTCTTATAGAGTATTGGCTATGTAGGAAACACCATTAATAGTAGGGTTATTAGGGTCAACTTGATACTGTGTGCCCACTAACCCATTTTTCTCTAAGGTTACTATGAAGGTAGAAAATTAGGGTTTTCCATTTCACGAAGAACGATAGTCCATGACCTAAATTTGAATGCACCAAATCAAGGGCACAAATAAACCAAGAAGCATATAGGTGATCACATCCTATTTCAATATATATTATGTATATAAAACTAATGTTAAACCCATATAATAGCATCAATGAAACCATCTAAGGCTAATGTTGTTGTCTAAAGAGCTGGAGGCACTATATCAGAATATGGAAATTGTTACAGAAATATCTTTCTACATACTTCCTAGATGTTATATATCCATCAATATGTTAGCCTCAGAACTAGATAAATACTTCATTTATGTGTCATTTTTTATTTCTAGCATATTTTTACTTTCCACTAATAGCTTATCTTAGTTTAATAAATTTAGTATATGGTATATATGATTTTAAAATTTAATTGTCCTACTAAAAATATGATATTCACCCTTGTACCTTATCATTTCTATATTTTTAACCTTATCTACCCAAAATGATACTTATCCAAATTAGGGTTATATAGTATGTTGCCTTCAAGCTAAATCACATCAAGTTCATCAAATGTTTAACCCCAAATTTAAATAAGTAGGGGTTAACTAGAGTTAAGGTTTATTATATTACATTTTATAAATGGATGGTGAGCTAACCTAATGAGAAAGATAATTAATATAAAACTCAAACAAGTAGTATTCTAAATTCATACAACTATGATTGTTAAAAATAGTAAAGTACAACTATTTCTAGATAATGTAATGAATTAGAAACAAGTGATACTTATCTAATTTATTGTGCTCATGTAGCTATAATATGTAACATGCTAGAATTGGAGTAGAATATGATATTGGAATAGTCATTAGATTCTAAAAATAATATTTCTAGGGCCTTAGATACTTACATCAGATCTAGATTATTGTATCCACATAGGTGTTTGACTTTGATGCATGTGTCATGCATGGAATACTAACTGGATCTAGATGAAACCAACTATAACCTTCTGGTTTTTATGTCACCTTTATTTTAATGTATAAAAATCATTCACACATGTTGTTTATCTTTTTTAAATAATCAAACCCTAGCTTCTTCACCCATGGAATGACTGTGGGAATAGTGGATTAGTGGGCTCATAGTGTCAAGTTTCTATAAGGACTCCTATATAAATGGGCACTACCTACATATCAAATACTCTGAAGAGGGCCTTAGACTTGTGTATTTGTACCCTACATGTTGGCTTGTGTGTCCATAAAGATGCAGTGTGTGCTAATCAAAGACATGCACCGACCTAGCTTGTAACTTGGCAAATATGAATCATGAATTACCCTTCGAATTCTTCACACCTATGGGAATACTAATCTTATGAATGATATTAAAATAGGAATGAATATGGTAGGTTTTCTCACTTGAATTATTTATTGATTGTTTCATGGTATGTTTCCTTGTGAGTTCCTAATGTTTTTCTAGGTGAGAAATAAATGAAGGTTGATCTTGTATATATACCAATCCATTTCATAAATATATCACACTAAATCACTTAAGGCTAACCTTTAGTATATGTTTCATTTGTAAATTAGATGAATTTTTGGTAGTGCACACTTTGTAGGAAATGTGGACACTTACATCAACATAAGTGTTTGTATGGGATGAAAGTGTTAAGGAAGATAAAAAATAGGTATAGGCTTAGAACTGGCAGTGAAGGATAATAATTAGGTTTTGAAATTTTTTCATAGTTTAGAAGGCTTGGTCATTAAAATAAAAATCATCAAAATAAGAAATAAACAATGTAAGCACAAAGAGATAGTGAACGAGATCCTTTCGGCAGTGGTTAGGTCTAGACTAAGAGGTACAACCATAACATATATTTTTCAAGTTTACAAGACTAAGGTAATACATAAATTATATTTTAGTATCTACATTCCCCCCCTTATTCTAGTAATTAGATAAAAAGTTTAAACAAGATAAATGCATACCTAGATGTGTGTAGACACCTTGTCTTAGCATGAGCCTAACTTGAGTGTTTTTTTTTTGTGACTGACCTTAAACTAAGAGCATGCTATAGTACATAGTTAGTGTATGAAATATAAAATTTAAATAATTTGAAATGATTGAAAGTAATAAGATAAAGGTTAAGAGTACACCTATTTTTTGATGTAACTATCTTACCTTTTGGTAATTTGAATTGAAAATATGCCACATTATGAGCTATTGAATCTAAACTTAGGACAAATTTAAACCTACAAGTGCATATATATATATATATATATATATATATATATATATATATATATATATATATATATATATATATATATGCCCCCAACCTTGTTGTAAGGGTGAGTTGCAACATAACCATTTGACTTATTTCATCTCAATCATGCAACCCAAATATGTGCATGATTAGGTGAGTGTGAGAATTTTAATCAACTCAAAGTATATATATCTAGTGAAGATGGATTATTTAATTAAATATAACCCATAAGTTTGGTAAATTTAGATGATTTAATCAAATCTAACTTATAATTTTGGTGATGTTGAGCGATTTAATCAACTCAACCTCCCAAATATGAACCAACTACTACAATAGATTGACTCAATAACAATCCATAAAAGTCCATCCTAGGTAGAATAATAATCCATCTTGGTATTTGAAAATTTTAAAATGATTTGATTTTGCAATTTTAGGTGCCCTTTGCATGGAATATGCACTGCAAATATGTCTCGAGCTAAAATCTTGGTATAATAACAATATCAATGTATAGAACACTATCACAAATATATATCTAAATCATATAACTATGAAATTTGGTAAATTTTAAATAGATGCAAGTGTGGAGGACTTGTCTCTATGAAATGCCCCTATTGAATTAGGAAAATCTAAGAGCTTTTGTAAATTTAGAGAACATGTTTCCATAACATTTGCCCACTATAGTCTAGAAATGTTGAGTATTGAATAAGTGTGGAGATCATGCCTTTCTTACATGCTCACATTATAATTTAAAACTATGAAAATATGGAATACAAGACTCTATGACATGCCCCCTCTGATATTCCCCTGCCCCCGCCGCCACCCCCCCCATACCCCACTTTGAGGTGAGGGGAAGTATAATCTAGTATTTCCCTTATCTTAAAAGGATAAGATAATTTTATAAGTTATGTATTGATCAGGTAGAATATATGAATAACATGTCTAGGTAGATATAACATTAAAGTATATAGTATGTTATCACATCAAGTCCTAATATGCATAATGTAGATCATGGAAACATCTAAAGAGTAAAGTTACAAGCTCAACAAGTAATCAATCACAAACACAAGAGCACTCAAAAGTAAAGCAAGATGAAATGGTTCTAGGAGACCTCATACAATGGGCATGTTCAAATGCCACACAATCAAAGGGACATAACTTATAAAAATGTTCATAAAACATATAATGACATATTAAAATGTCCATATATAAAAAAAAATAACATGTTCAAATGTCAAAATAGGCAAACAAAGGCACAGGGGCCACAACCAATGGAGCATATTCAAATGCTTAAATAAGTATACAATGCAAGATAATAACAAGAAATAAAACATATTCAAGGAAGTACTAATTTGGCATCTCCCTCAGGATTCCATGCATGTATAATTTCATCAAAATATTTTTGGGCAAATTTGGCTTGGTTTTCATTTTTCTAGTCTAAGGTGTCAAAATATATTCACTTGATAAAGGGATTGTGTTAGCTAGGTCGAAGAGGAATATCCCCAATCATTTCCAAAGACACCCTAAATATGGTAAGGTCAAGATAAATTTTTATGGAGCCTCAAAATGTAACTCAGGGTTGGCTAGTGGTACCAATGTTTTTAAGGATCATGATGGTCATCCCCTTCTCATTTTTTCTCATGATATTAGAGTGAAGACTAATAATTTTACAAAGGCCTAGGTTATTCTAAAAGGCACTCAAATTAACCTCTTTCAAAATTTGGTAAATATGACAGTCAAAACTGATTCATAAGTGGTCATCAATGATTTGATGTCTAGGAAAGATGAAGCATGTAAAATCCAAATTATCTTAGATGAATTGAATGGGGTGATAGATCCTTTTGAGAACTTGGAGTTTCATCACAAAAAATGTAAAGGTGATTCCATTGTGGATTGGGATGAAAATGGTAGGGTTAATGCCCTTTCTACCCATAAGGTGGAATAACGTTAATGTCCTTTCTATAGTTTTGGTGCAAGATAGCTCTTCGTTTGTTATTTAAGTTTTGTCCTTTTTTCTTTCTAAGAATAGTTTTGTATACTTTCGGACAGGCTTGGATTTTGAGGGTGTTTGGGTTATAATACACTTGGTTAACTTCTAAACATTTTTGATTTGGTAATATGAATGAAGTGAGGGAAGGCATTGAGGGTAATAGTCATAATTCCTTAGGATAACCTATCAACTATCTCAATTGGATTTATAGTCTCATAATTGCTCATGAGATTGGTTTAAAAATATTAATGTGGTTCTCATCATATACGTGATTAAAATGAATAGTAATATGTTGACGAGAGAGCCCAGAAGAAGTTGAAGAAACACTAAATATGTGCCATGTGTTTTTCACAGTTGACATCAACCAGAACTCACCAGAGGATAAGCACTTTACCTCAGAATTAACAGTGATGTTTGTGGAACCACATTACTACAAGCATTTCTTATCCAATAAGAAAACTGAACTAGATAGTAAAAAAGCCTAATCACCCTTACACACGAACATAGAAAAATATTAAATAATAATTTTTTTATTATTTTCTAAAAATTTAATTAATATTTATAATTTAATTTGTAAACCTTATCTCAAAATTAACAGTGATATTTGTGGAACCACATCAAAGACTTTTAAAACTTAGATGCTTAATACTGACCTTTCTCAGCTAACTCAGCCCCACAAGAAGATTGGCGTAGGTAGTAAGAAGACCTAATCACCATGATACGTTAACAGAGAACAAGTCTAGATGGCATTTTCTTAGTTATTTCCTAGAAGTTTCATTGATGTTGAGTTTTCTTATAATTTTCCCAATTTCTGGGTATGTGTCTCTCTTTTTTTGTGGGTTCCATTAATATTATTGACTTGCGGTGAGAATTAATGTCTAAATAAGATGGCTCTGTTATGGAAGTTGTTGAAGCTATGGAAAGTCTTTTAGGAGCTGACTAAGATTTCTGTAAATGCCTGATGGATAGATTAGTAAGTGCTTATTTTGTCGCCCTGCTTTTATCACTTATTATATCATGGACACTCTATCTTCTCCATCTATGTTATCTCATTCTTCCCATAATTTCTACAATTATGTCGATAGCATCTTTTGTTGTCTTCTTCTATATTTACTTGGTATGTCAATCGAATATCCAGGCAGCTACTTTTCGATGTTGGTGTTAAGCCACACTCGAACTGAAGATGGACTGGTCTAAGAGGGGCTAGTAGCTCAGTGGTAGAGCACTCCAGCAGTGTATGGAAGGTCCTAGGTTCGAGTCCTAGCTGGTCCATGTCTCAACATATAGCTTTAAAATAATATGTATCACTCATGATATTTTAATGTGGAAAAACGTGCAAGCTTTATTACATGAAGATGACCCCAGACTCTAGAGGACTAATGATGTGGTGTTGGTCTTCCCTATGAAATTCTTGATGAAAATGCATTTTAGAGTTTATTTTAATTGACATTAGAATTTTCCACTTAATGGTGATGATGCATTTATATTTATAAGAGAATAGGCACATGACTATTGACAAGGGGAGTGAAACCATCAACATGTGAGAATTTATATTTGTTCACCATATGAATGAGCCAATACACATAGAACATTACGTAATTGTCAAATATTTTAGGCTTCAAGAAGAATATGGCCTGACAATGCAAAACATTAAATACATCTTGTCCAAATATAACATTGTTTGTTATCTACATAACTATAAAATATTACATCTCACTCATGAGCTTTAACATTGTACAAAATCAAAGTATAAATAATAACAATAAATTACTATATACCTTTGCTTTACAAAAATAAAAAATTACATCCCTTACATCGTATAAATAAAATTATGTTTATAATATTAATGTATATAATAACTAATAATAACATATAAATAATATTAATATATTATTTTCTATTTATAATGATAATACAATATAACCACACACACACACACACAAACACACAGATATATATATATATATATATATATATATATATATATATATATATATATAAGATTGAGGGTTGATAGGTCCCTCCCATGTTTTATTAAAAAACCCTGAATTACAAAAAGACCACTAGTTCCTCGAACCTAAAGAGCACAAGAGAGACCAAAAATAGGACCAAACAAGGTTGATAACCAACATAGAGACAACTAAAAACAATCCTGAACTAGATGAAACCAACATGTAGTGAGGCCTCACTCTACCTTCTGAGACCCTTTGCATGGCTTCCTAATTCCACCCAAAATTCTACCTTTCTCCTTCAAGTTACAAGATCTCAAAATACAAGGAGTTTGTTCCAGAGTTAACCATCCCTTCTTATTTTTATTAACCACTATCTGTTCCTTAGCTAGATGCAGAGAATCATTACTAAATAACCTATCCAACTTGGACTAGGTTCCCAATAATCTTATCTCTATCGATTTGATTTTTAGCAACTTTTATTGGAGAATAAATCATTGTTGTTTCTGATGTTTTATTGCACTGATTATTGTCTACAAAGATTGTAAGATGAGAAGGTAGGGCATCCTTCCACCAAGAAATCACTTTATCTTGTTTAGGGTTGAGATAATTAACCACCAAATTCCCTATGTCAAAGTATTTTTGGCATATAAAAGGGATTCCTTTGTAATCTATAGATTGAATCCAACAATGATATTTGAATTTTAGGTTAATGTTTGCTAGGAGTTTCTATGAAATATCCATAGCCACCAAAATCTAGGTGAAGGTGGTGTGTAGGAAGCTAGTAGTCAAGGAGTCTATTATCAACGATTCACATAGTGTGTTCCCAAGCTTGAGAGGTAGGAAGTTAACCAAAATTACAAAGGGAGGTGTAACAAATAAATCCACACGTGACTATTTGTTATGATGTCCAATAGGGAATTGAAATCAACAAACCAGGGTTTTCAAAAAAGTAGATGGCCATGTCTTGTCTTATAGAACTCTAGCTTGGTCATTCAAACAATCAAATATTGTGATAAATAATCCATTTGTAGGTGGATATATTGCCAAGTTGTCCTCCATGAGTAGTTCCCAGTTTTAAAAGATCAAGTTATGTAAAACTAGTAGGCTAGGCCAATAACTGTTGAATATGTAAATGAGCCCCCTAGAAGTAAACCATTATTCATTCCTGATAATTTCATCAATCACTTCATCCGTAAAGTAGAGTGAAGGGTTGTTATCCACTGCCTAGAGAGGAGGCTCCATTCTATCTTCTAGGGTTACTAGCTTAACAAAAAAATACATGAAGGATTTCCCTAACCCTTAACTTTATTTTTCAACCCATGCAACCTATGGCCACCCATCCATACCTACAACAGACCTGTCCAGGTCTGTTTCAGTCTAACCAGGCAAGGACGGTTTTCTTTGATGTGATAGCAGCTACTCATCCTGTCTCAGAAGCTATAACCTATCCTTGCTGAGAATTATGGTTTGCCAGTACCATTTTTACCAATTTTAAAGCTACTTTCCCCAAGAGCCCCCATTTGAGAGCCTCTGTCAGCGTTACTTCAATTTTCAAAGCTAATCAGGGGTATGCATTAACCTACCCAATAATTTTTGGTATCCCCACAGCCCATTCCTCTATTTCAGTCGCTGATGGATTGTAAACCCTACATCTGGTAAGGTCTCGAAGAAAAATTGAGCTCCAGCCTGACTCCGTATTCCAACCTCAATTGTGATATTAAAATATTATATAATATTAATATTATATTATTATTACCATATTAATATGTTTGGTTATACAATATTTATAAAATATAGTATTACTGATAATATATAAGTTTTGATACTAACAATATATATATATATATACATACATATATATATATATATATATATATATATATACTCACACATATATAAACTATATTAATTATGTCATATATTATTATATTATAGTAATAATTAATATATTAAATATGTTTAATAATAAATTATATTACTAATAAGAATAAAAAATTACAAATATATTATATTATGTAAAAAAATATTATATAATATATCATTATTTTATAATTATAAATATATATTAATATATTAGCATACATATTAATATTATTCTAATAAAAACCCATAATATACATAGTTCTATATAATATATTAATATTATAATAACTATAAATATTTTTATTATATGTTTGATTACATATATTATTAACAATATACACAATATATATTACATTAACACACACACACACACACACACACACACACACACACACACACACACACACACACATCAATGTCTTGTTCCCACGTCAACGACATTATAATGATGTTTCAATTAACACGTCATATGTAGAGCTTACCATAATTAAATCAACACTCATGACATCCTCACCCACCCTTGATAATAGAAGACAACCAATCAAATATGTTGAGAACTTGTAAGCTACAAACCCCTCTGTGATGTTTGCATGTCATGTAGATCCACTAACTACCCTCAATCTAGGTTTGGTGTATGAAGTGGGCCATCTAATGTATGATATCACCTAAAATGAATTGGGATTGGCCCTCACCATCACCACTCAAGTAATCGTAAAATATTTCACCACTTGCATGTTATTAACATTTGGAGCAATTAAGCAGGGTTAATAACATACAAAAATACTTAACTTAGACACCTGGAGGAAAGGGCAAGGTAATAAAAAATATGAAAGTGGTGAAATATTTAAATGGACTCTAGGGAATGATAGTGAGTGATAATGATAAGGTATTTTAGGTGATACCATATGTTAGGGGCATCTTTTACACCAAACCCAGATTTAGGTAGTGGTTGGATTTACATGCCCTGCAACACCCGTTCGTAGTTTGCAAGGTGGTGACATTTTTGATTCATCATTTTCTATTATGGAGGGTGGGAGAGGATGTCATGAGAGTTTATTTGATTAAAAACAAGACTCCATGTCTAATGTATGGCTCAAATCAATGATATAATGTCAATAATATGGGGATAAGATATTTAAGTCACAAAGTCTATCTTGTTGCTTCCATTCATCAATGTTGAGAATATATTTTTACCTAAAAATACAAAATTACATGTCATTTGCTATTCCTTGCACCCTCAGGGCAACTACTAGCTACATAGTTAGTATGAAGGATCTTTCTTCTTTTTGGCATGAACATTCAATAGATGCTTTGGAGACTTTTCTAACCAATTAAGAAATGATGAAAATCATGCTTATAGTGATGATAACATATATAACAAAAAATAATTATATAAAAAAAGTGCAATGCTTAAACATTGCAAGTACATCCACAATAAAATACGGAGTAAATTATTAGCACCTTAGAAGGAGTTGTCCCAAAGGTGAAGTCATGCCAGAAGGGATGTAATATTTTGATTTTGTAAAGCAGGGTTTTATAAAATGAGGGAGTGTAGGTTCGTATGGCCATTGACCCCATCATAGTTTTTGTGTACGAAGTTAAACAACAAAAGAAAAATTTGGTGGAGTCAATAGTGGAAAATGAGGCTGTGTGTTTCTTCATACAGCATGGCAATGTGTTGTGTGAGGAGGAGATGTTGCTTTTAATGATGAATTTGAGTAATGACAAAGTAGTGGCAAAGGGAAAATCCATAAAAAACATACAAGTGCTTAAATATTTTAATATGAGATGAGTGGTGATAGTGAGGAGCAATGACAAGGTAGTTTAGATCGTATTGTACACTAGAGGGCCCATATTGTACACTAGATCTAGATTAAAGTCAACTACTAGATTAACATGCCCTAAACCCATTGAAATAGGTTTTGCAACTTACAGGGAGTCAACATATTTGATTGGTCATTTCCTATTATCAATAGTGGATGTCGATGGCATGAGAGTTGATTTGATTGTGACAGGACTCCATATTTAATGTACAACATGAATGATCTTTATAATACTACTCATGTGAGAACAAGACATTAAAGTTTTGAAAACTATATTTATATATTATAACTATAAATATAATATACTATATATATATATATATATATATACACACACACTTTACTTTACATATACTACTATATATATGTTATTAATAATATGTAAGAGACCAATTTTTAGTTGATTGAATAATGATGTTGTTGGAAATGGCGAGTGATGAGCAAAGGCGTGTGGAAATTAATGGCGAGTGGCGAGCAAAGCTGAGTTAAGAGAAGAGAAATGAGGGACGTGTGGATGGTGAGCTTAAGAACCCCTTGGAGAAGGAAAGTAAAGTGATTGAAAAGGTTGCAAGGAAGCACAATCTAGGGCATCATTGAGAGGAGAAAGGGGATTCATCTTCTCTTTCAGAGAACAAGATTTTTCTAGATTGCCCTAATTCTTATATAACCCCTATCACAATTACAAAAAGTTATATAGGAGATCAATCTTCAGGCTAACCCTTTTTATACTCCCTATTTGATTCTAAATTCACCCCTAGATGGCCTAGCTGAGGCTGGGGTTGAGTCTGACCAAGGTGATGATGATCTCCCTTAACTGCAATTTGAACGATCTGGTTTGACATCTAACATTCAGACTTTACAAGAGGAGGCATTGGTCCCTGTCGCCCTTGGAGATGTTGTAATGGATTTTTTTCATCATCTCATTATATGGAAATCGATGATGATTTCCTCTAAGCTATAGAACTGGACAAAGGAAGTAGATCACTAGTTTGTTGGGTTTTGCGAAAATAGACCTATGTAGAAAGATTCATCAATTGGATTAAGTCTACTTGGCACAAGGTGTCTTGTCCCATAGTTTTTATGTTAATAAATGAATTCTTCCTGGTCTAGTTCAATTATGAGGAAGGTAGGGTATATCTTACTGAGTGCCTGGATTCATTTATTTTGTCCTATGAATGTAGTTATACCTTCTATTATATTTTGGATTTGAATATATAAGCTTCCACTTATAGTGTGATATCCTTCACTGATCTAGTAAATGATCTCTAAATTTGGCCATTTTGTTAAATTTGACGATGATCCATCTTTGCTCCATTAGAACTTTTCTTGGGTATGTGTTATGGTCGATTTTTCTAAACCTATATATCACTCTACTAAGTTGTCATCATCAAAGGGTAACTGGGTTCAATTATTTATTATCGAAGGCCTATCATTTTGATGTTTTCATTGTAACAAATTAGGGCATATGTTGGTGGATTGATCTTCCACTTACTCCTCTAGTTTTAGGCCTTCCCAGCTCTTAAAATGAAAAAACATGGTTATCTATAGCCTAGAATTAGAGAAAGGCTTTCTGCAATGTTCTTTGACAATCGTTCTCCTCCAATGGGCAGCAAGCTTTAGGCATCTTGTCAAAGTTTACTAGGGCACACTTGAAACATGGATTTTAAATCTTCATCTCCTCCCGCGAGTAGCATAATATGGGTTTCTCCTTAGGGTCTCCCTGGGCTCTCATGTATCATGAATCCTAAAGCTCCAAGTGTTAGTGTCTCAATAGAAATAGGGTCTATCAAATATTTTCAATTGATTGAGGATTAGATGAGACCACATGAATCATTGATGGTGGATCATTTGAGTACTTTTGGTTATTCTTTTATTCAAGCACCTATGGATGGCATTGTGTCTTTTCTTTCAATTGTCCCTGGGACTTTCGTTGTGTCTCAGATATGCTATTATCTAATCCTTAAATCTTTTTAATTGAAAGCAATAGTTAGAGTTAGAAACAATAGTCCTTTGGTGCCAGCTACAAATATATTACCTTATTTGGTGAAGGACAGATCTTAGCTTCATATTGTTTCTTTATCAGATCAATATTTGTTGTAGGTGTTTGACGAGGCAATCATTCAATGGTTGGGAGTGGGTTCAAATAATTAGGTGTTTTGTCAAAAATTAAAAATAGATTTGGTGCAATAAGGTTTGAATTGTAATGAGGAAATAAGTGTAGTATAGAGCACCAATTTATGTAGATTAATGGGGAGGATCAAGCTTCTCTTCCATGTGATGAAATAACATCTATTGAGATCCATACTCTTACTCTGACCTAATCTCTCCTCATCAAGGGCATAGAGGAAGGAAAAATGAATCTAAGAGAATATAGTTGGATGCTATGCTTTCCATTGATAAAGGCTCGTAGTGAACTATGGATTCCCTTCTCTCGAGGAGGAAGGAGAGCTTACTCCTCACCTTGGGAGAGGGCCTTTTTAAATGGTGGTTATTTACTTAATAGTCTAGTGTTTTGTACTTCTTATCAGTATTTAGTCTTTTAGTAGTTGGTTTTTCGGGATACCTATTTGATAGTGTGAGGTTGCTTGATCGAAGGGTTCACTTGTAATCATTTCTTTGTTTTTTTAAATCTTTTTATTGGGAAAGAGGCTCTTTTAACGCTTCTTATTCTATCAATATGTATATATGCACTTATATATATATGGGTATAAATAGGGTAATGAGGGATGAAAACGGGGGCTTAAAGTGATTTTTTTCTTAAAATAACAATAGTTGGATTTGGAGAGAATTTTAGAGATGTACTTAGAAATATAATGTTATAATAATATTAGAATATAAATTGTGGTATTCTGATTGTAGTTTCTAAACATGTAACAATTTTTGAATGCATTTATTTCAAAGACATGGTACTTTTTTGTGAAAACATAAGGAGACCGCATGTGTTCAAACATGGTTTTTCAGAATAAACAAATGCATTTTTATATGAAATTTCATATATGGATAGAGAAAATGTCAGATATTATAGATAATACTTTTAATTGATTTTTAACGTGTGTGTGTGTGTGTGTGTGTGTGTGTGTGTGTGTGTGTGTGTGTGTGTGTGTGTGCGTGTGTGTGTGTGTGTGTAAGTCAAAATAGCTAGAAAATTGAAATTGAAAGTGTACAAACACAATGTTTTGACCTTAGCTTCATGAAAATCCTTTTTTATAAAGCAATGCCAATGATGTGTATATTGTTAAGAAATATGTTTTATAAATTTTTGATTAATGGTTAAAATTAATATTATTATAATAAAAAACCATAATATATATAATTATATATAATATATTAATATTATAATAAAAATAATTATTTTTATTATATATTTGATTACATATGTTATTAACAATATGCATTATATATTATATTAAAATTTAGTACATATCATAGTTTTTAGATTAAGGTAAAAATATGTTTTGAAGGGACCTCGAAAGCCTTTAACAGAATCAAAAAAGATAAAGCATTAACATGCACCAGGAAAAGCATTCCTGAAACCTACTAAATAGTAGCATCAAAATCAGGTTAAACAGGGACAACATCAATATTCAGTTTATATTCAGCCCCCTAATATTCCAAGTAATGATTTAATATCTATTTTTTAGGGGTAAAATCCATAATAGTTGCCTGCCTTCCATCAGTAATATTTTTCATACTTTCTAGCTCTCTGGTTTTCTTAATAGATCTTCTTCCATGTTTGTCCTGAGAACCAACATCTGATTTCACCTTAAAATGTTGTTCATCTCTTTTTCCAGATTTATCCAGAGTAGAAGCAAGATGTTTCACCTTAGTTTGCTGATCTTTTTTGTTGCTTCTAGTTTCTACCCCCTTAGTATTGGTCTTTTTTTTAGCTCTTTTTCTTTGGTTTAGAATATGCTTTAAGTTTTCTCCATTATCATTTACAGGAAGCTCATCCAAAGGGAAATCATTATCAACCTGAATCTCCCTGGACTGAGAAAAAAGAAAATCTCCCTCTAATTTATTTCCATCTTCAGCCAAGAATTCACCTTCCTCTAGCACAATTTTGTCATCTACATCTCTCCATTGATCCTCTATCCTTTGATAGAAAATGATTTGTTTTGATAGATCTATCAAATCATCTATTCTTTGTACAGGTATTATGGTATCTGATTGCAGTCCATGTCCTTCTTTCTCAAAATTTTCTTTCTCAAAAGATAGCACTTTATCCACCTCAGGATGTGGGGCTTTAGGATCTTCAAAAGAAGGCTCTGTATCCGCCTTATCATGTAGAGCTTTAGAATCTTCATTATTATTTTGTTCTTGTCGATGATTTTCTTTAGGTTTCCATACTTTCTTTTGCTGGACCTTGGTCTTTTTCCCATCCAAAACACTACTAGGATGAATTTTACTTTTGGAAGGACAATTTTTGACCAAATGCCCCTATTTCTTACAAGCATAGCAAGAGTTGGGCAAATATTCAAAAAAAATTCCTTGAGTTTTTTTTACCAAGCTTGGATATTAGATCCACTTTTTCTGGGAGATGATTCAGATCTACCACTTTAACATAAAGTCTAGCACTTTGAAGTTTGGTTCTGGTAGCCGTAGCATTATCCAATGCCACAAGTTCACCAAAAGAATTGGCAATACCTTTAAAAATGTCCTCATGCCAAAACTATAAAGAGAGTCCAGGAAGTCTAACCCAAATGGGAGTGGTTAAGAAAAAAGAATCTGAGAGATCCATGTTAGGCTCCCATTTTTTAATAGTGAGAGAACATTTACCAAAAGACCACGGTCCTCCACACAGAACCATATTCATGTCTTCCTTATAGTTGAAGATAAATGAGAAAAAACCATTCAACATTGGTACAATATCTATCTCTCCTCGAATAACCCATTTCCTTTTAACCATTTTCGTAAGAGATTCTAGATCTGGTCTTGCTCCTAAAAATTTACCCACTGAGGTGAAATCTATGGAGGACATAGAATAATCTATTAAAGGATTTAGAATAAAAACTTGAAACTCACCTTTCTCCCAACAAGACTTAGTAGTCACTGGCGGGAAAAGAGATTTTCTAGTGAATTTCTTGCCAAACAAAGATGACCACGTCCTTTGTTTTGAATACCCTGCCTTCAACCCTTCTGAGGATTTTTTCTTATTAAAATCAACATTATCTTTCTCCTTTTCAATCTCCTGCCCCAACATAGCAGGAGGAGAATCATAGTTATTAATATAATTATATATATATAATATACAATATACTATTATAATATATTATATTTAAAATTTGTGTGTGTGTGTGTGTGTGTGTGTGTGTGTGTCAAAAACTCAATGCCTTGTTACCACATTAGTGACATTATAGTGATGTTTCAATAAATACATCATATGTGGAGGCTACCATAATTAAATCAACACTCATGACATCCTCACCTACCCTTGATAATAAAAAATAACCAATGAAATATGTCAATACCTTGTAAGCTAAAAACCCCTCTATGATGTTTGCATGTCATGTATATCTACTAACTACCTTGAATCTAGGTTTGGTGTATGATATGGGCCCTCTGATGTGTGATATCATCTCAAATACCCTGTGATTAGCCCTCACCATCACCACTCAAGTCATTGTAAAATATTTCATCACTTGCATGTTATTAACATCTAGAGTAATTAAATCAAGGTTAATAATATATGGAAACACTAAACTTGGAACCCTAAAAGAAAGGGCAAGGTAATAAAAAACATGAATGTGGTGAAATATTTTAATGTACACTAGGTAATGATAGGGAGTGGCAAGGACAAGACATTTGAGGTAATATTATATGCTAGGGCATATTTTACACCAAACCCAAATTTAGGTAGTGGTTGGATTCCATGCCCTACATCACCCATTTAAAAAGGGTTCATAGCTAGCAAGGTGGAAACATTTTTTATTGTTGAAGGTGGATGAGGATGTCATGAGATTTAATTTGATTGAAATAAGACTCCATGTCTAATGTATGCCACAAATTAATGATGCAATGTCATTTATGTGGGGACAAGACATTGAGGTCCTAAAGTCTATCTTTTTGCTTCCATTCATCGATGTTGAGAATATATTTCCACCTAAAAATAAAAAATTATGTGTCTTCTGGCATTCCTTGCACCATCGAGGCAACTACTATTTATATAGTTAGCATACAATATTTTCCTTCTTTTTGGCATGAATGTTCACTAGATGCTTTGATGACTATTTTAACCAATCAACAAATGATGAAAATCATGATTATAGTGATGATATAATATCTAACAAAAATTAGTTATATCAAAAAAAGACAACCTAAACATTGAAAGTACATTCCTCCCCAGACACATAAAGAGATGTGTGTGTGTGTGTGTGTGTGTGTGTGTGTGTGTGTGTGTGTGTGTGTGTGTGTGTGTGTGTGTGTTTTAAAAATAATGAATTTTCCCTAATTAGATGAGTCCCTAAGGATTAAAAAACACATAAATTTACTTAAAAATATGTGGATTGCTCCATGATAGGTTTTAGGCTAGATTCAAACCCCCTAGCCTAAATCTAAACTAATTTCGGGGGGGAAGTGTAAAATTTAAAAGAAAGTCTCCTACAAAGGGTGCACACCCTTTACATGATGACAAGGGCCAATTATTATAATTGGTCATTTGTTACTACTTCTAAACAGGGTATATGTGTTTTCCAAAAGTGTGCACACTCTTTATAGTACATAAATTTTACACCCTTTAGAAGACCACAAAGACCAATCAATGTAATTTTTCATTTGGAACTACTTCCAAATAGGGTGTGAGCACTTTCTAATATGGTGTACACCCTTCAAGTATTTCATGAATTTTACTTGTTTACCCATAAATTTTACTCATTCATTTTATATTTAAAAAATTGGAACTAGTTTTTGTTGCTGACACTAAAAATTATGCAATTTCTCCATTTACTAAGTCTTAATTACTATAAATTATTCAATTTCTTTTCTACTTAGATTTATTTTTTCAAAGATAAATCACGAGTAGGGTAGTCACTATAAAATGCCAATTAAGTAAATAACAAATGAGGAGATTGAAATCAAGAGAGAAAAAGAAATAAAAAAATACAACAAGATAGAAGAGCATCCATAAGATCTTCTTTACAAGGTGAAGGTACTTCCTCCACACCGGGTAAGATTTAAAATGAAAATAGCATACTAAATTCCATGAAATTTAATTTAGATATGTCTTCAAATGAGATAATATAAATTAATCAATCCTTGTTGAATGATGAAATTTAAAATATAAAACATGCAACTAATGAATTTGCATTGAGTGAGGAAACACATAGAGAAACACAATATAATGAATCATCCATTTATAATGAAGTTTTTGAACATGATGATAATCAACATCACATAATGACCCCAATCCATCTTTCTCCCAATGAAGATGAATTCACTTCACCTATAGAGTATAATGTTAACCAACACTCTAATATAACTTCTATGGTTGAAGTGTTAACACTATTTGATTTAACTAAAAAATTATCTCCTAGACATACACCTATAAGGATAATGCAATGAACATCAAGGTATTTTTTTAAAATATATGAGAAAATAATAGAACCCATGGAAGGTAATATTTCAAAAATAGCAGTTCAATGGCATGCTCAATGTGTCTAAAACTATGCCTTTGAGAAGAAAACCCATACAAAATGATGTCAACTATTTGTTCAAATAATAAAACTTTAAAAACATTTGCCACATGTTGCATAATTTAGGGTTAATATCAATCAATACAGAGGGGTAGGAATAATGTAATAATAAAAAATATATTTAATGCATTTAATAGAATAGGTAATATAACTCAAAAATATATATTAATGTGGCAAGATGAGTAAAAATAGAATCTATAGTGAGTAATTCAATGTCTAGATCTCAATTTATTATTCAAACAAGTACATCCCTGAGCTTGAATAGGAAAACTCTAATAAATTTTATAAAAAGAAGAACAAGGATCTATGACCCTTTACTCATAGATTATTGGGCATTTAGCAGTAAACTCCCATGAAAAGATAAGTATTAGTTGAAGGAACAATAAATTTGATTGATTTTTTTGTTATGATAACACAAGGTTCATATCTAATCTAAAATATGTTGTTAAAATAAGAAATTGTTCAAAAAATGGTGAGCCACATGCAAAATGTTTTTTGGACATGCCACAAAAATAATTTTTTTAATGATATTTAATCATAAATTGATATTAGCTAAAGGTCATTTGAGATGTGCAAGCCTTTCTATGTTAAAATAAAACAAACATGCACCACATATTGTTTTAGGATCCATGTTGAATTTTTTATGCATTTTGATTATTTTTGTCATATGCATTGTACATTACATGCTGATGAGATTATGTAGGAATGTATGCTCGTTCCTCCACCTAAAAAATTAAGAGAGTTAATCCCAAGTCTTTTCTATCAAATACCTAAGGGATACTTTTGTCTTTTCAAAGAATGCTTAGATGGAATATGTAACACTTATGGTGGTTTGTGACATTTGACTAGTTATATACACGAATACATTTCACATGGATTTGAAAAAAAAAAAAAGATTATTTTAAGAAGTACAAATATTTAAAGTATGCATTAAAATATGAAAAAGAGTCATTAATATATGTGTTCATTTTGACAAAAATATTTTTATATAATTTCTTGTTTGAATTCAATAAAAATATTATTTACTAATATGCAAGACACACACACAAATAAAAATGGTTAGATAATTAGTGCATGTTATGAAATGACAACTTCCCAATTGGGACCATTATTTTGGTTTTGGACTATGATAAAAATTACATACTAAAACCATAGAATGAGGTTCAATATCTGTATAATAATTCAATTAAATTTGTAATTTTATTTATATTACATTTAGACATGCCCTTAATAATACAGAAGACAACAAAAATATTTTGAGGGAGGACCACTTTTATAAGAGTAATGACATATCACATTCCCCATAGTTTGCCTGAGGTTGTTGTGAGATATTTAAAATAAATATGAATGCAATAGAAATCATCTTTAATACACACTAGATGTGGTCAAATAATTGTGTAGGATAATTTAAGAATTTTTGAATGTCTTCTAGTTAAATAGGATGCATGAAAAGAATGGGGTTCAACATTTTTGGAGTTTATTTGAGGTTGGGTATGACAAAGGGTAACATGATCATGTCGGTGCATGTGTAAAAATATCCCTTAAAAAAGAGTAGATAAAATACAAAAATGGTGTTGAATTGATCAATGTTGCAATTATTGTGACTTGCTATAATGAAAAAAAAAATGTTGATCAAAAAAATATTCTCATGTGTGAATACTATTTTAGTTAATTGAGGAAATAAATAAGGCAATGTATCAATATTTCAGTATAGTACCTAGATCAATTATTTTCCACTCCATTTGAAGTTCAAAATCTAATTCATACACAATTTATACTATGGATATGGCATGTTTTGATTTGGGATATATGGAATTTCAATAGAATGAATACAAATCAAAAAAATGGGTTGACGAATGGTATTGTAGACCCCTAACACCTATGGAGACTATAAATTCATTCCAACAACTAGGGGAACATGAAATGCATCATTAGTTGAATTTGAACACATCAAATCTTGTGCAACTAGGTAAATATTATTATAATTTAAATGCTGTTTTAAACATTAGTGATGTATTATTATTTTCTTGCATTTCCTTAAAATTTGATTATACTTTAAATTCAGAGAAAGTTTTTGTAGTAATTTCAATTGAGGAAAATGATGAGGGAATAGGATACTACTTGTCTTGGATGGATAAGACCTAGTTATCTTACTAGAGTTTTGGTGTTTATAAGAACTTGATTTCATAAATAATTTCATAAAAAGGTAAAATAATGGTTATTTGAGGACTTTTAAATGAATAGGGTGATGATTCGTTATTCAAATTTGGTTATCACTACAAATATTCATATGATCAAATTTCATGGAAATGCTCACAACAAAGTTCTGTGAAAAATTTGTGAATCCGAGCATGAAGCAATTTTGAAACACTTAAAAACAACCCTGATCCCAAAGGTACATTGGATTCACTTAGTAAGGTTAGTATTAAATGTGTCTGACATTTTAAATTACTAAAGTTAACTTATTTTATTTATTTTATTTTAAAATTTAATTATTATTTTATTATGTGTTTTCATTTGTATTTGAAATTTTTACTAACAAATATGGTTTATTTGGTTTTTATGTCACCTTTATTTTAATGTATACAAATCATGCACACATGTTGTTTATCTTTTTTAAATAATCAAACCTTAGCTTCTTCACCCTTGGAATGACTATGGGAATAGTGGATTAGTGGGCTCATAGTGTCAAGTTTCCCTAAGGACCCCTATATAAATGGGTACTACCTACATATAAAATACTCTGAAGAAGGCCTTAGACTTGTGTATTTCTCCCCTACATGTTGGCTTGTGTGTCCATAAAGATGCAATGTGTGATAATCAAAGACATGCACTGACCTAGCTTGTAACTTGGCCAATATGAATCATGAATTACCCTTTGAATTCTTCACACCTATGGGAATACTAATCTTATGACTGATATTAAAATAGGAATGAATATGGTAGGTTTTCTCACTTGAATTTTTATTTATTGTTTCTTGGTATGTTTTCTTGTGAGTTTCTAGTGTTTTTCTATGTGAGAAATAAATGAAGATTGATCTTGTATATATATCAATCCATTTCATAAATATATCACACTAAATCACTTAAGGCCGACCTTTAAGATATGTTTCATTTGTAAATTAGATAAATTTTGGGTAGTGGACACTTTGTAGGAAATGTGGACACTTGCATCAACATAAGTGTTTGTATGGGATGAAAGTGTCAAGGAAGCTAAAAAATAGCTATAGGCTCAGAACTGGTAGTGAAAGATAATAATTTGGTTTTGACATTTCTTCATAGTTTAGAAGGCTTGGTCATTAAAAGAAAAATCATCAAACTAAAATATAAACATTTTAAGCACAAAGAGATAGTGAACGTGATCCTTTCGGTAGTGGTTAGGTCTAGAACCAAGAGGTACAACCATGATAGATATTTTTCAAGTTTACAAGACTAAGGTAATACATAAATTAGATTTTAGTATCTACATTCCCCTCCCCCCCTCCCCCCCACTTTATCGAGTAATTAGATAGATAGTTTAAAGAAAATAAATGCATACCTAGATGTGTGTACACACCTTGTCTTTGCATGAGCCTAACTTGAGTGTTTTTTTAATGACTGACCTAGAAGTAAGAGCATGTTATAGTATATAGTTAGTGTATGAAATATATAATTTAAATAATTTGAAATGATTGAAATTATTAAGATAAAGGTTAAGAGTACACCTGTGTGTTGATGTAACCATCTTACCTTTTGGTAATTTGAATTGAAAATATGCCACATTATGAGCTATTGAATCTAATCTTAGGACAAATTTAAACCTACAAGTGCATATGTGTGTGTGTGTGTGTGTGTGTGTGTGTGTACACACACACACACACACACAGTGTGTTTATATATATATATATATATATATATATATATATATATATATATATATATATATATATATATATATATATATATATATATATATATATATATGAGGAGGAGGAGGACACATGCCCCTAACCTTGGTGTAAGGGTCAGTTGCAACTTAACCATTTGACCTTTTCATCTCAATTGTGCAAACCCAAATATGTGCATGATCAGATGAGTGTGAGAATTTTAATCAACTCAAAGTATATATATCTAGTGAAGATGGATTATTTAATTAAATATAATCCATAAGTTTGGTAAATTTAGATGATTTAATCAAATCAAAATTATAAGTTTGGTAATATTGAGCGATTTAATCAACTCAACCTCCCAAACATGAACCAACTACTAAAATAGATTGTCTTAATAACAATCCATAAAAGTCCATCCTAGGTAGAATAATAATCCATCTTAGTATTTGAAATTTTTAAAATGATTTGGTTTAGCAATTTTAGGTGCCCTTTGCATGGAATATGCACTACAAATATGTCTCGAGCTAAAATCTAGGTATAATAATAATAATAATAATAATAATAATAATAATAATAATAATAATAATAATAATAATAATAATAATAATAATAATGTATAAAATACTACCACAAATATATATCTGAATCATATAACTATGAAATTTGGTGAATTTTAAACAGATGCAAGTGTGGAGGACTTGTCTCTATGAAATTCCCCTATTGAATTAGGAGAATCTAAGAACTTGTGTAAATTTAGAGAACATGTTTTCATAACATTCCCCCACTATAATATAGAAATGTTGAGTATTGAATAAGTGTGGAGATCATGCCTTTCTTACATGCTCCCATTATAATCTGAAACTATGAAAATATGGAATACAAGACTCTATGACATGCCCCCACTGATATTCCCCCTATGCCCCCCCGACTCCCCGGCCACCTCCCACCCTGCCCCCCCCCCCCCCCCCCCCCCCCGCCCCCCTGCCAACTTTGAGGTGAGGGGAAGTATAATCTGGTAGTTCCCTTATCTTAAAAGGATAAGATAATTGTATAAGTTATGTATTGATCAAGTAGCATATATGAATAACATGTCTAGGTAGATATAACATTAAAGTATATAGTATGTGATCACATCAAGTCCTAATATGAATAATGTAGATCATGGAAACATCTAAAGAGTAAAGTTACAAGCTCAACAAGTAATCAAGCACAAACACAAGAGCACTCAAAAGTAAAGCAAAATGAAATGGTTCTAGGAGACCTCATACAAGGGGCATGTTCAAATGCCACACAATCAAAGGGACATTAATTATAAAAATGTTCATAAAACATATAATGACATATTAAAATGTCCATATACCAAAAAAATAAAATAACATGTTCAAATTTCAAAATAGGCAAATAACGGCACAGGGGCCACAACCAATGGAGCATATTCAAATGCTCAAATAAGTAATACAATGTAAGATAATAACAAGCAATGAAACATATTCAAGGAAGTACTAATTTGGCATCTCCCTTAGGATTCCATGCATGTATAATTTCAACGAAATATTTTTGGACAAATTTGGCTTGGTTTTCATTTTTCTAGTATAAGGTGTCAAAATATATTCACTTGATAAAGGGATTGTGTTAGCTAGGTCGGAGAGGAATATCCCCAATCATTGCCAGAGACACCCTAAATATGGTAAGGTCAAGATAAATTTTGATGGAGCCTCAAAAGGCAACTCAGGGGTGGCTAGTGGTACCAATGTTTTTAAGGATCATGATGGTCATCCCCTTCTCATTTTTTCTCATGATCTTAGAGTGAAGAATAATAATTTTACAAAGGCCTAGGTTATTCTAAAAGGCACTCAAATTAGCCTCTTTCACAATTGGGTAAATATGATAGTCGAAACTGATTCATTAGTGGTCATCAATGCTTTGATGTCTGGGAAAGACGAAGCATGTAAAATCCAAATTATCTTGGATGAAGTCAATGGGGTGATAGATCCTTTTGACAACATGGAGTTTCATCACACAAAATGTAAAGGTAATTCCATTGTGGATTGGGATGAAAATGGTAGAGTTAATGCCCTTTCTACCCATAAGGTGGAATAACGTTAATGTCCTTTCTACAAATTTGGTGCAAGATAGCTCTTCGTTTGTTATTTAAGTTTTGTCCTTTTTTCTTTCTAAGAATAGTTCTGTATACTTTCAGAGAAGCTTGGCTTTGGAGGGTGTTTGGGTTATAATAAACTTATTTAACTTCTAAACATTTTGGATTTGGTAATATGAATGAAGTGAGGGAAGGCATTGAGGGTAACAGTCATAATTCCTTAGGATAACCTATTAACTATCTCAATCGGATCTATAGTCTCATAATTGTTCATGAGATTGGTTTAAAGAATATTATTGTGGTTCTCATCATATACGTGATTAAAATGAATAGTAATATGTTGACAAGAGAGCCCAGAAGAAGTTGAAGAAACACTAAATATGTGCCATGTGTTGTTCACAGTTGACTTCAACTAAAACTCATCAGAGGATAAGCACTTTACCTCAGAATTAACAGTGATGTTTGTGGAACCACATTACTACAAACTTTTCTTATCTGATAAGAAAACTGAAATAAATAGTAAAAAAGCCTAATCACTCTTACACACGAACATAGAAAAATATTAAATAATAATTTCTTTATTATTTTCTAAAAATTTAATTAATATTTATAATTTAATTTGTAAACCTTATCTCAGAATTAACAGTGATATTTGTGGAACCACATCAAAGACTTTTAAAACTTACATGCTTAATACTGACCTTTCTCAGCTAACTCGGCCCCACAAGAAGACTGGCGTAGGTAGTAAGAAGACCTAATCACCATGATACGCGAACATAGAACAAGTCTAGATTCTCATCATATACGTGATTAAAATGAATAGTAATATGTTGACGAGAGAGCCCAGAAGAAGTTGAAGAAACACTAAATATGTGCCACGTGTTGTTCACAGTTGACTTCAACTAAAACTCATCAGAGGATAAGCACTTTACCTCAGAATTAACAGTGATGTTTGTGGAACGACATTACTACAAACTTTTCTTATCTGATAAGAAAACTGAAATAAATAGTAAAAAAGCCTAGTCACTCTTACACACAAACATAGAAAAATATTAAATAATAATTTCTTTATTATTTTCTAAAAATTTAATTAATATTTATAATTTAATTTGTAAACGTTATCTCAGAATTAACAGTGATATTTGTGGAACCACATCAAAGACTTTTGAAACTTAGATGCTTAATACTGACCTTTCTCAGCTGACTCGGCCCCACAAGAAGACTGGCGTAGGTAGTAAGAAGACCTAATCACCATGATACGCGAACATAGAATAAGTCTAGATTCTCATCATGAGATTGGTTTAAAGAATATTAATGTGGTTCTCATCATATACGTGATTAAAATGAATAGTAATATGTTGATGAGAGAGCCCAGAAGAAGTTGAAGAAACGCTAAATATGTGCCACATGTTGTTCACAGTTGACTTCAACCAAAACTCACTAGAGGATAAGCACTTTACCTCAGAATTATCAGTGATGTTTGTGGAACCACATTACTACAAACTTTTCTTATTTGATAAGAAAACTGAAATAAATAGTAAAAAAGCCTAATCACACTTACACACGAACATAGAAAAATATTAAAGAATAATTTCTTTATTATTTTCTAAAAATTTAAGTAATATTTATAATTTAATTTGTAAGCCTTATCTCAGAATTAACAGTGATATTTGTGGAACCACATCAAAGACTTTTAAAACTTGGATGCTTAATACTGACCTTTCTCAGCTGACTCGGCCCCACAAGAAGACTGGCGTAGGTAGTAAGAAGACCTAATCACCATGACTAGATGGCATTTTCTTAGTTATTTCCTAGAAGTTTCGTTGATGTTGAGTTTTCTTATAATTTTTCCAATTTCTGGGTATGTGTCTCTCTTTTTTCGTGGGTTCCTCTCTCTTTTTTCGTGGGTTCCATTAATATTATTGACCTGCGGTGAGAATTAATGTCTAAATAAGATGGCTCTGTTATGGCAGTTGTTGAAGCTGCCGAAAGTCTTTTAAGAGCCGACTGAGATTTCTGTAAACGCCCGATGGATAGATTAGTAAGTGCTTATTTTGTCGCCCTGCTTTTATCCCTTATCATACCATGGACACTCTATCTTCTCCATCTAAGTTATCTCGTTCTTCCCATAATTGCTACAATTATATGTCGATAGCATCTCTTGTTGTCTTCTTCTGTATTTACTTGGTACGTCAATCGAATATCCGGGCAGCTACTTTTGGAGTCCGAGAGCGCAATATTCTAAGAATTTCCGAGCCATATTTGAGATTAACAGAAACAGAATTACTTCAAGCAACTGCCTATTTTAGCGACCAAAGAATAATTGGAAAAGGCCGATTTGGAATAGTTTACAAAGGAATCCTCCCCAGTGGACGAATTGTTGCTTTGAAACGGATGAAATTAGATGACCTATCGTCCAAAGACTATTTCTTAGCGGAGCTCCATATGTTGGGACAGCTTCGTCACCGAAATGTAATGAGAATTCTAGGTTACTTCTTCAACGATGAGGAAATGATAATTATCTCCAAATTCATGCCTAAACGTAGCCTGGATATTTTAATGTTGCATCGCAGATTGGGTTGGAAGCAGAGATTAAATATAGCGGTTGGAGTGGCACATAGATTGGCCTATCTTCACCATGAGTGCAGAAATACTATTGTGCACTGCGATCTGAAGCCCGCGAATATACTTCTAGACAAAGATCTGGAACCCCGTATTGCAGATTTTGGTGTGGCCAAGATTATTAACGATAATCAAATCACAGAGAGCTCCTTGGGGCCTCGGTTTACAGTGGGATATACAGCTCCAGGTATGGCAATTTATTATGAAAAAAAAATTGTATTTGAATGTTATAGTTCTCTGATTTCAACCAATTATGGTCTATATGAATATCTCATATACTGAATACCGAGTTAATTTTTCTTTTACAGAGAGGGCATATCAAGCGAGACCTTCGCCAAAAGGAGATGTATATAGTTTTGGAATAATGTTATTGGAGCTTGTGAGTGGCGTACGGCCAACGAGCTCAAGGTTAGTTAACAAGGGTATCACGTTTACAGAGTGGGTGAAATCTGTAGATGAAACCAACAGTTTGACAGAGATGTTGGATGACTGCTTGAAAAGTGATACACGATTCTATGACGAAATTGGGAGATTGAAAAAGGGTTTCTAAGTCCTAGGTCTACCAATATTCCATTAATTAGTCTCATGGATGACATATCAAATGGTTTATATGTGATTTGAGAGTAACTTCTTGGTAGTGAATCATGTCACAAGTCATTTGGATCAAACAATGAAGGTAATTTAAAGTCTGATGTTTTAAGATTCAAGTGGAATAAGGCTCACAATGAAAAACATTAAATTTTGCTTGCCTAGATCTGACATTGTTTGCTACCTATATAACTTTAAAACAATATGTATCACTCATGAGATTTTAATGTGGAAAAACTTGCAAGCTTTATTGCATGAAGATGACCCCAGAGTCTAGAGGACTAATGATGTGGTGTTGGTCTTCCCTAGGAAAGTCTTGATGAAAATGTATTTTACAGTTTATTTTAATTGACATTAGAATTTTCCACTTAATGGTGACGATGCATTTATATTTATATAGAGAATAGGCACATGACTATTGACAAGGGGAGTGAAACCATCAACATGTGAAAAATTATATTTGTTCACCATATGAATGAGCCAATAGACGTAGATCAATACGTAATTGTCAAATATTTTAGGCTTCAAGAAGAATATGGCCTCACAATGCAAAACATTAAATCCATCTTGTCCGATTATAACATTGTTTGTTATCTACATAACTTTAAAATATTACGTCTCACTCATGAGCTTTAATATTGTACAAAATCAAAATATAAATAATACCAATAAATTAATATATACCTTTGCTTTACAAAAATAAAAAATTATATCCCTTACATCGTATAAATAAAATTATGTTTATAATATTAATGTATATAATAACTAATAATAACATATAAATAATATTAATATATTATTTTCTATATATAAAGATAATACAATAACCCCACACACACACACACACACACACATATAACAGATTGAGGGTTGATAGGTCCCTCCCATGTTTTATTAAAAGAACCCTGAATTACAAAAAGACCACTAGTCCCTCAAACCTAAAGAGCACAAGAGAGACCAAAAATAGGACCAAACAAGGTTGATAACCAATAGAGAGACAACTGAAAACAATCCTGAACTAGATGAAACCAACATGCAGTGAGGCCTCACTCCACCTTCTGAGAACCTTTGCATGGCTTCCTAATTCCACCCAAAATTCTACCTTTCTCCTTCAAGTTACAAGATCACAAAACACAAGGAGTTGGCTCCAGAGCTAACCAACCCTTCTTATTTTTATTAACCAGTATCCGTTCCTTAGCTACTTGCAGAGAATCATTACTAAATAACCTATCCAACTTGGACTAGGTTCCCAATAACCTTATCTCTATCGATTTGATTTTTAGCAACTTTTATTCGAGAATAAATCATTGTTGTTTTTGATGTTTTATTGCACTGATTATTGTCTGCAAAGATTGTAAGATGAGAAGGGAGGGCATCCTTCCACCAAGAAATCACTTTATTTTGTTTAGGGTTGAGATAATTAACCACCAAATTCCTAATGTCAAAGCATTTTTGGCATATAAAAGGGATTCCTTTGTAATCTATAGATTGAATCCAACAATGATATTTGATTTTTAGGTTAATGTTTGCTAGGAGTTTCTATGAAATATCCATAACCACCAAAATCTAGGTGAAGGTGGTGTGTAGGAAGCCAGTAGTCAAGGTGTCTATTATCAACGATTCACCTAGTGCGTTCCCAAGCTCGAGAGGTAGGAAGTTAACCAAAATTACAAAGGGAGGTGTAACAAATAAATCCAAACGTGACTATTTGTTATGTTTTCCAATAGGGAATTGAAATCAACAAACCAAGGTTTTCAAAAAAGTAGATGGCCTTGTCTTATCTTATAGAACTCTAGCTTGGTCATTCAAACAATCAAATATTGTGATAAATAATCCATTTGCAGGTGGATAGATTGCCAAGTTGTCCTCCATGAGCAGTTCCCAGCTTTAAAAGACCAAGTTATGTAAAACTAGTAGGCTAGGCCAATAACTGTTGAATATATAAATGAGCCCCCTAGAAGTAAACGATTATTCATTCCTGATAATTTCATTAATCACTTCATTCGTAAAGTAGAGTGAAGGGTTGTTATCCACTGCCTGGAGAGGAGGCTCCATTCTATCTTCTAGGGTTACTAGCTTAACGAAAAAATACATGAAGGATTTCCCTAACCCTTCACTTTATTTTCCAACCCATGCAACCTATGGCCACCCATCCATACCTACAATAGACCTCTCCAGGTCTGTTCCAGTCTGACCAGGCAAGGACAGTTTTCTTTGACGTGCTGCCAGCTACCCATCCTGTCTCAGAAGCTATAACCTATCTTTGTTGAGAATTGTGGTTTGCCAATACGATTTTTACCAATTTTAAAGCTACTTTCCCCAAGAGCCCCCATTTGAGAGCCTCTGTCAGCGTTACTTCAATTTTCAAAGCTAATCGGGGGTATGCATTAACCTACCCAATATTTTTTGGTATCCCCACAGCCCATTCCTCTATTTCAGTCGTTGATGGATTGTAAACCCTACATCTGGTAAGGTCCCCAAGAAAAATTGAGCTCCAGCCTGACTCCGTATTCCAACCTCAATTGTGTTATTAAAATATTATATAATATTAATATTATATTATTATTACCATATTAATATGTTTGGTTATACAATATTTATAAAATATAGTATTACTATAATATATTATATTATTATAATATATATGTTTTGATACTAACAATATATATACATACACACATATATAAACTATATTAATTATGTCATATATTATTATATTATAGTAATAATTAATATGTTAAATATGTTTAATAATAAATTATATTACTAATAAAAACAAAAAATTACAAATATATTATATTATATAAAAAAATATATTAACATATATAAAATATAATATTTTAAAAAACTATTATATAATATATCGTTATTTTATAATTATAAATATATATTAATATATTAGCATACATATTTATATTATTCTAATATAAACCCATAATATACATAGTTATATATAATATATTAATATTATAATAACAATATATATTTTTATTATATATTTGATTACATGTATTATTAACAATATACACAATATATATTACATTAACACACACACACACACACACACACACACACACACATCTCAATGTCTTGTTCCCACGTCAGCGACATTATAATGATGTTTCAATCAACACGTCATATGTAGAGCTTACCATAATTAAATCAACACTCATGACATCCTCACCCACCCTTGATAATAGAAAACAACCAATCAAATACATTGACAACTTGTAAGCTATAAACCCCTCTAGGACTCTCTTGTACAATTGTAGGCATTAAATATTTGTATCTAACCCTCATATTTCTCTTGCAATTCTCACCCAAAATTTTCTCCATTTATGCACTTAGGGATGAGAAGCTTCTCTTAAGGGATGTGTCCATCTAACTGTAACTATCAACCTAAGGAGGCAACAATGAGTGGAGGGATGACATTTGATAGTTTATATGGCCATATGGAGGTGTCAACAAAGATATTTCATCGATTGGGATAATGTTTCTAAATATACACTACCCATTGACAAACATTTAGTATTTTAAGAAAGAATTCACTATAATAAAAAATGCATCATCATGTCTCTCACATATTGAGTGATATTGGGGGTGCTCATAAAATTTACTTATTTAATTTTGGGTGTTGACAATTCACATCTATCCCTTATGGTTTTATTGTTATGCCTGTCCAAAGTTGTCTATGTTTATACACTTTGGGATAATAAACTTCTCTTGAGGGATGGGTTCGAACACCTACAATTGTCAACCCTAGTAGGTAGCAAAAAATAAAGGGAATCCATTATAGTGCTTATACACCCACTAGACATGTCCATGTAGTTGGTTCATCAATTGGGCTAGCGTGTTAAATAATACGCTACCCATTAACCAACTTTTGGTCCCTTAAGAGAGATTTGGTTGTGAGATAAAACATGTCATCATGTCTCCCTCATCTTGAGTATAAGATAATCCTTTTAGAGGTGATAAGATGAATTTATCATGAAAATTTAGGTACTATTTTTTTCTCTACCCCTCCTGCTTCTCCTGCAAGGCCCACCTAAAGTTCACTATGTTTCTATAATCATGGACAAGAAGCTTCTCTTGAAGGAAGCATCCAATGTCTTGAAAATTTTAACCCAAAGAGGTGAAATAGAGTGGAGGGAGGATATTATAGCATTTTTACATCCATCCAAACATGTCTACATAGTCAGTTTATCAATTGGGCTAGCAAGTCAAAAGATATGCTACCCACTGACCAACTTTTGGTCCTTTAAGAGAGATTTAGATGCAAGATAAAATACATCACTATGTCTACCTCACATTGAGTAGTATAAAATACTCTATGGAGTGATCATATGACTCACCTATGTAAATTTAAGCACTAAAGATTTGTCTCTTTTGCTCAAGGTTTTCTTGTAATGCTCACTTGAAGTTCACTTCATTTATACACATAGGGATGAGAAGCTTATCTTGAGGGATGCATTTTTATACCTACTAATGTCATCCCTAAGTCCAAAATAAGAATGGATAGAGACCTATATATTATTTATACACCTATCTAGACTTGTATAAATATAGTTCATCGATTGGGCTAGTGAGTCAAAAGATACACTCCATACGGACCAATTTTTGGTTTTTTAAGAAAGATTTAGCTACAAGATAAAATGTATCACCATGTCTCCCTCATCCTAAGTATAAAATAATCCTATATAGGGTTCTCACATGACTTGATTATGAAACTATAGGCATTTATGTTTTGTATCTACCCCTCATGCTTCTCCTACAATGCTCACCAGAATTTTTTTTTTGTTTTTATACTCAAGGACAAGAAGCTTCTCTTGAGGGATGCATCCAGCCACCTGAAAATGTCAACATCAAGACTTGATGGAGAGTATATGTAGGTCATTATAATATTTAAACATCCATCTAGATACATCCATGACCTCAGTTCATTGATTGGGGTAGTGAGTCAAAATATACACTACCCACCAGCCAATTTTTATTCATTTAAGAGAGATTTCACTGCAAGAAAAAAAATTATGCCATGTCTCTAAAATATCAAGTGGTATATAATCCTATATGAGGTGATCATATGAATTTAAATTAAAATTTTATGTATTGATAGTTATTTTCTACCCCTCATAGTTCTATTACAATGCTCGCATGAAGTTCGCTCTATTTATACACTTAGAGACGAGAAGTTTCTCTTGAGGGATGTGTCTAGATGCTTGTAATTAGCAATCATGGGAGATAAAATAGAGTGTTAATAGAACATTATAGTGTTTAAAATCACACCCAAAAATGTTTTCATATTTGGTTCACAGATTGGGCTAATGATTCAAAAGATACACCCCCTACTGACCAACTTTTGGTCCCTTAAGAGAGATTTAGCTGCGAGAAAAAATACGTCAACTATCTTCCTCATCTAGAGTGGTAGATAATACTTAAGGGGTGCTCATAATACTCATACATGAAACTATAGGAATTGATATTTCACCTCTACCACTCATGTTTCTCCTATAATATATGCCTAAAGTTCACTATGTTTCTACACTCAGGGTCAAGAAGCTTCTCTTAATAGATGTGTCTTTCTTGCCAGGCTCAATGGAAAGTGGAGGTAGGCCATTCCAAATTTTATATTCCTATTCAAAGATGTCTATATAGATGGTTTTTTTATTGGGAGAGTGAGTCAAAATATACACTACCCACTAACCAAAGTTTGGTCCCTAAAGAGAGATTTGACTGTGAGAGAAAATGCACCAACATGTTTCCCTTGTCCCAAATGGAACCTCATAAATTTTAGGGGGTGGTTAAAGTAATTTCCCATACATTTTTATGAACTTTAGGTTCATCCATATCCATCATAGATCTCAGTTACTCCTACATACACATTATGGGAATGCACATATACATGATTCTATCCACTTATGGGTATTGGGCTTTCCCTCTACTCACATCACTAGGATATTAGGAGCATCCATATTCTATGATATTGATAATTCCAATTTATATCATTATATGGTCACATTACATTATCATGTGTGGGTTATTATGTACTTACACAAGTCTTATCCATGCTTATATATTATATAAGGTACTTGATATGCTATGCATTTGATGTTTTTTGCTAACACATTTGATCCATGGGCTGTTATGTCATGTTTATGTTGGTTGCTTATGATTTTACTTTGTGTAATTCCTTGTGTTTTTTGCCTTATTATTGTCTTACTTGTTCGAGCATTTGAATATTCTCTATTGTATACATCCCCTATGTCTATGTTTACCTTATTAGAAATTTTAATATGTCATTGCTCATTCTTCGACATTTGAATATGTTACCCCTTGCTTTGTGTACATTTGACTAAGTCACATCCATTTGATTTTGTGGCATTTGAACATGCCCCTTATTTGCAATCTCCTATTACCTTTTTTTATTGACTTGATTTTGAGTGGTCTTGTATGAATGCTTGTTTGCTTGTTGGGCTTGTAATATTACTATATGGACATTTCCATGATATTTATCATGTATATTAGGCCTACATGTGATCACATTAGTTTTATACATTTCAATGATATATTTACTTATGCACATTCTTCTACATGCTACATGGTTCAATCATAGAATATACAACTATATGGTTATCCTTTTCATTTGAGGTGAGGTAACTACTAGGTAATATTTTTACCTCACCTTAAATTTAGGGCATATTCAATAGGGGCATGTCATATAGACATGTCTTTCACACATTCACAATTTTTAGATTGAGTAAGGGCATGCTTATGAGGCATGTTTTCCACACTAATTTAGTATTTTTTTACTTATATCAATTTGAATATTTATTGGGGTCATGTCATATCAACATGGTTTACACACATTCATAGTTATCGAATATAATGGGGGCATGATTTGGAATCATGTTCTCCATGCCTACGTAGTATTCAACATACCCGAATTACAATGGGGGCAAATTTTAGAAACATGTCCTCCACATTGGCACTTATATTACTTTTAAAATTTCTCCATATATAGTGGGGACATGTTATTGTAACATTTTATTCAAACTTGTTCAAATTGGTCAAAAGACATAGTTATATGATTCAAATACATATTTGTGGTAGAATTATATATATGGTACCATTATTATACATAGTTTTAGCATGAGACATATCTAAGGTGAATATGTTATGAAACATGTGCCTAATGGCTTAAAATTCAAATTAGTTTAATATTTTATAACCATCGCACATATTGATACCCCACAAAAGTTTACAAAATTTATCAAACCAATCTACAGTAGTAGTATGTTCACCTTTTGGTATGGTTGAGGTGATCAAATCACTTAGTATTTCCATGTTTTAAGGTTAGATCTGATTGTATCAACCAACCTCACCATATTATAAGTATTATTGGGTTTCATGGTTGAGCTAATCTCACCTACAATGTGGCAACTCACTTTTACTCCAAAGTTGAGGGCATGTGTCTTCCAATATCTCTCTATCTCCTTAGATATATGCACTTTACATATTTATCTATATTTATCTTAATCTTAGTTTTAGAGTCTATAATGAAATATACTTTTCAAGATGGTTACATTAACACACATGTGTACTCCTAAACCTTTATCTTTCTCTTTTAATTTCAATCTTTTCAAGTACTTTCAATTCCAAATTATATATATTTATTATACACTATAACATGATCTCAGTTATAGGTTAATCACCAAAAAGGAACTCAAATTCAAATCAATCAAATATAAGGTGTATATACATATACATGTACTTTTTTTTTCCTTTAAACTAATAATTTCATCATTAGATTGAAGGAGGGGAATGTAGATGATATTTTGTGCTTATGTAGCACCTCAGTCATGTTTACTTCGCAAATTTATACCTTGGCTATTCCTCTTATTTTTACACTCTCCTTATTTCTACAATCCTCACGTATGCTCTAACTTATGCCCCTTGGCCTATCTCTTAGTTCGACTAGTATTATATTGATGACATAGATATCCTATTTTTCTCATAGTGTTTAAAATGTTCTTATCTTACACCTTTGCAAGTTATGAGCTTGTACCTACTTTCTTGATCCCTTGACACTAATGTATAAGATAGATAATAGTGTCAATGTTATTATCCTAACCTGACATAAATGGGAGTGCCCTAAAGTCATCTAATTTGTAAATAAAATATATTCCATTGGTTGGCGTAAGTGAGTTAATGAAAGTTATCTCTCGATAGGATTGGTATAAATACAATATCAACCCTCATTCATACCTCACCTAGAAAAAAATTGAAGAAACCAAGGCAACTTATCAAAGTCACTCTATTCAGAATTTAAGTGAGAAACAATTTCCCTATTTGCACACCAATCATAGGTATACCACATCTACATGTATGAAGTACGAAAAGAACAATCATAAGGTCTTATTTTCCAAGTTAAAAGTCTAAGTCACTGTTATTCTTACTTTACACACATTACATGATTCACACATAAGCTCACATGTAAGGGATAACTACATGAGTCTAAGGTCCTCTTCTAGAGTATTGGCTATGTAGGCAACACCATTAATAGTAGGGTCATTAGGGTCAACTTGATACTATGTTCCCACTAACCCATTTTTCTCTAAGGTTACTATGAAGGTAGAAAACTAGGGTTTTTCCATTCATGAGGAACGACAGTCCATGACCTAAATTTGAATGCACCAAATCAAAGGCACTGATGAACCAAGAAGCATATAGGTGATCACATCATATTTCAATATATGTTATGTATATGAAACTAATGTTAAACCCATATAATAGCATCAGTGAAACCATCCAAGGCTAATGTTGTTGTCTAAAGAGCTGGAAGCACTATATCAGAATATGGAAATTGTTACAAAAATATCTTTCTACCTACTTCCTACATGTTATATATCCAGCAATATGTTAGCCTCAGAACTAGATAAATACTTCATTTATTTGTCATTTTTTATTTCTAGCATATTTTTACTTTCCACTAATAACTTATCTTAGTTTAATAAATTCAGTATATGGTATATATGATTTTAAAATTTAATTGTCCTACTGCAAATATGATATTCACCTTTGTACCTTATCATTTCTATATTTTTAACCCTATCTTCCCAAAATGATACTTATCCAAATTAGGGTTAAATAGTATGTTGCCTTCAAGCTAATTCACATCAAGTTCATCAAATGTTTAACCCCAAATTTAAATATGTAGGGGTTAACTAGGGCTAAGGTTTATTATATTAGATTTCATAAAAGGATGGTGAGCTAACATAATGAGAAAGATAATTAATAAAAAAACTCAAACAAGTAGTATTCTAAATTTATACAACTATGATTGTTAAAAATAGTAAAGAATAACTATCTCTAGATAATGTAATGAATTGCAAACAAATGATACTTATCTAATTTATTGTGCTCATGTAGTAATAATATTTAACATGATAGAATTGGAGTAGAATATGATCTTGGAATAGTCATTAGATTCTAAAAATAATATTTCTAGGACCTTACATCAGATCTAGACTATTGTATCCACATACGTGTTTGACTTGGATGCATGTGTCATGTATGGAATACTAACTGGATCTAGATGAGACCAACTATAACCTTCTAGTTTTTACGTCACCTTTATTTTAATGTATACAAATCATGCACACATGTTGTTTATCTTTTTTGAATAATCAAACCTTAGCTTCTTCACCCTTGGAATGACTGTGAGAATAGTGGATTAGTAGGCTCATAGTGTCAACTTTTCCTAAGGACCCCTATATAAATGGGCACTACCTACATATCAAATACTCTGAAGAGGGCCTTAGACTTGTGTATTTCTCCCCTACATGTTGGCTTGTGTGTCCATAAAGATGCAATGTGTGATAATAAAAGACATGCACTGACCTAGCTTGTAACTTGGCAAATATAAATCATGAATTACCCTTTGAATTCTTCAAACCTATGAGAATACTAATCTTATGACTGATATTAAAATAGGAATGAATATGGTAGGTTTTCTCACTTGAATTTTTATTTATTGTTTCTTGGTATGTTTTCTTGTGAGTTCCTAGTGTTTTTCTAGGTGAGAAATAAATGAAGATTGATCTTGTATATATATCAATCCATTTCATAAATATATCACACTAAATCACTTAAGGCTGACCTTTAAGATATGTTTCATTTGTAAATTAGATAAATTTTGGGTAGTGGACACTTTGTAGGAAATGTGGACACTTGCATCAACATAAGTGTTTGTATGGGATGAAAGTGTCAAGGAAGATAAAAAATAGGTATAGGCTCAAAACTGGTAGTGAAGGATAATAATTAGGTTTTGACATTTTTTCATAGTTTAGAAGGCTTGGTCATTAAAAGAAAAATCATCAAACTAAGAAATAAACAATTTAAGCACAAAGAGATAGTGAACGTGATCCTTTCGGTAGTGGTTAGGTCTAGAACTAAGAGGTACAACCATGATAGATATTTTTCAAGTTTACAAGACTAAGGTACTACATAAATTAGATTTTAGTATCTACATACCCCAACCCTCCCCCTGATCGACACCCCCGCCCCCCCGCCCTCGCCCCTCTCCCTTAATCTAGTAATTAGATAGATAGTTTAAAGAAAATAAATGCATACCTAGATGTGTGTACACACCTTGTCTTTGCATGAGCCTAACTTGAGTATTTTTTTAATGACTGACCTAAAACTAAGAGCATGTTATAGTATATAGTTAGTGTATGAAATATAAAATTGAAATAATTTGAAATGATTGAAAGAAATAAGATAAAGGTTAAGAGTACAACTGTGTGTTGATGTAACCATCTTACCTTTTGGTAATTTGAATTGAAAATATGTCACATTATGAGCTATTGAATCTAAACTTAGGACAAATCTAAACCTACAAGTGCATATATATATATATATATATATATATATATATATATATATATATATATATATATATATATATATATATATATATATATATATAGTGAAGATGGATTATTTAATTAAATATAATCCACAAGTTTGGTAAATTTAGATGATTTAATCAAATCTAACTTATAAGTTTGGTAATATTGAGCAATTTAATCAACTCAACCTCCCAAACATGAACCAACTACTACAATAGATTGACTCAATAACTATCCATAAAAGTCCATCCTAAGTAGAATAATAATCCTTCTTAGTATTTGAAACTTTTAAAATGATTTGATTTTGCAATTTTAGGTGCCCTTTGCATGGAATATGCACTACAAATATGTATTGAGCTAAAATCTAGGTATAATAACAATATCAATGTATAAAATACTACCACAAATATATATCTGAATCATATAACTATGAAATTTGGTGAATTTTAAATAGATGCAAGTGTGGAGGAGTTGTCTCTATGAAATGCCCCTATTGAATCAGGAGAATATAAGAACTTGTGTAAATTTAGAGAACATGTTTTCATAACATTCCCCCACTATAATCTAGAAATGTTGAGTATTGAATAAGTGTGGAGATCATGCCTTTCTTACATGCTCCCATTATAATTTGAAACTATGAAAATATGGAATACAAGACTCTATGACATGCCCCCACTGATATTCTCGCACATGCCCCTCCGCCTGCCCACCCTCACTTTGAGGTGAGGGAAGTATAATCTGGTAGTTCCCTTATCTTAAAAGGATAAGATAATTGTATAAGTTATGTATTGATCAGGTAACACATATGAATAACATGTCTAGGTAGATATAACATTAAAGTATATAGTATGTGATCACATCAAGTCCTAATATGAATAATGTAGATCATGGAAACATCTAAAGAGTAAATTTACAAGCTCAACAAGTAATCAAGCATAGACACAAGAGTACTCAAAAGTAAAGCAAAATGAAATGGTTCTAGGAGACCTCATACAAGGGGCATGTTCAAATGCCACACAATCAAAGGGACATAACTTATAAAAATGTCCATAAAATATATAATGACATATGAAAATGTCCATATACAAAAAAAATAAAATAACATGTTCAAATGTCAAAATAGGCAAACAAAGGCATAGGGGCCACAACCAATGGAGCATATTCAAATGCTCAAACAAGTAATACAATGTAAGATAATAAAAAGCAATGAAACATATTCAAGGAAGTACTAATTTGGCATCTCCCTCAGGATTCCATGCATGTATAATTTCATCGAAATATTTTTGGGCAAATTTGGCTTGGTTTTCATTTTTCTAGTCTAAGGTGTCAAAATATATTCACTTGATAAAAGGATTGTGTTAGCTAGGTCAGAGAGGAATATCCCCAATTATTTCTAGAGACACCCTAAATATGGTAAGGTCAAGATAAATTTTGATGGAGCCTCAGAAGGCAGCTCAGGGGTGGCTAGTGGTACCAATGTTTTTAAGGATCGTGATGGTCATCCCCTTCTCATTTTTTCTCATGATCTTAGAGTGAAGGCTAATAATTTTACAAAGGCCTAGGTTCTTCTAAAAGGCACTCAAATTACCCTCTTTCACAATTGGGTAAATATGATAGTCGAAACTGATTCATAAGTGGTCATCAATGCTTTGATGTCTGGGAAAGACGAAGCATGTAAAATCAAAATTATCTTGGATGAAGTCAATGGGGTGATAGATCCTTTTGAGAACTTGGAGTTTCATCACACGAAACGTAAAGGTAATTCCATTGTGGATTGGGATGAAAATGGTAGAGTTAATGCCCTTTCTACCCATAAGGTGGAATAACGTTAATGTCCTTTCTACAAATTTGGTGCAGGATAGCTCTTCATTTGTTATTTAAGTTTTGTCCTTTTTTCTTTCTAAGAATAGTTCTGTATACTTTCAGACAAGCTTGGCTTTGGAGGGTGTTTGGGTTATAATACACGTAGTTAACTTCTAAACATTTTGGATTTGGTAATATGAATGAAGTGAGGGAAGGAATTGAGGGTAACAGTCATAATTCCTTAGGATAACCTATTAACTATCTCAATCGGATTTATAGTCTCATAATTGCTCATGAGATTGGTTTAAAGAATATTAATGTGGTTCTCATCATATACGTGATTAAAATGAATAGTAATATGTTGACGAGAGAGCCCAGAAGAAGTTGAAGAAACGCTAAATATGTGCCACATGTTGTTCACAGTTGACTTCAACCAAAACTCACCAGAGGATAAGCACTTTACCTCAGAATTATCAGTGATGTTTGTGGAACCACATTACTACAAACTTTTCTTATTTGATAAGAAAACTGAAATAAATAGTAAAAAAGCCTAATCACACTTACACACGAACATAGAAAAATATTAAAGAATAATTTCTTTATTATTTTCTAAAAATTTAAGTAATATTTATAATTTAATTTATAAGCCTTATCTCAGAATTAACAGTGATATTTGTGGAACCACATCAAAGACTTTTAAAACTTGGATGCTTAATACTGACCTTTCTCAGCTGACTCGGCCCCACAAGAAGACTGGCGTAGGTAGTAAGAAGACCTAATCACCATGACTAGATGGCATTTTCTTAGTTATTTCCTAGAAGTTTCGTTGATGTTGAGTTTTCTTATAATTTTTCCAATTTCTGGGTATGTGTCTCTCTTTTTTCGTGGGTTCCTCTCTCTTTTTTCGTGGGTTCCATTAATATTATTGACCTGCGGTGAGAATTAATGTCTAAATAAGATGGCTCTGTTATGGCAGTTGTTGAAGCTGCCGAAAGTCTTTTAAGAGCCGACTGAGATTTCTGTAAACGCCCGATGGATAGATTAGTAAGTGCTTATTTTGTCGCCCTGCTTTTATCCCTTATTATACCATGGACACTCTATCTTCTCCATCTAAGTTATCTCGTTCTTCCCATAATTGCTACAATTATATGTCGATAGCATCTCTTCTTGTCTTCTTCTGTATTTACTTGGTACGTCAATCGAATATCCGGGCAGCTACTTTTGGAGTCCGAGAGCGCAATATTCTAAGAATTTCCGAGCCATATTTGAGATTAACAGAAACAGAATTACTTCAAGCAACTGCCTATTTTAGCGACCAAAGAATAATTGGAAAAGGCCGATTTGGAATAGTTTACAAAGGAATCCTCCCCAGTGGACGAATTGTTGCTTTGAAACGGATGAAATTAGATGACCTATCGTCCAAAGACTATTTCTTAGCGGAGCTCCATATGTTGGGACAGCTTCGTCACCGAAATGTAATGAGAATTCTAGGTTACTTCTTCAACGATGAGGAAATGATAATTATCTCCAAATTCATGCCTAAACGTAGCCTGGATATTTTAATGTTGCATCGCAGATTGGGTTGGAAGCAGAGATTAAATATAGCGGTTGGAGTGGCACATAGATTGGCCTATCTTCACCATGAGTGCAGAAATACTATTGTGCACTGCGATCTGAAGCCCGCGAATATACTTCTAGACAAAGATCTGGAACCCCGTATTGCAGATTTTGGTGTGGCCAAGATTATTAACGATAATCAAATCACAGAGAGCTCCTTGGGGCCTCGGTTTACAGTGGGATATACAGCTCCAGGTATGGCAATTTATTATGAAAAATATTTGTATTTGGATGTTATAGTTCTCTGATTTCAACCAGTTATGGTCTATCTGAATATCTCATATACTGAATATTGAGGTAATTTTTCTTTTTCAGAGAGGGCATATCAAGCGAGACCTTCGCCAAAAGGAGATGTATACAGTTTTGGAATAATGTTATTGGAGCTTGTGAGTGGAGTACGGCCAACGAGCTCAAGGTTAGTTAACAAGGGTATCACGTTTACAGAGTGGGTGAAATCTGTAGATGAAAACAACAGTTTGACAGAGATGTTGGATGACTGCTTGAAAAGTGATACACGATTCTATGACGAAATTGGGAGAGTAATAAAAATGGGAATTTTGTGCACTCATGAAAATCCAAAGATGAGGCCGGAGATGAAAGATTTAGTTGCAGGCTTGATGGAGATAAAGCAAGACATCAGGCAGTTCAATATACCAATTTCGGTGCTTGTGCACCCGGATCCCCAGATTTCTGATAGCGTAACTGAAGACTCTGTTTCCTCGAGTGTGTAATGTTTACAATGTCTCTTCCTCTTGCTTACAGTGCTACTTTATTGTTTTTAAGCAGCTGTTGTACAATATTTTAAGGAGCAATTTGGAAATAATGATATTAAAATTTTAAAGATATTATATTTACTATTTTTTTTATTTATATCTTTTAAAAATAATAAAATAAAATTAATTTAGTGTTTTATTTATACTTAAATCAATTAATTTGTAAATATAAAGATTGTTTGATAAGATATATATAATGTTTTAAATTTTTCATACTTTTTTTTAAAGTGAAGTTATTATTAAATTTAAGAGATGTAAAGGTTTTTAATTTGTTTTATATAGAATACATCATTTATTTATTAATGAGATTTATCTCTTATTTAATTATTTAATAAGATGTCTATTGTTATAACTAAATGATAATAGCACTTAAGTGTTTTTAATATATATTTTATACAAAAATTAAGAATAATTTATAATAAAAATAGTTTTATAATATTAATTTGTTTGAAATTCACATTTAATTTTTTTTTTAAAGAAATTATTCTTGAATTTTAAAATTAAAATTTCTATTTTTTTAAAAATTATATTAACACATTAATTTATTTAAAAAAAATAAATTACTTATAAATTGTCGCTTGTTATAGTTATTAAAATAACTTCTTATATTTGTGGAAAAAAATTATTCTTCATTTTTTCACCCCTTAAAATTTTTATATTTAAGATTTACTCTTTCTATTTTAAAGGAAATGATTCTACACTTTTATTTTTATTTTTTACATAGGACCATTTACTTAATGAAAATAGGGGAATTTTTAAAAAAAAAAAAAACTTTAATGTAACCTTTCTTAAATAAAAGTCATATGTGACATTTTAAACTTATTTAATATAAAATATATCATTTATTTATTACTGAGATTTGTTCTTTATCTTAAATATTTAAAAAGATCTTTGTTATTGAAATTAATTGATAAGGGATTGAAATATTTTTAATAAATATTTTTTAAAAAAAAATTATAATAAAAATAATCTTATATTATTAAGATTTTTGATCTACCATAAATTTACCATTCTTTTAATAAGTATTAAAAAAATAAAAATGATTTATCATAAAACTGATCCTATAATATTAATATTTTTAATGTGTTTCCACTAGGGACTTTCTACAAATATAAAACGTGGTTACTGAGCAGCCAGGAAAGGGCAAATTATACAAGTCTTCAAAACCACAAGTCTTCCTAATGAGAGTGAAATGAAAGGACAAATTACGGGTCATAGTCTTATGTTAAAGTGGAAGTTATATAATAATATTATTATAATGTATTAATAATATTATATTTTATAAATATAATATAATTAAATAAATAATAATATTTATGAATTATGAATTATTATTTTATGATAATATTTAAATATTATATAATATAAAAATATGTATAATAATATATATAATTTTAAAATATATATAATATATATTGTATAATATAATAGTATTTTAAATATGATTATATTATTTATTATTATGTGTATTAATATTATAAATATTATTTTATTTATATAGTGTAATGGATCTAATTTTTTGTTTTGGTATAACAAGGTTTTTGTTTTCGTATAGTAGGGTTTTGGAAAGTAGAGTGTACATCAATAATTATATTTCATATGAAACTTATGATTGCTAACGAAACCTCAATTTTTGTGCATAATAACAACAACAACAACATAATATTTTAAAAAAATAGCATTTGATTGTTTAATATAACATAATATATAAATAAATAATAATATAATATAATTACTACAATATAAATATTGAGAAACAACAAACTCAACTACATATGTGGGTTTCATGGTATGTGCTTATGCTTTGACTATGTAACTCTTTGTGACTTGTCATTATATGATTTTGAAACTTAAAAATGTTCCCAACACATGGTGTGCCTAAAGTGTTCAAATATTCATGACTTTAAAAAAATTCAATACGAATAAACAAATATGAAACATTTTGTGACATACATAATGAATATAATTTTTTGCTTTCTAAAGCATGGGTTTTTAAAGTGAATGAGTGCAAATTGGTAGTCTTACCTCATTCAAAATATTATATATTCATCTATATAATTATGGTAGAGGCATTTTTATTGAGGGGCACATACCATATATTTGTCTCGCACATGGTATATGCCCTATCACACATTTCCATTGGTCCACTCACTCATTGATTTATTTGCTCTGTCACCTTTCATCACATTGGAAAGAAAGATTGTGTCAGAATCTGTCAACATTGCTATCAATGATATTATCATAAGGTGTCATTTTGCATCCCTTAGTGGGAAAGCTAACATCATTGAACACTGGATACAGTGTATAAGGATGGTATGTGTTCACGTCATTGAAGATATTATCTTCTATACTCTATCAAAATACAACTAAAACTAGATTTTATTTTATCATATATATATATATATATATATATATATATATATATATATATATATATATATATATATATATATATATATATATATATATGAGGTTTGATAGGTCCCTCACATGTTTTATTAAAAAAGAAACCTGGGTTACAAAAAGACCACTAGTCCCTTGAACTTAAAGAGCACAAGAGAGACCAAAAATAGGCCCAAAAGAGGTCGATAATCAATAAAGAGACAACCAAAAACAATCCTGAACTAGATGAAACCAACATGTAGTGAGGCCTCACTCCACCTTCTGAGAACCTTTGCATGGCTTCCTACTTCCACCCAAAATTCTACCTTTTCCCTTTAAGTTAAAACATCACAAAATACAAGGAGTTGTTTCCAAAACTAACCACCCCTTCTTATTTTTCTTAACCATTATCCATTCCTCAGCTAATTGTCAAGAATCATTACTAAATAACCTATCCAGCTTGGATTAGGTTCCCAATAACCTTGTCTCTATCGATTTAATTTTTTACAACCTTTATTAGAGAATAAATAATTATTGTTTTCGATGTTTTGTTATGCTAATTATCGTCCGCAAAGATTGTAAAGTGAGAAGGGAGGGCATCCTTCCACCAATAAATCACTTTATTTTGTTTGGGGTTGGGACAATTGACCACCAAATTCCTAATGTCAAAGCATTTTCAGCATATAAAAGGGATTCCTTTATAATCTATGGACTGAATCCAACAATGATCTTTGATTTTTACATTAATGTTTGCTAATATTTTCTATGAAATATCCATCACCACCAAAATCTAGGTGAAGGTGGTGAGTAGGAAGCCACTAGTCAAGGCATCTATTATCAACGATTCACCTAGTACATTCCCAATGCTCGAGAGGTAGCAAGTCAACCAAAATTACAAAGCGAGGTGTAACAAACAAATCCGCATGTTACTATTTGTTAAGGTTTCCAATAGGGAATTGAAATCAACAAACTAGGATTTTCAAAAAAGTAGATGTCCATGTCTTGTCCTATCGAACTCTAGCTTGGTCATTCAAACAATCAAAGATTGTGATAAATAATCCATTTGAACGTGGATAGATCACCAAGTTATCCTCCATGAGCAGTTCCCAGTTTTAAAAGACTAAGTTATGTAAAACTAATAGGCTAGGCCAATACCTGTTGAATATGTAAATAAGCCCCGTAGAGGTAAACCATTCATTCATTCCTTATAATTTCCTCAATCACTTCATCCCCAAAGTAGAGTGAAGGGTTATTATCTACTGCCTGGAGAGGAGGCTCCACTCTATCTTCTAGGGTTACTAGCTTAACAAAAATTCCACGAAGGATTTCCTTAACCCTTCACTTCCTTTTCCAACCCATGCAACCTATGGCCACCCATCCATGCCTACAATAGACCTCTCCAGGTCTGTTCCAGTCTGACCAGGCAAGGAGGGTTTCATTGACGTGCTGCCAGCTACCCATCCTATCTTAGAAGCTGTAATCTATCTTGGCTGAGAACTGTGGTTTGCTAATACCATTTTTACCAATTTCAAAGCTACTTCCCCCAAGAGCCCCTGTTTGAGAGCCTCTGTTGGCTTTACTTTAGTTTTCAAAGCCGATCGGGGGCATGCATTAACCTACCCAATAACTGTTGGTATCCCCATAGCCCATTCCTCCATTTCAATCGTTGATGGATTGTAAACCCTACATCTGGTAAGGTCTCAAATAAAAAACTAAGCTCGAGCCTGACTCCGTATTCCAACCTCAATTGTGTTATTATAATATTATATAATATTAATATTATATTATTATTACCATATTAAAATGTTTGGTTATACAATATTTATAAAATATAGTATTACTGATAATATATTATATTATTATAATATATATGTTTTTATACTAACAATATATATACATACACACATATATAAACTATATTATGTCATATATTATTATATTATAGTAATAATTAATATATTAAATATGTTTAATAATAAATTATATTACTAATAAAAAAAATTACAAATATATTATATTATGTAACAAAAATTAACATATAAAATATAATATTTTTAAAAAATATTATATAATATATCGTTATATTATAATTATAAATATATATTAATATATTAACATACATATTAATATTATTTTATTAAAAACCCATAATATACATAGTTATATATTATATATTAATATATAATATAATTATCTATATAATTTTATTTATTATTATTATTATTATTATTATTATTATTATTATTATTATTATTATTATTATTATTATTATTATTATTATTATTATAGAAAATTCAGTGTCTTATTCCCACGTCAACAACATTATAATGATGCTTCAATCAACACATCTATGTAGAGCTTACCATAATTAAATCAACACTCATGACATCCTCACCCACCCTGGATAATAGAAAAAAAACCAATCAAATACGTTGACATCTTGTAAGCTACAAACCCCTCTATGATGTTTGCATGTCATGTAGATCAACCAACTACCCTCAATCTACATTTGGTGTATGATATGAGCCATCTAATGTATGATATCACCTGAAATGCCATGTGATTGACCCTCACCATCACCACTCAAGTAATCATAAAATATTTCACCACTTCCATGTTATTAACATCTGGAGCAATTAAATCAGGGTTAATAACATACAAAAATACTTAACTCAAACACCTGGAAGAAAGGGCAAGGTAATAAAAAACATGAAAGTGGTGGAATATTTAAATGTACACTAGCCAATGATAGTGAGTGACAATGACAAGGTATTTTAAGTGATACCATATGTTAGGGGCATATTTTACACCAAACCTAGATTTAGGTAGTGGTTGGATTTACATGACCTGCAACACCCATTGCAAAAGGGTTCATAGCTTATAGGGTCGTGACATTTTTTATTCATCATTTTCTATTGTTCAGGGTGGATGAGGATGTCATGAGAGTTGATGTGATTAAAAATAAGACTCCATGTCTAATGTATGGCTTGAATCAATGATGTAATATCACTAATGTGGAGACAAGACATTGAGGTCCTAAAGCCTATCTTGTTGCTTCCATTCATCAATGTTGAGAATATATTTTTACCTGAAAATAAAAAATTACAGGTCTTTTGGTATTCCTTGCACCCTCAGGGCAACTACTAGTTATATAGTTAGCATGAAGGATTTTTCTTCTTTTTGGCATGAACGTTCAATAGACGCTTTGGAGGCTTTTTTAACCAATTAAGAAATGATGAAAATCATGCTTATACTGATGATAACATATATAACAAAAATTAGTTATATCAAAAAAATGCAATGCCTAAATGTTGCAAGTACATCCACAATAAAATACAGGGCAAATTATTAGCACCTTAGAAGGAGTTGTCCTAAAGATGAAGTCATGTCAGAAGGGATGTAATATTTTGATTTTCTAAAGCAAGGTTTTATAAAATGAGGGAGTGTAAATTGGTATGGCCATTGACCCCGTCATAGTTTTTGTGTACAAAGTTAAAAAATAAAAAGATTGTTTTTTTGGTGGAGTCAATAGTGTAAAATGAGGTTGTGTGTTTCTTCATACGACATGGCAATGTGTTGTGCGAGGAGATGTTGTGTTCAATGATGAATTTGAGCAATGACAAAGTAGTTGCAAAGGGGAAAGCCATAAAAAACATGCAAGTGCTTAAATATTTTAAGGTGAGTTGAGCAGTGATAGTGAGGGACAATGACAAGATAGTTAAGATAGTATTGTACACTAGAGGGCCCATACCGTACACTAGATCTAGATTCAAGGCAACTACTAGATTAACATGCCCTACACCCATTGAAATGGGTTTTGTAGCTTATAGGGAGTCAACATATTTGATTGGTCATTTCCTATTATCAAGAGTAGATGTAGATGTCATGAGAGTTGATTTGATTGTGACAGGGCTCCATATTTAATGTACAACATGAGTGATCATTCTAATGCTACTCACGTGAGAACAAGACATTAAAATTCTAAAAACTATATTTATATACTCTAACTATAAATATAATATATTATATATTTATATATATATAAATATTATTGTAATATATAAATTAATATTACTATACCCCCCTCTCTCTCTATATATACACACACACACACACACACACACACACACACACACACACACACACACACATATACATACATATGTATATATATATATATATATATATATATATATATATATATATATATACACACACATACATATACATATACATATACATATACATATACATATACATATATATATACATATATATATATACATATCTATATATATACATATATATATATATACATATATATATACATATACATACATATATATACATATATATATACATATACATACATATATATACATATATACATATACATACATATATATATATATATATATATATATATATATATATATATATATATATACATACATATATATACATACATATACATACATACATATATATATATATATATATATATATATATATATATATATATATATATATATGTATGTACATATATATGTATATACATATATACATACCTATATATATATATATACATATATATATATTTATATATATATAAATATATATGTATATACATATATATATATTTATATATATATATATATATATATATATATATATATATATATATATTATTAATAATATGTAAGAGACTAATTTTTAGTCCATTGAATAATGATGGTGTTGGAAATGGCGAGTGATGAGCAAAGGCATGTGTAAATTAATGGCGAGCGGTAAATAGAGCTGAGTTAAGAGAAGAGAAGCAAGCGACGCGTTGATGGTGAGCTTCAGAACCCCTTGGAGAAGGAAAGCAAAGTGATGGCAAAGGTTTCAAGGAAGCACAATGTAGGTAATCATTGAGAGGAGAAAGGGGATTCATCTTCTCTTTTGGAAAACAGGATTTTTCTAGATTGCCCTAATTCTTATATAACCCCTATCATAATTACAAAAACTTCTATAGGAGATCAATCTTCAAGCTAACCCTTTTTATACTTCCTGTTTGATTCTAAGTTCCCCGCTAGATGGCCTAGCCAAGGCTGGGGTTGAGTTTGATCGAGGTGATGATAATCTCCCTTAATTAGAATTTGAATGATCTGTGTTTGACCTTTAACATTTATACTTTACAAGAGGAGGCATTGGTCCCTATCGCACTTGGAGATGTTGTAATGGATTTTTTTCATCATCTCATCATATGGAAATCGGTGATGGTTTCCTCCAAGCTATAAAACTGGACAAAGGAAGTAGATCACTAGTTTGTTGGGTTCTACAAAAGTAGACCTATGTATAAAGATTCATCAATTGGATTAAGTCTACTTGGCACAAGGTGTCTGGTCCCATAGTTTTTATGTTAATAAATGAATTCTTCATGGTCTAGTTGAATTATGAGGAAGACAAAGAGTAAATCTTAAAGAGTGCCTGGATTCATTTATTTTGTCCTATGAATGTAGTTATATCTTACGTTATAGTTTAGATTTGACTATATAAGCTTCCACTTATAGAGTGATATCCTTCACTGATCTAGTAAATGATCTCTAAAGCTGGTCATTTTGTTAAATTAGACGATGATCCAGCTTTGTTCCATTAGAACTTTGTTTGGGTATGTGTAATGGTTGATTTTTCTAAACCTATCTATCACTCTGCTAAGTTGTCATCGTCAAAGGGTAACTGGGTTCAATTATTTAATATCGAAGGCTTATCACTTCGATGTTTTCATTGTAACAAATTAGGGCATATGTTGGTGGATTGATCCTTTACTTACTCCTCTAGTTTAAGGCCTTCCCAGCTCTTGAAATGAAAAAATGTGGTTTTTTTATAGCCTAACATTAGAGAAAGGCTTTCCACAATGTTCTTTGACCACCGTTCTCCTCCAATGGGCATCAAGCTTCAGGGATCTCGTCAAAGTTTACCAGGGTACACTTGAAACATGGATTTTAAATCTCCATCTCCTCTTATGAGTTGCATAATCTGGGTCTCTCCTTAGGGTCTCCTTGGGCTCTCATGTATCATTAATCCTAAAGATCCAAGTGTTAGTGTCTCAATAGAAATAGGGTCTATCAAATATTTTCCATCACTTGAGGATTAGATGAGCCCACATGAATCATTGATGGCGGATCATTTGAGTACTTTTGGTGATTCTTTTGTTCAAGCACCTATGGATGGAATTGTGTCTTTTCTTTCAATTGTCCCTGGGACTTTCCTTGTGTCTCAGCTATGCTATTATCCAATGCTTAGATCTTTTTTTTGAGACATGGACCAGCTAGGACTCAAACCTAGGACCTTCCATATGCTGTTGGAGTGCTCTACCACTGAGCTACTAGTCCCTCTTAGACTAGTCCATCTTCGGTCCAAGTGTGGCTTAACACCAACACCCCCCCTTAAGCCACACCTCTCTTGTGCTTAGGGCTCGTAGCCTGGACCTAGCTCTAATACCATGTCGAGACATGGACCAGCTAGGACTCAAACCTAGGACCTTCCATATGCTACTGGAGTGCTCTACCACTAAGCTACTGGCCCCTCTTGGAACAGTCCATCCTCAGTTTGAGTGTGGCTTAACACCAACACCCCCCCTTAAGCCACACCTCTCATGTGGTTGGGGCTCCTAGCCTGAACCTTTCTCTGATACCATGTTGAGACATGGACCAGCTAGGACTCAAACCTAGGACCATCCGTACACTGTTGGAGTTCTCTACCACTGAGCTATTGGCCCCTATTGGACTAGTCCATCTTTGGTCCGAGTGTGGCTTAACACTAATACTTTTAACTAAAAGTGATAGTTAGAGTTAGAAACAATAGTCCTTTGGTGTTGGCTACAAATATATTACCTTTTTTGGGGAAGGATGAATCTCAGCTTCATATTGTTTCTTTATCAGATCAATATTTGCTTTAGGTGTTAGATGAGGCAATCATTCAATGGTTGGGAGTGGGTTCAAAGAATTAGGTGGTTTGTCAAAAGTTAGAAGTAGATTTGGTGCAATAATGTTTGAATTGTAACAAGGAAATAAGTGTAGTCATGGAGCACCAATTTATGCAGATTAATGGGGAGGATTAGGGTTCTCTTCCATGTGATGAATAACATCTATTAAGATCCATACTCATGCTCTGACTTGATCTCTCCTCATCAAACTAAATTGTGGTACTCAAAGGCATAGAGGAAGGAAAAATGAAGCTAAGAGACAACAATTGGATGCTATGCTTGCCATTGAGGAAGGCTCATAGTGAACTATGGATTCCCTTCTCTCGAGGAGGAGGAAAGAGAGGTAACTCCTCACCTTGGGAGAAGGCCTTTATAAATGGTGGTTATTTACTTTATAGTCTAGTGTTTTGTACTTCTTATCAGTATTTAGTCTTTTAGTGGTTGGTTTTTTGGGATACCTATTTGATAGTGTGGGGTTGCTTGATCGAAGGGTTCACTTGTAATAATTTCTTTGTTTTTTTAAATCTTTTTATCGAGAAAGAGGCTCTTTTAACCCTTGTTTATATATATATGGGTATATATATAAGATAATGATGGATAAAAAGGGGGTTTAAAGTGATATTTTTTTATTAAAATAACAATAGTTGAATTTGGAGAGAATTTTAGAGATGTATTTAGAAATTTAATATTATAATAATATCATACTATAAATTATGGTATTCTTATTGTAGTTTCTAAACATGAAATATTTTTCAATACCTAAATAAAAGTGTGTGGAATTGATGCATTTATTTCAATGACATGGTATTTTTTTGTGAAAACATAAGGAGATCGCATGTGTTCAAACATGGTTTTTCAAAGTAAACGAACGAATTTTTATATGAAATTTCATATATAGATAGAGAAAATGTCAAATATAGTTGATAATACTTTTAATTGATTTTAAACATGTGTGTGTGTGTGTGTGTGTGTGTGTGTGTGTGTGTGTGTGTGTGTGTGTGTGTGTGTGTGTGTGTGTGTGTGTGTGTGTGTGTGTAACTCAAAATAGCTGGAAAATTGAAATTGAAAGTGTACAAACACAAAGTTTTGACCTTAACTTCATGAAAATCATTTTTTTAAAGAAACGCCAGTGATGTGTAGATTGTTAATAAATATGTTTTATAAATTTTTGATTAATGTTCAAAATTAATATTATTATAATAAAAAACCATAATATATATAATATATTAATATTATAATAACAATAATTGTTTTTATTATATATTTGATTACATATATTATTAACAATATACACTATATATTATATTAACATTTAGTATATATCATAGTTATTAATATATAATATAATTATATATATAATATACAATATACTATTATAATATATTATATTTAAAATTTGTGTCTGTGTGTATCAAAAACTCAATGCCTTGTTCCCACATCAGTGACATTATAGTGATGCTTCAATAAACACATCATATGTGAAGGCTACCATAATTAAATCAACACTCATGACATCCTCACCTACCCTTGATAATAAAAAACAACCAATCAAATATGCCAATACCTTGTAAGCTAAAAACCCCTCTAAGATGCTTGCATGTCATGTAGGTCAACTAACTACCTTGAATCTAGGTTTGGTGTATGATATGGGCCCTCTGATGTATGATATCATCTCAAATACCCTGTGATTAGCCTTCACCATCACCACTCAAGTCATTGTAAAATATTTCATCACTTGCATGTTATTAACATCTGGAGCAATTAAATCAAGGGTAATAATATATGGAAACACTAAAGTTGGAACCCTAGAAGAAAGGGTAAGGTAATAAAAAACATGAAAGTGGTGAAAGATTTCGATGTACACTAGGTAATGATAAGGAGTGGCAAGGACAAGATATTTGAGGTGATACTATATGATGGGGCATATTTTACACCAAACCTAGATTTAGGTAGTGGTCGGATTCCATGCCTTGCATCACCCATTGAAAAAGGGTTCATAGCTAGTAGGGTGGAAACATTTTGTATTGTTTAAGGTGGACAAGGACGTCATGAGAGTTGATTTAATTGCAATAAGACTCCATGTCTGATGTATGTCTCAAAATAATGCTACAATATCATTTATGTGGGGACAAGACATTGAGGTCCTAAAGTCTATCTTGTTTCCTCCATTCATCGATGTTGAGAATATATTTCCATCTAAAAATTAAAAAATTATGTGTCTTATAGCATTCCTTGCACCATGTAGGTAACTACTAGTTATATAGTTAGCATAAACGATTTTCCTTATTTTTGGCATGAATGTTCACTAGATGCTGTGGAGACCATTTTTACCAATCAACAAATGATGAAAATCATGATTATGGTGATGATAACATATCTAACAAAAAATATTTATATCAAAAAAAGGCAACCTAAACATTGCAAGTACACACACCCACACACACACACACATATGGTATAAAAATAATGAAATTTCCCTAATCAGATGAGTCTCTAAAGACAAAAAGACACATAAAATTCTTTAAAAATATGTGGACTACTCCATGATAGGTTTTAGGCTAGATTCATACCCCCTAGCCTAAATCTAAACTAATTTTGGAGGGAAGTGTAAAATTCAAAAGTAAGTCTCCTAAAAAGGGTGTATGCCCTTTGCATGACCACAAGGGCCAATTAATTTAATTGGTCATTTGGTACTGCGTCTAAATAAGGTATATGTGTTTTTCAAAAGGGTTCACACTCTTTATAGTTCATAAATTTTACACCCTTTAGAAGACCACAAACACCAATCAATGTAATTGTTCATTTGGAACTACTTCAAAAGAGGGTGTGAGAACTTTCTAAAAGGGTGTACACCCTTCAAGTAGTTCATGAAGTTTACTTGTTTACCCATAAATTTTAATCATTCATTTTGTATTTTAAACACTTAGAACTATTTTTTCTTGCTGACACTAAAAATCATGCAAATTCTCCATTTACTATGCCTCAATTACTATAAGTTATTCAATTTTTATTCTAGTTGGATTTATTTGTTCAAAGATAAATCACGAGTAGGGTAGTCACTATAAAATGCCAATTAAGTAAATAACAAATGGGGAGATTGAAATCAAGAGAGAAAAAGAAATAAAAAAAGATAACAAGATAGGAGAGCATCCATAAGAGCTTCTTTACAAGGTGAAGGTACTTCCTCCACACCAGGTAATATTTCAAATGAAAATAACATGCCGAATTCCATGAAATTTAATTTAAAAATGTCTTAAAATGAGACAATATAAATTAATCAATCCTTGTTGAATGATGAAATTTAAAATATAGAACATACAACTAATGATTTGCTTTGAGTGAGGAAACACATGGAGAAACATAATATAATGAATCATCCATTTATAATGAAATTTTTGAACATGGTGATAATCAACATCACATAATGACCCCAGTCCATCTCTCTTCTAATGAAGATGAATTTACTTCACCTATAGAGTATAATGTTAACCAAAAGTCTAATATCACTTCTATGGTTGAAGTGTTAACACTATTTGATTTAATTAAAAAATTAGATCCTAGACGTACACCTTCAAGGATAATGTGATGAACACAAAGGTATTTTATTAAAATATATGAGAAAATAATAGAACCCATGGAAGGTAAAATTTGAAAAATATCAGTTCAATTGCATGCTCAATGTATGATACTATGCCTTTGAGAAGAAAATCCATACAAAATGATGTCAACTATTTGTTCAAATAATAAAAATATAAAAACATTTTCCACATTATGCATAATTTAGGGTTAAGATCAATCAATATAGAGGGAAGGAATAATGCAATAATAAAAAATATATTTAATGCATTAAATAGAATAGGTAATATAACTCAAAAATATATATTAATGTGGCAAGATGAGTAACAATAGAACCTATAGTGAGTAAGTCAACATCTAGATCTCAATTTATTATTCAAACAAGTACATCCCTGAACTTGAATAGGAAAACTCTAATAAATTTTATATAAAAAAGATCAAGGATCTATGACCCTTTACTCATAGACTGTTGGGCATTTAGCAGTAAACTCCTATGACAAGATAAGTATAAGTTGAAGGAACAAGAACTTTGATTGATTTTTTTGTTATGATAACACAAGGTTCATATCTAATCTAAAATATGTTGTTAAAAGAAGAAAATGTTCAAAAAATGGTGAGCCACATGTAAAATGTTTCTTGGACATGACACAAACAATATTTTTTTAAAAATATTCAATCATAAATTGATATTAGCTAAAGGTCATTTGAGATGTGCAAGCCTTTCTATGTTAAAATAAACCAAAAATGCACCACATATTGTTTTAGGATCCATGTTGAATTTTTTATGTATTTTTATTATTTTTGTCATATACATTACACTTTACATGCTGACGATATTATGTAGGAATGTATGGTGGCTTCTCCACCTAAAAAATCAAGAGAGTTAATCTCAAGTCTTTTCTATCAAATACCTAAGGGACAATTTTGTCTTTTCAAATAATGTTTAGATGGAATATGTAACACTTATGGTGGTTTGTGACATTTGACTAGTTATATACACAAATACATTTCACATGAATATATATATATATATATATATATATATATATATATATATATATATATATATATATATATATATATATATATATATATATATATATATATATATATAATTTTAAGAAGTACAAATCTGTAAAGTTTGAATTAAAATATGAAAAAGGGTCATTAATATATGTGTTCATTATGACCAAAATATTTGTATATAATTTATTATTTGAATTCAATAAAAATATTATTTACTAATATGCAAGACACACACACAAAGAAAAATGGTTAGATAATTAGTTCAATTTATGAAATGACAACTTCCCAGTTGGGACCATTGTTTTGGTTGTGGACTTTGATGAAAATTACATACTAAAACCATATAATGAGGTTAAATATTTGTATAATAATTAAATTCAATTTGTAATTTTCATGTATATTACATTCAGACATGCCCTTAATAACACAGAGGACAGCAAAAATATTTTGAGGGAGTAACACTTTTATATGAGAAATGACATATCACATTCCCCATAGTTTGTTTGAGGTTGTTTTGAGATATTTAATATAAATATGAATGCAATAAAAATTATGTTTAATACACACTACATGTGGTCAAACAATTGTGTAGGACAATTTAAGAATTTTTGAATGTCTTCTAGTTAAATAGGATGCATGAAAAGAATGGGGTTCAACATTTTTGGATTTTATTTTAGGTTGGGTATGACAAAGGGTAACATGATCATGTTGGTTCATGTGTAAAAATATCCCTTAAAGAAGAGTAGATAAAATACAAAAATGGTGTTGAATTGATCGATGCTGCAATTATTGTGACTTGATATAATGAAAAAAATTCTTGTTGATCAAATAAATATTCTCATGTGTGAATATTGTTTTAGTTAATTGAGGAAATAAATAATCCAATGTATGAATATTTTAGTATAGTACCTAGATCAATTATTTTCCACTCCATTTGAGGTTCAAAATCTAATTCATACACTATTTAAACTATGGATATGACACATTTTTATTTGGGATATATGAAATTTCATTGGAATGAATACGAATCGAAAAATGGGTCGAAAAATGGTATTGTAGACTTATAACACCTATGGAGACTATAAGTTCATTCCAACCACTAGGGGAACATGAAATACATCATTATTTGACTTCGAACACATATCATATCTTATGCAACCAGCTAAATATTATTATAATTTAAATGCAGCCTTAAACATTAGTGATGTATTATTATTTTCTTGCATTTCCTTAAATTTGGTTATACTTTAAATTTAGAGATATTTTTTGTAGTAATTTCACTTGAGTAAAATGATGAGGGAATAGGATACTACTTGTCTTGGATGGATAAGACCTAGTTATCCTACTAGATTTTTGGTGTTTATAAGAACTTGGTTTCATAAATAATTTCATAAAAAAAGTAAAGTAATGGTTATTTGAGGATTTTTAAATGAATAGGGTGATGATTCATTATTCAAATTTGGTTATCACTACAAATATTCATATGATCAAAATTCATGGAAAGACTCACAACAAATTTTTGTGGAAAGTTTGTGAATCTGAGCATGAAGCAATTCTATAACACTTAAAAACAACCCTGATCCTGAAGGTACATTGGATTCACTTGTTAACGTTAGTATTCAATGTGTCTGAAATTTTAAATTACTAAAGTTAACTTATTTTATTTATTGCATTTTATTTTTTAATTATTTTCTAATTATGTGTTTTCATTTGTATTTGAAATTTTTACTAATAGACTTAATTTAGGTTAGTAGTACTAGATGAGATTTCACCTTCACGTGGTCGATGATGTGAGTAGAGAAGATTATCTTCTTGAAACAAAAAAAAGCCTATAAATAATGAATTTTGAATAGAAAATTTTCTTCCTCATCCTAAGTGGCATAAAATCCTCCAAGAGGTGCTTATATAACTCTATCATGAAGTTTTAGGAGATGACGGTTCATCTCTACCCATCATAATTCTCGTGCAATGCCCACCTAAACTTCAATCCATTTTTACACTCAATGACAAGAAGATTCTCTTGAGGGATGCATCTAACCACCCAAAAATATTAATATTTTTAGGTAATCAAGAGTTTATGGAGACCATTTAAGTGTTTATACACCCATCTAAATGTCTTTGAAAATATTGGGCTAGCGAGTCAAAAGATATGCTACCCATTGACCAACTTTTGGTCCCTTAATAGAGATTTGGCTCTAAGATAAAATGCACCATCATGTATCCCAAGATTTGAGTGGTAGATAATCATTTATGGTGTGCTTATAGGACTCACCCATGTAAATTTAAGCATTAGCAATTTGTCTCTACCCCTCACGGTTCTCCTACAAAACCCACCTAAAGTTTATTTTATTTCTACACATAGGTATGAGAAGATTATCTTGAGGGATACACATAACTACCTATAAATGTTAACCCTGGGAGGTTATGGAGAGTGCAGGGAGGCCATTCAAGCATTTATATGCTCATTTAGACATGGTCAGGAAGATTGTTCATTAATTAGTATAGCAATTCAAAATATATGCTACCCAGTAACTAACTTTTGGTGCCTTAATAGAGATTTGGCTGAAATAGAAAAAGTGGTGTTGTGTCTCCCTCATCTCAAGTGGTAGATAATCCTATAGGGTTACTTTTATTACTTTCTCATGTATATGTAGGAACATATGTTTTGTCTCTACCCCTCACGATTCACCTATAACACACACCCAAAGTTTATGCTATTTCTACAATTAGGGATGAATAGATTCTCTAAAGGAATGTGTCTAGATGACTAAAACTATTTACCATATGAGGTGATGGAGAGCATAAGTATGCCATTTATGATTTTATGTTTCTATTTGGATGTGTTCATGTAGATGGTTCATTTATTGGACTAGTGAGTTAAAATATATGCTACTCATTGACCAGCTTTTAGTCCCTTAAGAGAGATTTGGCTATGAAATAAAATACACTGTCATGTCTTTCACATCCTAGTTTATAGATAATCCTATAGGGGAGTAGTTATAGGAATCTCTCATGAAACTATAAGTGATAATGGTTCATCTCTACCCTTATGATTCTTCTACAATGCCCGCCTAAAGTTCTCTCTATTTCTACACTTAGGGATGAGAAGCTTATCTTGTGAGATGCATTAGCTCACTCGAAACTGTCAAACCTAAGAGGTGATTGTGAGTGGATGGAGGCCATTCAAGAATTTATACACCTATCTAGATATAGCTATAAACACAGTGCATCAATTTGGAAAGTGAGTTAAAAGATAAACTATTCATTAACTAACTTTTGGACCCTTACGAGAGATTTGGCTACAATAAAAAAATAATCATCGTGCTTCCTACATCCTAAAAAGTAAAAAATATTCTAAGGGTGATAATAGGACTCTCTTGTACAATTTTAGGCATTAACTATTTGTATCTAACCCTCATGGTTTTCCTGCAAAGCTCACTAAAAATTCTCTCCATTTATACACTTAGGGATGAGAAGATTCTCTTAAGGGATGTGTCCATCTAACTATAACTATCAACCTAGGGAGGAAACAATGAGTGGAGGGATGACATTCAATAGTTTATATGGCCATATGGAGGTGTCAACAAAGATATTTCATTGATTGGGATAATGTTTCTAAATATACACTACCTATTGACAAACATTTAATATTTTAAGAACGAATTCACTATAATAAAAAATGCATCATCATGTCTCCCACATATTGAGTGATAAAGAATAATATGGGGGGTGATCACATAATTTACATGTTTAATTTTAGGTATTGAAAATTCATATCTACCCCTTATGGTTTTATTTTTATGCTTGTCCAAAGTTATCTATGTTTATACACTTTGGGATGATAAACTTCTCTTGAGGGATGGGTTCGAACACCTACAATTGTCAATCCTAGGAGGTAAAAAAAAATAAAGGGAATCCATTATAGTGTTTGTACACCCATCTAGACATGTGCATGTAGTTGGTTCATCAATTGGGCTAGCATGTTAAACAATATGCTACCCATTAACCAATTTTTGGTCCCTTCAGAGAGATTTGGTTATGAGATAAAGCATGTCATCGTGTCTCCCTCATCTTGAGTATAAGATAGCCCTTTTGGAGGTGATAAGATGAATTTATCATGAAAATTTAGGTACTAGTATTTTTTTTCTACCCCTCATGGTTCTACTATGTCTCTATAATCAGGGATGAGAAGCTTCTCTTGAAGGATGCATCCAGCATCTTAAAATTTTTAACCTAAAGAGGTGAAATAGAGTGGAGGGAGGATATTATAGCATTTATACATCCATCCAGACATGTCTATATAGCCAGTTCATCAATTGGTTTATCAAGTCAAAAGATATGCTACCCACTGACCAACTTTAGGTCCTTTAAGAGAGATTTAGATGCAAGATAAAATGCATCACTATGTCTACCTCACATTAAGTGGTATAAAATATTCTATGGAGTGATCATATGACTCACCTATGTAAATTTAAGCATTGAAGATTTGTCTCTTTTGCTCATGGTTTTCTTGCAATGCTCACCTGAAGTTCACTTCATTTCTACACATAGGGATGAGAAGCTTATCTTGAGGGATACATTTTTATACCTACTAATGTCATCCCTAGGTCCAAAAGAAGAATGGAGAGAGGCATATATAGTATTTATATGCCCATCCAAACTTGTCTACAAAGATAGTTCATTGATTGGGCTAGCGAGTCAAAAAATATACTACATACTGACCATTTTTTAGTTTTTTAAAAGAGATTTAACTACAAGATAAAATGTATCTCCATGTCTCCCTCATCCTAATTATAAGATAATCCTATATGGGGTTCTCACATGAATTGCTTATGAAACTATAGGCATTGATGATTTGTCTCTACCCCTCATGTTTCTCTTACAATGCTCACCTAAATTTATTTTTGTTTTTATACTCAGGGACAAGAAGCTTCTCTTGAGGGATGCATCCAACCACCTGAAATTGTCAACCTCAAGACTTGATGGAGAGTATATGTAGGTCATTCCAATATTTATACATCCATATAGATACATCCATGACCTCAATTCATTGACTGGGGTAGTGAGTCAAAATATACACTACCCACCAACCAATTTTTATTCATTTAAGAGAGATTTGGCTGCAAGAGAAAAAATTATGCCATGTCTCTAAAATATAAAGTGGTATATAATCCTATATGAGGTGATCATATGACTTTAAATTAAAATTTTATGTGCTTACAATTATTTTATACCCCTCATCGATCTCTTACAATGCTCACATGAAGTTCGGTCTATTTATACACTTAGAGATGAGAAGTTTCTCTTGAGGGATGTGTCTAGATACTTATAAATATAAATCATGGGAGATAAAATAGAGTGTTAATAGGCCATTATAGTGTTTAAAATACCGCCCATACAATTTTGCATATTCGATTCATCGATTGGGCTAATGATTCAAAAGATACACCCCCCACTGACCAACTTTTGGTCCCTTAAGAGAGATTTAGCTACGAGAAAAAATATGTCAACTATCTTCCTCATTTAGAGTGGTAGATAAATTAAGGGGTGATCATAATACTCATACATGAAACTATAGGCATTTACATTTCATCTCTACCCCTCACGGTTATCTTGTAATGCATGCCTAAAGTTCACTCTGTTTCTACACTCAGGGACAAGAAGCTTCTCTTGACTGATGTGTCTTTCCACCCAAGATCAATGGAGAGTGGAGGGAGGCCATTCCAAATTTTATATTACTATTTAAACATGTTTGTATAGATGGTTTGTTTATTTGGATGGTGATTCAAAATATACACTGCCCACTAACTAAAGTTTGGTCCCTAAAGAGAGATTTGACTATGATAGAAAATGCACCAACATGTCTCCCTTGTCCCAAATAGAACCTAATAATTTAGGGGGTGATTAAAGGAATTTAAAATATAATTTTATGAACTTTAGGTTCATCCATATCCCTCACGGATCTCAATTACTCCAACATACAAATTATGGGAATACACATATACATGATTTTATCCACTTATGGGTATTGGGCCTTCCCTCTACTCATATCGCTAGGATATTGGGAGAATCCATATTATATGATATTGATACTTCTAGGTTATATCATTATATGGTCACATTAAATTATCATGTGTGGGTTATTATGTACTTACACATGTCTTACCATGCTTATATCTTATATAGGGTACTTGATATGCGATGAATTTGATGTTTTTTGCTGACATATTTGATCCATCGGCTATTATGACATGTTTATGTTGGTTACTTTTGATTTTAATATATGCACTTCCTTGAGTGTTATGCCTTATTATTATCTTACTTATTCAATAATTTGAATATTCTCTATTGTATACATCCCCTATGTCTATGTTTACCTTATTAGAAATTTTAATATGTCATTGCTCAATCTTGGACATTTAAATATGTCATTGAGTGTTATATGGATATTTGAATATGTTATCCCTTGATTTATGTACATTTAAATAAGTCACATCCATTAGATTTTGTGGCATTTGAACATGCCCCTTATTTGCAATCTCCTATTACCTTTGTTTATTGACTTGCTTTTGAGTGGTCTTGTATGAGTGCTTGTTTGCTTGTTGAGCTTGTACTGTTGTTCACCATTTTTGGTCCTACAGGACAAAAATTGGTCCCCCATTTTTCCCTTACTATTCTGAGCCAGTACATTTTTAATTTTGCACAACTCTTGCAAATTTCTATAGACTTTGCAAATTTCTACGGACTCTGCATGCATTTCTATGGACTCTACAGGTTTTCTACGGACTCTGCAGAGAAATTTCTATGGACTCTACAAAGAATTTTTGTACGGACTCTACAAAGAAGTTTTCTATAGAATTTACAGGCAAAGATGAGTTCCTGAAACTTAAGCACAAAATGGACCATTCCAAATGCCTTGCGGAAGGCAGTTCTAGACTCAATATCCCTTGCGGAGGGTAGGGAACACTTTTACAAAGAGGCCACAGAGAAAGGCTGAAGAGGTAAGTTTATTTTAGAAATTTGTCTAAGGAAAAGGAAATACCCTTCGAAAGGGTCATTTCCAATTTTACCGAAGGACACTTTTCAAAGGTAGTCAAAGAAGCAAAGGAAGAAATCCTTCAGACTTTTTGTCTAAAGGAGTTCCTTCGAACAAAAGTCTGAAGGAATTTGGAAGGGCTATGAGCAAGAAAGCCGAAGAAAAGTAAGAAAAGACCAAGGCAAAAGCAAAAAGTGATTTCTTTTAGACTTTTTGTCTAAAGGAATTCCTTCAGACAAAATGTCTGAAGAAATTTGAGAAAGCCGCGAGCCAAAAAGATTGGGGAGAAAATCCAAAGAAGCAGACAAGGAAATTCTTGTAGACTTTGTGTCTGTGGGAAAATGTCCATAGAAAAATTATGTGGGAAAAGGTTCTAAAGAAAATAAGCTGCCAAAGGACCTCGAAGGGTAGGTGCCCTTGCGGGGGACTCTCAACCAAAATGAAGGACACTTCTCCAAAATCCAAAGGGACAGCTTCCCTTCAGGAGGGTCTAAAGCAAAAGCTCGAAGGAAAGGGAGCAGAAGAAAGCCAAAGCAAAGGAAAAGGCCAAAATAATTCCAAGGGGTGATGGGCCCGAAGACGTCAAAATCAAGCATGATGAACTAGCCGTTGGAAGTTCAAACACAATGATGGGTGTGTAGAAGTCAAATTTAAGGCTTGTGAAATAGCCATTGATTTTGAAAAGAGCCTAAGGAAGAGCCTAAGGAATGCAGTGACCCACCAAAAGATAGCCCCGAGGGCCGAAGGAGCTAGAAAGAGACAAAACTAGGAAGAAGACAAAGTGCAGAAATAGACAAATAGTCCAGGTGGCAAAGGGGCGGCAAGTTATTGCTAGGTGGTCATCAAACGGTGCAAACAGTAAGTGGCATGGCCTGTTTTCTCCATTTTTCATTTATAAGTAGAAAACCTGCATAAATATCTAGAAGGAGCAGTCTTATCTACAAAAAAGAGGCACGGCCCATGCTTTCACATTAATGTTTGAATGCCAAAGTCAAGATCTGCATTTACACAACATGGTTCTAGTAGGCCTATTCTAGAAGAATGACATCAGAAATAGTGACTTCCTCTTCTTGATGCTCACAAACGTACATGGGCCATCTTGTCAAAGAGTGCCAAAGTCTTTTCCAAAGTGGTGCCTTTACTTCTTCTCCTCTTTCTATATATTGTAAAACTTCTCATTTAGGATCCAATTATCTTAGCCTGTAAGGCAAAGCTTTGCCCAAAAATATCTTGAGCTTGTAAGGTAGAACTTTGTCAGATTTTACCTTGAATCAAGACTTAGCATTTTTACCTCCATTTGAAATTGCACTCACACATATGTCTATGTTTTATTTTTGTTTTAAGTCATTCTCTTTTATGATTTCACAGAATGATTCCAGCATGTCTAATGCATTGTGAAGTCTCTCCTTCTGTAGGTCTGCCAGAAGTGTCTATAGGAAGAATATAAGGGCATGCGAATAGGCTGCCAAAGTGTGTCTCAGAGCACCTTTGATAGTTCTTCCTCCCTGTATCTCTATGGACCCCTGACTCACTAATACAGAAGAGTTTCCCACATTAGATGAAGTGTATGGGGGATTCTTATTGGTGAAAAGTGTATGTTCAAGTTGAGTGGATCAACTTTTTTGGTGTATCACCTTTCTAGTTTAGGTTTAGGTTCTATTTTTAGCATCCTTCTCCCTTTTCATCTCCCCCCTTTTTTCATTTATTTGTCAGCAGTAGGAAATCCAGGACCTAAAAGATACATCAGAGGGAGATAGCCCTTATCTAGAGACTCTCCCCTCAACTTTGCCAGTCCCACAGGTGAGAGGGGAGTTTCCATTGTTGCATGTGGAAGGCAGGAGCTCAGCCTCCTACCCAAGGTGTAATCCACTGTGTCAACAATTTTTGGCATGCCTAGTGAAACCAACTAAGACAAGTTGTGTCCAAAGATTTGAAGTGTATTTGGTGTGTTCTTCAACCAATCAACCTTTGGAGTCTTTTTTACCAACACCAATGGTGATTCTGAGTTGAATCAACTAGTTAAGTAGTCCAGGTGCCATCAAGAAATCACATTTTTATATGGTTTTGATCAAGCTCAGGCTGTCATGAAACCACCTCAAACTCTAGCATTGCTTCCCTCATTGTTGAAAGGTAACTAGGGGAATTTTTTAAAGTGATTCCATGAAATTTTTGAGCTTGATTGAAACATATGAATAAATACAAGTTACATGGTCCTAAGCAATGGATTATACACACCAAAATGTGCCTTCATTTGAAACAACTCTTCTTATGCATCAGCAGACCTTTCCTAGTCTTCCTCAACTCTCTCAAGTCACTGGTCCTGATGGCAAGATCCTGACTTAGAAGGAAACAGTGGAATCATGGGGCAGGAAAAAAGAGAAGAATGGTTTTTCTCAAAACCTCAAAGAGGATGAACCTGCTCCTATTCATGATGATTCCTATGATCTCCAAGAAAGGCTCTTCCAAGAAGATATAGCCAGGAGAATTGCAAAGTTGGAATCCAGAGAGAGATTCCTCAGCCAATGTGTGATGTACCTGTCTGAACACACTCCATCTACACACTTCCAATAAATCTATCAGGCCACCCCTGATATAAATGAATTACTAACCAAATGGAAAGAAGAGAATCATTTGATTCTAGCTCAAGGACTGTCTCCTCTTCCACCTGGTTTTTCAACTTCACCCCTTCTCAAGGAAGAACCTGTTCTGCAGGAGGTGAGTGAGGAGCACAAGATCCAATCTGCAGCTCTCCATGAGGCTATCATGAGTGACAATGAAGAATAAATCATCATCGATGCTCCTTGTGAAGACATCATTAGCAATGGACAAGACTTAGGTCACGCATACATGCAAATGTTCTAGCAATACGAAGAGGAACATAAGCATGGTGAGCTCTCTTCCCCTTTGTTCGATGAACTTCCTTGTTGTTTTGATGAGGAGGACTATTATGCCAAGGATCCTAAGTTGGAAGAGGATTAGATGGGTGTCTTTGAACAACTAGAGACTCTGATCCTTGAGCAAGAAAAGGAGAGGTTGGTCCACCTTGAGGAAATCCTTGAAGAAGAGAGCTTTGAATAAAAAGGTGATTTTATGTGGGATGAGCAATCAGTTTGTGATTCCATTTCAGACATCACAATAGTCACCCTTCTTCAAGAAGACATTGAGGGAGTAGAGGATGAGTTTGATAGGGTCTTCAATGAAGCAGAAGGGAACAAGTCAAACCATGATGCATTGTAAAGGGACTATGCATATCAAAGGGCTTATGGTGATGAGCCAGCAACCATTGATTTCTTGGTGAAATGCACCAGCATGAAGGACCAGCATTAAACAAGCTTCCAAGGACAAGAAGAGTATGTATATGTTGGAAGCATGTTTAAATCTGATCCACTCGGATGCAAGCCAATCCAGGTGGCAAGCAAGAGGAGCAGGTCACCAAATCTCCATTTCATTCGGCCACTTGTCTGGCACCATAAGTTTCCTAGTCAAGAAGGGGAATTAATAAATTTTTATTTTGATCTAGGAGTGAGGCAAATTTACCTGGTTAGCTGTATATAGTAGTTTGCTTTCAGTTTCTTTTCCTATTTCCCCTAAGTGCAGTTTACACAAGTAGTGTTTTTAGCCTTGTGTGTGTTTTCCTTTGTGTGTGGGGCAAAAGCTCATGATTGATTCTAGGATCTCTCAAAGCTATTGTTGGCCTTTCTTCAAAGTTACATTCTAACTCTGTGCCTAATGGACTTTAAGGCAACTGGTCTCTAAGCATAGCAGGCATGCTTCCCCTGGGAGTCACCAATTTTTTGACCATTTTTGGTCCTGTAGGCCAAAAATTGATCCTCCCTTTTTCCACTACTATTTTGAGCTAGTACATTTTTGATTTTGCACAAGTCTTGAAAATTTCTATGAACTCTACAAATTTCTACAAACTCTGCAGGCATTTCTACAGACTCTGCAGGAGAAATTTCTATGGACTCTACAAAGAAGTTTTCTACGGACTCTAAAACTAAGTTTTCTATAGACTCTGTAGGTAGAGACGAGTTCCTGACACTTAGGCACAAAATGGACCATTCCAAGTGCCCTTATGGAGGGCAGTTTCAAACTCAAGAACCCTTGCAGAGGGCAGGGAACACTTTTGTAAAGAGGCCATAGAGAAAGGCCGAAGAGGTAAGTTTCTTTCAAAAATTTGTCTAAGGCAAAGGAAATACCTTGGAAAGGGTCATTTCCAATTTTCTCAAAGGGCACTTTTCAAAGGTAGTCGAAGAAGCAAAGGAAGAAATCCTTCAGACTTTTTGTCCAAAGGAATTCCTTCGGACAAAAGTTTGAAGGAATTCGGAGGGGCTATGAGCAAGAAAGCTGAAGAAAAGTAAGAAAAGACCAAGGTAAAAGGAAAAAGTGATTTCTTTCAGAGTTTTTGTCTGAAGGAATTCCTTTGGAAAAAATGTCTGAATAAATTTGAGAAAGTCGCGAGCCAAAAATCTTGGGGAGAAAATACAAAGAAGCAGACAAGGCAATTCTTGCGGACTTTGTGTCCATGGGAAAATGTGTATGGAAAAAGCCCACGGGAAAAGGTTCTGAAGAAAATAGGCCACCAAAGGACCCCGAAGGGCAGGTACCCTTGCGGGGGACTCTAAGCCAAAATGAAGGACACTTCTCCAAAATCCAAAGGGACACTTTCCCTTTGGGAGGGTCCAAAGCAAAACCCTGAAGGAAAGGGAGCAGAAGAAAGCCAAAGCAAAAGAAAAGGCCAAAAGAATTCCAAGGGGTGATGGGCCTGAAGATTTCAAAATCAAGCACAGTGAACTAGCCATTGGAAGTTCAAACATAGTGATGGGTGTGTAGACGTTAAATTTAAGGCTCATGAAATAGCCATTAATTTTGAAAAGAGCCTAAGGAAGAGCCCAAGGAACACAGTGACCTGCCAAAAGATAGCCCCAAGGGACGAAAGAGCCGAAAAGAGAAAAAACTAGGAAGAAAACAAAGTGCAAAAATGGACAAATAGTCCAAGTGGCAAAGGGGAGGCAAGTTATTGCCAGGTGGTCATCAAACAGTGCAAATATTAAGTGGTGTGGCCTATTTTCTCCATTTTACATTTATAAGTAGACAAACCACATAAATATCTGGAAGGAGTAGTCTTGTCTACAGAAAAGAGGTGCGGCCCGTGCTTTCACATTGATGTTTGAATGCCAAAGTTAAGATTTGTGTTTACGTAGCATGGTTCCAAAAGGCCTCTTCTAGAAGAATGACATCAGCAACAATGACTTCCTCTTCCTGATGCTCACAAATGCACATGGGCCAGCTTGTCAAAGAGCGCAAAAGTCTTTTCCAAAGTGGCACCTTTACTTCTTCTCCTCTTTATATATATTTTAAAACTTCTCAATTAGGATCCAATTCTCTTAGCCCATAAGGCAAAGCTCTGCCTAAAAATCTCTCAGGCTTGTGAGGTAGAACTCTGCCAAATTTTACCTTGAATCAAGACTTAGCATTTTTACCTCCATTTGAACTTGCAATCACGCATATGTCTATGTTTTATTTTTGTGTTATGTAATTTTATTTTATGCTTTCATAGAACAATTCTAGCATTTCTAGTGCATTGTGAATTCTCTTCTTCTACATGTCTGCTAGAAGTGTCTACAACAAGAATATAGGCACATGTGAATAGGTTGCCAAAGTGTGTCTTAGAGCACCTTTGATAGTTCTTCCTCCCTGTATCTCTATGGAACCTTGACTCATTGATACAAAATAGTTTACCACATCAGATGAAGTGTATGGGGGCTTCTTCTTGGTGAAAAGAGTATGTTCAGGTTGAGTGGATCAACTTTTTTGGTGTATCACCTTTTCAATTTAGGTTTAGGTTCTATTTTCAGCATCCTTCTCCCTTTTCATCCCCCCAATTTTTTTCATTTATTTGTTAGAAGTAGGAAATCTAGGACCTAAAAGATACATCAGAGGGATCTAGCCCTTATCTAGAGACTCTCCCCTCAGCTTTGTCGGTCCCACAGGCGAGAGAGGAGTTTCCATTGTTGGGTGTGGAAGGCAGGACCTCGGCCTCTTGCCTAGGGTGCAATCCACTGCATCAACAACTATTACTATATGGACATTTCCATGATATTTATCATGTATATTAGGACTACATGTGATCAAATTAGTTTTATACATTTCAATGATATATTTACTTATGCACATTCTTCTACATGCTACATGGTTCAGTCATAGAATGTACAACTATATGGTTATCTTTTTCATTTGAGGTGAGGTAACTACTAGGTACTATTTTTACATCACCATAAATTGACTAGATACAAACACTTTTGGTGGTTTGTCATATTTGACTAGCTATATACACAAATAAATTTTACATGAATTTGGAAAAAAAAGTAGTTGATTTTAAGAAGTATAAATCTATAAATTATGCAATAAACTATGGAAAAGGGTCATCAATATGTTAGTTGGTTATGGATAAAGTATTTGTATTTGATTTCATATTTGAATTCAAGAAAAATATTATTTACCAATATGTAAGACACACACCTAAGGAAAAATGGTTATATAATCAGTTCAAGTTATGAAAGGACTACTTCCTGGTTGGGACCATTGTTTCGGTTATGGAGTTTGATTAAAATTACATAATATAACCATAGAATGAGGGTCAAGATCAGTACTATAATTTAATTCAGGTTGGAATTTTCATGCATATTACATTCAGACATGCCCCTGATAACACAAAGGACAACAAAAATATTTTGAGGGAACACAACTATTATATGAGCAATGACATATCACATTCTCTAGATTTTGTCCAAGGTTGTTTTGAGATATTTAATATAAATATTAATTCAAGAGAAATCATATTTAATACACACTACATGTGGTTATAAAATTGCATAGGATCATTTAAGAATTATTGATTGTTTTTTGGTTAAGCAAGATGCATGAAAATAATGGGGTTCAACATTTTTGGATTTTCTTTGAGGTTAGGCATGGAAAAGGGGAACATGATGGTGTTAGTGCATGTGTAAAAGTATCCCTTAAAAAAGAGCATAGTAAACATTAGGATTGTACTAATTTGATCAATGTTATAATTATTGTGACTTGGTGTAATGAAAAAAAAATATTGTGGATCAAATAAATATTTTCATGTGTGAATATTATTTTATTTAATCGAGAAATGAAAGAAATAAATGTATGAATATTTCAATACATTACCCAAATTGAGTGTTTTTCACACCATTTGAAGTGCAAAATCAAGTTTGTGGACTATTTATACTATGGATATGGCAAATTTTATTTTGGTTGTATGGAGTTCCATTCGAATGAATGCGAGTCAAAAGAAGGCATTGAAAAATTGTATTGTAGACCCATAACACCTATGGAGAGTAGCGATTCATTACAACAACTAGGGGAACATAAAATTCATCATTGGTTGACTTTGAACACATATCAAATCTTGTATAACCAAGTAAATTTTATTTATAATTTAAATGTAGCATTAAACATTAATGATATATTATTTTTTCTTACATGTCCTAAAAATTTGATTATAACTTAAATGTGAGGAAAGTTTTTGTAGTGATTTCACTTGAAGACAATGATCAAGGAATAGACTACTACTTATCTCATTGTGGAGAGGCAAATAAATTTACCACAACTATCATGAATGGAGAAGACCTAATTTATCCCACTAGACCTGTGGTGTTTATAGGAATTTGGCTTCATAGATAATTTCATCAAAAATAAAAGCAATGGTTATTTGAGGACTTTGAAATGAAAAGGGTGATGTTTTATTTTTCAAATTTGGTTATCACTACAAATATTAAAATGATAACATTTCATGAAAAGCCTCCCAAAAAAATATTGTGGAAAGTTTGTGAATCTGAGCATGAAGCAATTCTTGAAACACTTAAAAACATTCTCGATCCTAAAAGTACAATGGATTCACTTGGTGAGGTTAGTATTCAATGTGTCTGACATTTTACATTAATAAATTTAACTTATTTGATTTAGTGTATTTTAATTTTTAATTATTTTGTCATTATGTGTTTATCTGTGCTTGAAATTTTTACTAATAGACTTAATGTATGTTAGTAGTACCAAATGAAATTTCACCTTCTCATGGTTGATGCTATGAATAGAGATGATTATCTACTTTAAAAAAATAAAATCCTATAAAATAATAAATTTTGAGTATAAAATTTTCTTCTTCACCTTACACGGCATAAAACATCTAGTTCATGATTCTCATACAACACCCACCTGAAGTTCAATCCATTTCTACACTCAAGGATGAGAAGATTATCCAGAAATATGTGTCTAACCACATAAAATTATCAATATTGGGAGGCAACTGAGAGTGTTTATAGACCATTTAAGTGTTTATACAACCATTTAAATGTGTTTGCAAATACTATTCATTGATTGGGCTAGTGAGTCAAAATATATGCTACCCACTGACCAACTTTTGGTCCCTTAATAAAGATTTGACTATGAGAGAAAATTCACCACCTTGTATACCAAGCCCCAAGTGGTATATAATCCTAAACACTGTGCTTATAGGACTCACCCATGCAAATTTAGGAATTGATAGTTTGTCTCTACCCCTCTTGGTTCTTCTGTAATCCATTCCCAAAGTTTATTTCTACACATATGTATGAGAAGATTATCTTGAGGGATACATCTAATTACCTATAACTGTTAACCTTGGGAGGTGATGGAGAGTGTATAAAGGCCATTCAAGTTTTTATAAGCTCATATGGCCATGGTTGGGAAGATAGATCATCAATTGGGCTAGCAATTCAAAATATATGTTACCCACTAGCCAACTTTTGGAGCCTTAAGAGAGATTTAGTTGCGATAGAAAAAGTGTTTTAGTGTCTCCCTCATCTCAAGTGGTAGATAATCCTCTAGAGGTGATTTGAGTACTTGATCATGTAGATTTAGGCACATATTTTCTGTCTCTACCCCTCATGATTCTCTTATAACACTCACTTGAAGTTCACTCCATTTCTATACTCAAGGATGAAACATTTCTCTTGAGGGATGTGTCCAAATAGTTGTAATTATTTACCATATCAGCTTATGGAGAGCACAAGGATTACATTTAAGAGTTCATATGCCCATTTGGATGTGTCTTTATAGATAGTTCATCAATTAGACTAGCGAGTCAAAAGATATGCTACCCATTGACCAACTTTTGGTCCCTTAAGAGATATTTGGTTGAAAAAGAAAATACATTACCATGTCTCTCACATCCCAATTTTTATATAATCCTATGGGGGGTAGTTATAATACTCTCTCATGAAACTTTGGTTCATTTCTACCCATTAAAATTCTTCGTAACATCTTCCTAATGTTCTCTTTATTTATATACTTAGGGAAGAGAATCTTATCTTAAGGGATGCATTCACTCACCTAAAAATATCAAGCTTAAGAGGTGATATCAAATGGAAGGAGGCCATTCAAGCATTTATACACCCATATAGATATGTTTGTAAATACAGTTCATCGATTGCACAAGCTACTCAAAAGATACACTACCCACTAATTAAATGTTGGTCCCTTATGAGAGATCTGGTTGCAATAAAAAATGCATCATCATGTCTCCCTCATCTCATAGTACAGAATCCTTTAAGGGGTGATAAGAGGACTCTCCTATACAACTATAGGCACTAACTATTTATCTCTAACCCTCACGATTATCCTACAATGCTTGCCCAAAGTTCTCTTTGTCAACTATAATTATCAACCTAGCAAGGAAATAATGAGCAGAGGGATGCCATTCGATATATTATACATCCATCTAAAGGTGTCCAAAAATATGGTTCATTGATTAGGATAGTGATTATAAAGATACACTACCCATTAATGAACGTTTAGTCATTTAAGAGAGAATTCACTATAATAGAAAATGCATCATCATGTCTCCCACATCTTGAGTGATAAAGAATCATATGGGCAATGCTCAGAAAATTTACTCGTTTAATTTTAAGTATTAATGGTTCGTATCTACCCTTATGATTTTCATGTAAAACTTGCCCAAAGTCATCTATGTTTCTACACTTTGGGATGATAAGCTTCTCTTGAGATATGTTGCTGAATGCTTATAATTATCAACACTGGGAGGAATAAGAGAGAAAAGGGAAGAAAATATAGTGTTTATACACCCATATAAACATGTTCATGTAGTTGATTCATCGATTGGGATAGTGTGTAAAAAGATACACTACCCACTAACTAACTTTTGGTCCCTCAAGAGAGATTTAGATGTGAGAGAAAACATGTCATCGTGTCTCCCTTGTCTTGACTATAATATAATAATTTTTGAGGTGATAAAAGTAATTTCTCATGTAACTTTAGGTACTGGTAATTTTTCTCTACCCCTCATGGTTTTCTTACAAGCCCTCCCTAAATTTCATTATGTTTCTACACTCAAGGATGGGAAGCTTCTCTTGAAGGATGTGTCCATCCACTTTTAATTGTCAAACCCAAGAGGTGAGAAAGAGTGGAGGAGGATGTTATAGTATTTATACATCCATCCAAACACATCTATGTATTCAATTTGTTAATTGGGCTACCGAGTCAAAATATATTCTACCCACTAGCCAAATTTTGGTCCCTTAAGAGAGATATGACTACAATATAAAATACATCATTGTGTCTACATCATCTTTAGTGGTAGATAAAAATCTTGGGGTGCTCATAGTAATCACCTATGTAACTTTAAACATTGAAGGTTTGTATCTATTTCTCATGGATCTCTTGAAATGCTAACCTGAAGTTCACTTCATTTCTACACATAGGGACAAGAAGCTTATCTTGAGGAATACATTTTTCTGCCTACTAATTTCATACCTAGGGCCTAAAAAATATTGGAGAGAGTTAATTTTATAATTTATTCACCCATACAGACCTACCTATAAAGATGGTTCATCGATTGGAATTGTGACTCAAAATATATGTTACCCACTAACCAAATTTTGGTCCCTTAAGAGAGATTTATCTATGAGATAAAACACATCACTATGTTTCCCTCATCCTAATTAGTAGATAATAATATATGGGGTGCTCACATGAATTTATTTTCCAATTATAGGTGTTGATGGTTTATCTTTACCCCTCATAGTTTCCCCATAATGCTCACCTAAGGTTTGTTTTATTTCTACACTCAAGGACGATAAGCTTCTCTTGAGGGATGCATCTAGCCATCTAAAACTATTAACCTTGAGACTTGATGGAGAGAATATGGAGCTCATTCAAATATTTATACATCCATCTAGATGAATCCATGCATTCAATTCATTGATTGGGGTAGTGAGTCAAAATATATGCTACCCACCAACCAAATTTTGTACATTTAAGAGAGATTTGGCTGCAAGATAAAAAAAATATGCCATGTATCTCACATCTCAAGTGGTAGATAATCCTCTATGGGGTGCTCATATTAATTTTCATTTCAAATTTATGTGTTAGCATTTTATCTCTACCCCTCATGGTTCTCTTGGAATGCTCACTTGAAGTTCACTCTATTTATAAACTTAGGGATGAGAATATTATTTTGAGGGATGTGTCTAAATAATTGAAACTATCAATTATAGGAGATGAAATATAATGGGAAGAGACCATTATAGTTTTAAACTCCCACATATATGTTATTTTTACAATAAGTTCATCAATTGGGCTAGTGAGTCAAAAGATACACCACCCACTGACCAAATTTTGGTCCCTTAAGAGAGATTTAATTGTGAGATAATATACGTAAATTGTTTACCTCATCTAGAGTGATATATAATATTCAAAGGGTGTTCATAGGACTCATACATGAAACTATATGCATTGACAGTTCACCTCTACCCCTCATAGTTCTTCTATAATGCATGCTTAAAATTCACTCTATTTCTACACTTTGGGATAAGAAGCTTATCTTGAAGGATGTTATTTTACACCCAATATAAAGAAAGGAGGACATTCTAAATTTTATATTACTATTCAAACATATTTACATAGACGATTTGTCGATTGGTCTTGCGAGTCAAAAAATACACTTGCCACTAACCAATGTTTGGTCCCCAAAGAGAGATTTTACTATGAGATAAAATGCACCAATGTGTCTCCCTTGTACCAAATGGAATATAATAATTTAGGGGGGTGATTTAAATTTCCCATACAACTTTATGAAATGTAGGTTCGTGTTTAGCCCTCATGGATCTCTTGTAATTACCACTTCAAGTTTTCTTTATTTGTTTACTATGGGATGACAATATTATCTTGAGGGATGCATTATAATGCCTAAAATTTTAAGCCATGTGATTTAAATAAAGTATAAAGAGGCCATTCCAATGTTTATATGCCCGTCTAGTTGTTTCTGTGAAGATACATCATTGATTGGGCTAGCAAGTCAAAAGATATACTACCCACTGATCAAATTTTGATCCCTTAAGAGAGATTTATCTATGAGATAAAATGAACTACCATTTATCCCACATATTGAGTGTTATATAATCCTTAGGGGTACTTATATGACTCTCATATGTAGTTTTAGGCACTAATGGTTCATCTCTACCCATTGTGGTTTTCCTACAACACCCACCCAAAGTTCACTCTATTTCTACACTCAAGGATGAGAATATTCTCTTAAGGGATGCATCTAACTACATGAAACTATCAAAAATAAGAGGAAATAGATAATATAAGAGGCCATTTCATTTTTTATACACCTATCTAAATCTATCTATAAATATAATTCAATGATTGGGCTAGTGAGTCAAAAGATATGTTACCCACTGACTAATTTTGGATCCCTTAAGAGATATTTGGCTGTGAGATAAAATGCATCATCATGTTTAAATCATAAAAATTGGTAGATGATTATATATTTGGTTCTGAGATAACTAAACCATGTAACTTTATTTAGTGATGATTTGTTTCTACCCCTCATGGTTCTCCTCGAATGATCATTCAAAATTCACTTTATTTCTACACTCAAGGACGAGAAGCTTCTCTTGAGGGATGCATCTCAATGCCTAAAAATGTAAACCCCATGAGTTTTAATATATTTTAGGTATGCCATTATATATTTTATTCACCCATATAAATGTGTCTACAAATATGGTTCATCGATTGGGCTAGTGAGTTAAAAGACTTGTTACTCACTGACCCACTTTTAGTCCCTTAAGAGAGATTTAACTGCAAGATAAAATGTACTATCATATCTCCCACATATATATTTTTATATAATCCTCCATAAAATACTAATATTACTATATAATTAAATTTTAGGTGCTAAGTTTTCATCTCTACCCCTCACGGTTCTCCTATAATGCCTGCACGAAGTTCATTATGTTTCTACACTCAAGGATGAGAAACTTCTCTTGAGGGATGCATTCATCCACCTATAAGTTTCAAAACAAAAAGGTGATGGAGATTATATGTATGTCATTAAAAAATTTATATTCCCATCTATACATGTCCACATTGTCAGTTCATCGATTAGGCTAGCGAGTCAAAATATATGGTACCCACTGACCAATGGTTAGTCCCTTTAAGAGAGATTTGGATTGAGATAAAATGTTTTACCATGTTTATTGCATCTAAAATGGTATATAATACTATATGGGTTATTATAGGAGTAGATATTATAACCTTAATAGTTGACATTTGGTCTCTACCCCTCATGTTTCTCCTATAATGCCCACCCAGAGTTTGTTATGTTTCTAGATTTAGGGATGAGAAGATTCTCTTGAGGGATGCATTTGGCTACCCAAAAATATTTAAAATATTAGTTTAAAGAGATTATATGGATTCCATAAACTATTTAAACACCCATACTAACCCATTCACATAGTTGGTTCATCGATGGGGCTAGTGATTCAAAAGATACACTACCCATTGGCCAACGTTTGGCCTTGCAAGAGAGATTTGGCTATGAGAGTAAACATGTGGATTTGTATCCCTCATATCAAGTGGTAGAGAATAATATAAAGGGTGATAATATTAATCACCTATAAAACTATAATCATCAATTGGTCGACTCTACCCCTCACATTTCTCTTGTAACACCTTCCCGAAGGTTGCTTCGTTTCTACACTGAAGATGAGAAGCTTCGCTTGATAGATGCATTTAGTCATTCAAAGTTTTCAATATTGGGGACTTATAGATAGTAAAGTGTGGATATTATATAATTTATATACCCATATAAACATTTCCACATATATGGATCATCAATTATGAAAGCAAGTTAAAAGATATGCTACCCACTGACCAAGTTTTAGTCCCTAAAGAGAAATTTTGCTATGAGAATAAATTCATATTTGTGTCTCCCTCATCCCAAGTGGCATAAAATAATTTATGGGGTGATCATATGAGTTTTATACTCAATTTTATATACTAATGATTTTTATATACTCCTCATAGCTCTACTATAATGCCCACATGAAGTTAGCTCTATTTCTATACTTAAGGACGAGAAGATTCTCTTGAGGGATACATCTAGCCACCTTAAACCGTTGACCTTGAGGATCAATAAAGAGAAGAGGGAGGATATTCAAAAATTTATACAATCATAAAAAAAATTCCATGAATATTTTTCATTTGAATGGGCTAGCAAATCATAAGATACATTGCCTAATGACTAACATTTAGTCCTGTAATAGAGATTTAGATACAAGACAAAATACACCACTGTGTCTCCTGCATCATGAGTGGGAATTAATATCATGGGAGATACTCATATGATCCCACTATGAAATTTTATTATCTAACAGTTCATATATACCCCTCATTATTCTCTTAAAATGCTTGCTTAAATTTTTCTCTATTTGTACACACAAGGACGAGAAACTTATTTTGAGGGGTGTGTCTAGGTTCCTAAAAATATCAACCCTAGGAGGATATAGAGATTGGAAAGAGGTAATTTAAACATTTATAATATCATATAAATGTGTCCAAAAATATATTTCATTTATTGGATTAGTGAGTCAAAACATATGCTACCCACTAACCAAATTTTGATCCCTTCTAAGATATTTGGCTACGAGAGAAAATGATCACCATTTCTCCATCATGCTAAGTGGTAGAGAATTTTGTATAGGTTGCTCATAGGACTTGATTTTAAAACTTTAGGAACTAATGGTTTGTCTCTATTCTGCAAGGCTCTCCTACAACTTACATGGATGAGAAGCTTCTCTTGAGGGATACGTCTAGCCACCTATAGATTTCAACCTTGGGAGGAATCAAAGAGTGTAGGGAAAAAATTAGAGAGTTTATACATGTATTCATACTTGTCTATGAAGATGGTTCATCAATTGGGATAGAAATTCAAAATATATGCTACCCACTAACCAATTTTTGGTCCCTTAAGAGACATTTAGCTACAAGAGTAAATGTGTTACAATGTCTCCTACATCCTAAGTGGTATATAATCCTTTGGGGGTGATTACAAGTATTGAATGCATAGTTTTAGGTATTGATGGTTCATATTTACCTCTCATAGTTCTCCTTTAATACCCACCCAAATTTTGCTCTGTTTATGCACTCAGGGATGAGAAACTTCTCTTGAGGGATGAATCTAGTTACCTACAACTGCCAACTTGAGAGGTGACAAAGAGTGGAAGGAGACCATTATAGTGTTTATATACCCATCCTAACATGTTTTCACATGAATTTCATTGATTTAGATGTCAATTTAAAATATATGCTACCCGTTGACTAAATTGGGTTCCCTTAAGAGAGATTTAACTAGAAGATAAAATTCATCACTATGTCTCCCTCATCTAGAGTGGTAGAGAATCCTTTATGGGGTGATCACATGACTCACCTATGAAATTTTAGGTGCTCATGGTTCAAATATAAACCTCACTTCTATCTTAAAATGTCCACCTAAAGTTTGTTCCATTTCTACATTAAGGGATGAGAAGTTTATCTTGATGGGTGCATCTATCTATCTTCAACTATCGACCCTAAGAGGAGATGGAGAGTGAAGGGAGGCCATTACAAGATTTATACACCCATCTAGATGTGTTTACACAATTTATTTGTTGCTTTTGATAGTGATTCAAAATAAACACTACCCACTGACCATCTTTTGGTCCATTAAAAGAGATTTTACTAAGAGAGAAAATATACTACTGTGTCTCCCTCATCCCAAGTGGTAAAGACTCCTCTAGTGTGTGCTTAAAGGACTGAACCTTGTAACTTAAGGTGTTGATGGTTCATCTTTGCCCCTCAAAATTATCTTTTAAATCTTGACTAAAGTAGGTGACGTTCAAAACTTCCATGAATGAGGAATCACAAGAATTACATGATGTGCACGATCATTGAGCTCCTCCAATGGGTGGTAATATGAACATGTGTCTGTTAAATCTCTCAACAACTATAAAATGTGATTTCTTTCATTTTTTTATTTCAAATTATTCTCTAATTTAATTGAATCTCTCAACA
>JARHVA010000015.1:9350000-9382500 GCA_037957365.1 Torreya grandis
ACTGACCCCAATTATATTTTATTGTGTCCTCATCAAGGCCAATGCCTATCTCAATATCATGAAATGGTTTGTACAATAGTAACTCTGACCAACAAAAAACCAAAAAAAAATAACTATCTTGTTCTGGGATGATCTAAAACCTTGGCCATACCTTCATAATAGCACACATTTTTCTTGGTTTCCACTTTTCACCTCTTTTAATTTTTGGACTATACATCCAAGATCTTACAACCCCAATGAGTGGTACATGTTCCATTGAGTGAGGTCTTTTAATACACCCATTAATTATTGATTTTCTATTTTTTTTCATTTTCATTATCCTCTTTTAATACCAGTTTAAAAACTTTATGTCCAAAATTCAATGATACAAATACTCTACTACACTCCATCAAAAGAATTTCCAGTAACATGTGACATGTTTCGATTGCACCTATATCTCTTTCAAAAATTGTTTCATTTAATACATTGTCTATATACTCATGCAGTAGGTCCTTATAGGTTTTCAATATTTTCAAGTTGCATCAACATTTGTTGATATGTTTCTAAGTGTTTCTCTACTTTTGCAGCATACTTCACAATGTAGTTCACAACAACATGTTTTGAGAGTATTGGTTGCCAATCTACATTTGAATGCCACAATTGCAACACATAAATTATGAGTGTTCACATGGTCATCATTTATTTTTGGATCATATTATTTATCTCCTTTATCTACATATACATTTAGTTTCAATCCATTGAGATGCAAAGGCCGAGTGGCTTTGTACCTACATCAAAGACAATTTAATGTTATTATCCATGTACAAACCAACATTTAATACATTTTTTACATTTGTGTTTCTTACCTACAAATATTTTTTCCTCTTTTTTTCCATAGGCAAGACCCATCTTTACACATGGTATGGCGCTCCATGCAATTAACTAATTTTTCATAGTCTTGATCTAGATCTATTTGGTTAATATTTATTGTATTCCTCAAACATGGATGCGAGCTAAAATTATGCACTCCCTATGTCACACATGAAATCAAATTGATATATATATTTATAATAGTTAATTTTTATATAATATAAGTAAATTATTAATCATTTATTACCTACATGTTTCTTTGATGCGCATCTCCCTCAGGATTCCATGCATGTATAATTTCATCAAAATATTTTTGCGCAAATTTGGCTTGGTTTTCATTTTTATAGTCTAAGGTGTCAAAATATATTCACTTGATAAAGGGATTGTGTTAGCTAGGTTGGAGAGGAATATCCCTAATCATTGCCGGAGACACCCTAAATATGGTAAGGTCAAGATAAATTTTGATGGATCCTCAAAAGGCAACTCAGGGGTGGCTAGTGGTACCAATGTTTTTAAGGATCATGATGGTCATCCCCTTCTCATTTTTTCTCATGATCTTAGAGTGAAGACTAATAATTTTACAAAGGCCTAGGTGCTTCTAAAAGGCACTCAAATTACCCTCTTTCACAATTGGGTAGATATGATAGTCGAAACTGATTCATAAGTGGTCATCAATGCTCTGATGTATGGGAAAGACCAAGTGTGTAAAATCCAAATTATCTTGGATGAAGTCAATGGGGTGATAGATCATTTTGAGAACTTGGAGTTTCATCACACAAAACGTAAAGGTAATTCCATTGTGGATTGGGATGAAAATGGTAGGGTTAATGTCCTTTCTACCCATAAGGTGGAATAACGTTAATGTCCTTTCTACAGATTTGGTGCAGGATAGCTCTTCATTTGTTATTTAAGTTTTGTCCTTTTTTCTTTCTAAGAATAGTTTTGTATACTTTCAGACAAGCTTGGCTTTGGAGGGTGTTTGGGTTATAATACACTTAGTTAACTTCTGAACATTTTGGATTTGGTAATATGAATGAAGTGATGGAAGGCATTGAGGATAACAGTCATAATTCCTTAGGATAACCTATTAACTATCTCAATCGGATCTATAGTCTCACAATTGCTCGTGACATTGGTTTAAAGAATATTAATGTGGTTCTCATCATATATGTGATTAAAATGAATAGTAATATGTTGACGAGAGAGCCCAGAAGAAGTTGAAGAAATCCTAAAAATTTGCCACGTGTTATTCACAGTTGACTTCAACCAGAATTCACCAAAAGATAAGCACTTTACCTCAGAATTAACAGTGATGTTTGTGGAACCACATTACTGCAAACTTTTCTTATCCGATAAGAAAACTGAAATAAATAGTAAAAAAGCCTAATCACCCTTACACAGGAACATAGAAAAATATTAAATAATAATTTCTTTATTGTTTTCTAAAATTTAATTAATATTTATAATTTAATTTGTAAACGTTATCTCAGAATTAACAGTGATATTTGTGGAACAACATCAAAGACTTTTAAAACTTCGATGCTAAATACTGACCTTTCTCAGCTGTTTCGGCCCCACAAGAAGACTGGCGTGGGTAGTAAGAAGACCTAATCACCATGATACGCGAACATAGAACAAGTCTAGATGGCATTTTCTTAGTTATTTCCTAGAAGTTTCGTTGATGTTGAGTTTTCTTATAATTTTCCCAATTTCTGGGTATGTCTTTCTTTTTTCGTGGGTTCCTCTCTCTCTCTTTTCGTGGGTTCCATTAATATTATTGACCTGCGGTGAGAATTAATGTCTAAATAAGATGGCTCTGTTGTTGAAGCCGCGGAAAGTCTTTTAGGAGCCGACTGAGATTTCTGTAAACGCCCGATGGATAGATTAGTAAGTGCTTATTTTGTCGCCCTGCTTTTATCCCTTATTATACCATGGACACTCTATCTTCTCCATCTAAGTTATCTCGTTCTTCCCATAATTGCTACAATTATGTCGATAGAATCTCTTGTTGTCTTCTTCTGTATTTACTTGGTACGTCAATCGAATATCCGGGCAGCTACTTTTCGAGTCCGAGAGCGCAATATTCTAAGAATTTCCGAGCCATATTTGAGATTAACAGAAACAGAACTACTTCAAGCAACTGCCTATTTTAGCGATCAAAGAATAATTGGAAAAGGCCGATTTTGAATAGTTTACAAAGGAATCCTCCCCAGTGGACGAATTGTTGCTTTGAAACGGATGAAATTAGATGACCTATCGTCCAAAGACCATTTCTTAGCGGAGCTCCATATTTTGGGACAGCTTCGTCACCGAAATGTAATGGGAATTCTAGGTTACTTCTTCAACGATGAGGAAATGATAATTATCTCCAAATTCATGCCTAAACGTAGCCTGGACATTTTAATGTTGCATCGCAGATTGGGTTGGAAGCAGAGATTAAATATAGCGGTTGGAATGGCACATGGATTGGCCTATCTTCACCATGAGTGCAGGAATACTATTGTGCACTGCGATCTGAAGCCCGCGAATATACTTCTAGACAAAGATCTGGAACCCCGTATTGCAGATTTTGGTGTGGCCAAGATTATTAACGATAATCAAACCACAGAGAGCTCCTTGGGGCCTCGGTTTACAGTGGGATATACAGCTCCAGGTATGGCAATTTATTATGAAAAATATTTGTATTTGGATGTTATAGTTCTCTGATTTCAGCCAGTTATGGTCTATCTGAATATCTCATATACTGAATACTGAGGTAATTTTTCTTTTTCAGAGAGGGCATATCAAGCGAGACCTTCGCCAAAAGGAGATGTATACAGTTTTGGAATAATGTTATTGGAGCTTGTGAGTGGAGTACGGCCAACGAGCTCAAGGTTAGTTAACAAGGGTATCACGTTTACAGAGTGGGTGAAATCTGTAGATGAAACCAACAGTTTGACAGAGATGTTGGATGACTGCTTGAAAAGTGATACACGATTCTATGACGAAATTGGGAGAGTAATAAAAATGGGAATTTTGTGCACTCATGAAAATCCAAAGATGAGGCCGGAGATGAAAGATTTAGTTGCAGGCTTGATGGAGATAAAGCAAGACATCAGGCAGTTCAATATACCAATTTCGGTGCTTGTACACCCGGATCCCCAGATTTCTGATTGCGTAACTGAAGACTCTGTTTCCTCGAGTGTGTGAAGGTTACAGTGCTACTTTATTGTTTTTAAGCATCTGTTGTACAATATTATAAGGAGCAATTTGGAAATAATGATATTAAAATTTTAAAGATGGTATATTTACCTTGTTTTTATTTATATTTTAAAAGAATAATAAAATAAATTAATTTAGTATTTTATCTATACTTAAATTAATTATTTTGTAAATATAAAGATTGTTTGATAAGATATATATTTAATTTTTTGCAAATATAAAACGCGGTTACTGAGCAGCCAGGAAAGTGCGCCGTGGGATATTTTCTTCAAAACCAGAAGTCTTCCTAATGAGAGTGAAATGAAAGGACAAATTACGGGTCATAGTCTTATATTAAAGTGGAAGTTATATAATAATAATGTTATAATATATTAATAATATTATATTTTATAAATAAAATATAGTTAAATAAATAGTAATATTTATGAATTATGAATTATTATTTTATAATAATATATAATATAAAAATATGTATAATAATAGATATTGTATGATATAATATAATAATATTTTAAATATGATTATATTATTTATCTTTATATGTATTAATATTATAAATATTATTTTATTTAAACAATGTAATAGATATAATTTTTTGTTTTGGTATAACAAGGTTTTTTGTTTTCTTATAACAAGGTTTGGAAAGTGGAGTGTACATTTATAGTTGTACTTTATATGAAACTTATGATTGTTAACCAAATTTCAATTTTTGTATATGAAAGGTTAAACAACAACAACAACATAGTATTTTTAAAAATTAACATTTGATTGTTTAATATAACCTAATATATAAATAACTAATAATATGATATAATTACTACATTATAAATATTGAGAAAAAGTAAACTCACCTACATATATGGGTTTCATGTTATGTGCTTATGCTTTGATTATGTAACCCTTAGTGACTTGTCATTATATGAGTTTGAAACTTAAAAATGGTCACAACACATGGTGTGCCTATAGTGTTCAAATACTAATGATTTTTAAAAAATTCAATACTAATAAACAAACATGAAACATTTTGTTACATACATAATGAATGTAACTTTTTGTTTTCTAAAGCATTGGTTTTTAAAGAGAATGAGTGTAAATCGGTAGTTGTAGCCCATTCAAAATATTATATTTTTAATTATATAATATTTATAAAACATAGTAAATAATTACAGTAGAGGTATTTTTATTGAGGGGCACATACCATAGATTCATCTCACACATGGTATATGCCCTATCACACATTTCCATTGGTCCACTCACTCATTGGTTTGTTCACTCTATCACCTTTTATCACACTAGAAAAAAAGATTGTGTCAGAATCCGTCAGCATTGCTATCAATGATCTTATCATAAGGTGCCATTTTGCATCCCTTAGTGGGAAACCTAACATCATTGAACACTAAATACAGTGTATAAGGATGGCATGTGTTCACATCATTGAAGATATTATCTTCTATACTCTATCTAAATACAACTACAGCTAGATTTTATTTTATCAATGGTATCTTTGATTTGATTTGATTCTAAGGTAAATATTTTCTTTGCCCGTCCCCTTTCCACATAAAGACCAAGCACAGTCATCTCTTCTATATATAGTTGAGGAAAAACTAAACAACAGTCAAAAGACTTCTAGGAATGAAGAATTGTAAGAAGTATGTGTTGTGCATGATATTTGAGATCCTCTAGTATGTGGACATTGAACGTATGTCTATTGGATCTCTCAGGGCCTATATAATATAAATTTTAACGTTTTTTAGTTCAAATTGTTCTCTAATTTAATAGAGGAAAGTGTTGATGTATCTACTATGTATAATATTATTTTCAGGTCTGAAAGAGGTTCCTTATTTTTTAAATTTAAGATCTTATGTAGTAACTTACCTAGGCTGAAGGATATTTTTGAAACCGTTGATTTCTTTGTCTGTCCCCTTTCGACATAAAGACCAAGCACAATCATCTCTTCTATATATAGTTGAGGAAAAACTAAACAACAGTGAAAAGACTTCTAGGAATGAAGAATTGTAGGAAGTATGTGGTGTGCATGATATTTGAGATCCTCTAGTGCATGGACATTGGACGTATGTCTATTGGATCTCTCAGGGCCTATAAAATATAAATTTTAACGTTGTTTAGTTCAAATTGTTCTCTAATTTAATAGAGGAAAGTTTTGATGTATCTACTATGTATAACATTATTTTCAGGTTTGAAAGAGGTTCCTTATTTTTTAAATTTAAGATCTTATGTAGTAACTTACCTACGTTGAAGGATTATTTTGAAATCATTGATTTCTTGCCAAATCTGGTTGTGGTTTCTTTAGTTAATTAGTTATTATGACATGCCCTGGCTATGGTTCCCTTCTTTCTAGCCAAATCCATTCATGGGTGTAGGATTTGGTACCAATTTTTAGATCTCAAATCTCGAAAAACACTCAATAAAATCCACATGTCTATTCTCTCATTGAAATTTCCTAACAACTTGGGAGGCATCTCACAGAGACATTTACCAAGCTAGTAGTTATCTTCTATTTTGTTTCAAAATGTGGAGCTCATAGGACCCACATAACCAATATAGAGGAAAGATTAAAAAAAACAAATCACTACTTAATGTTTGAAGTTTACATATTATATCTTGCTATGTTCAAAGTTACTAATACATAGACACAATATTTGCTAACTCATTTCCATATATTTTAAGGGTAGTGTTTCTTAAACAAATTCATTCTAATTTTTTTTTCATTTATCCAAGTTTTTCTGCAATAGGGTAGGAACCTTAGTAGCACATTTGTATCTTTGTTGTGGTTTGAAAACAACAACCTAATATCACAACACCATTTCTCGTATGGAAGGCTCATCAGACTAATGATATTAGACTTGTTATAATGTTATGAAACCCAACTATGATTTTTAGATGTAATGCAAGTCATATTACTCTATTGAGTGTTCACATCATTAGGTAATATTTTTTGAAAAAAATCTACAGATTCCCAACTTCCAAACAGGGTTTTTTGAAAGAAAGCAAGAAATTTTTTAAATCGTTATTTGTTACGTAGATGGAGTAACCAATAAATCAACATGGAAGTCCATGTTGAACATTTTGATTGGTTATACTTAGCACTCATGCACTCATAAAAGATCCTCAATTCTTAGTGTAACTAGTAGGTACGTTTAACATGGATGGCCATGCTGTAAATTGATCTCCACATCCCCATTAGTTAAAATAAAAAATTGATAGTATACTCGCATGACTTTTTTGTGTTCTAATTAGACATCTTCAAAATCATTACATAATACATTACAAATTATGTGTCTTCTTTACAATAGCAATAAGAACAAACTCAAAAAAATCCTTATATTGTAATTAAATCACCTTGGACAATATCAAGAGTTAAAACTACTATAGGGAGTGCCTTAACCAATGAGTACATTCAAGTTTCTAGTTTACATGTCTACGGGTCCCATGAAAGTTGTCAAATCTACTTATTCATCGTTCCATTAATAGATCCATTAAGATAGGCATGTAATGTTTTTGGCCAAGAAAATTAAAATTTAACCTCGGTTGAATACATTATACTTGTTGACCAAGAGCATTAAAAGTTAGACAAGTTACTTGTGTGTCATTCACCTATTCTATTTCTACATTTTCAGGAGCTCATGTACCATTACCCTATTCCCTAAGCCCATATTGATTTTTCGGGAGCATTCAAAAAATCACCCATGAAATTAGTCAACTCTCCTTCCTCGTCATTTCATTACCATTCTTTAATATTGGCATGTAATGTTGTTTGTTTGAAAAATTAAAAGTTAACATTAGTGGAACTATAACTTGCTAGATAATGTTACCACTAAAATGTTGTGGCCATTATCTACGCCATTATTTTCATCCATAAAATGCCTTCCAACATTTATTAGGATTTTCAATTATAAAATATAACATGCATTATTATTATAATGCCCAAGATTCAATATCATTTACATTTTGTTTTAATAGTTAACAATGAATCCCCTTACCCTATTTTAGAGATTCTAAATCAACAAATATTTTGAGGCTTTTAAGAAAATGCTACAAGTAGGTTAAACTCATTTTATTTTTAAGTGCTTATACCCATCTACTAATAATGGGAGTGCCTTAACCAACTAGTACATTTGAGTTTCCAGGTAACATGTCTATAGGTACCAATAAAAATTAGTAAACAATTAGCAAACATATGCATTGATACATTATCCATAATCCTATACATTCTTTGAACAAAGGGATTAGATCCCCACTAAGTGTAACTAGTCAATAATTTCAATGTGTCCTTCCATGTTAAATGCACTGACTAGTTATGCTCAACACTTTTAATTGGTTGGATTCCCCATCTAGATTAGCACGTATTAGGTTTTATTTACTGAAATTTAATGATGAATTTATTTCACATGTTTATTTCTTGTTTAAATAATCATGATGGTAGAGTACATTGCATTTCAGAATCATGTGAAACAAAATTTATTGAACCAACCACTACATTGTAATTATGCACTACTTAATCAAAACATTTTCCTTCAAAGCTTATTTTAATTCATGGTTGCGTAAGTTGGCCATACATTTTTGATCTTTCTATGAAATGCTAATACAACATGATAGGTTATAGACCCCATTCATCCTCTTAGAGATTTTTATTTTTCTCTTGAGATTGAGTCTTTTTAAAACTTCCTTGTAGGGACTGCATATGACCTATTTAATATGGATGATTTCATTGTAAAGTTAAGTTATATTTTATTAATGTTGTGAATTTAAAATTGGTTGGCCCTCTTAATAGGTTCAATGATAGGAAAATGAAGCCCAAATTGGAAAAATGGATATCCTCCATGGAGTAATAAAGTTTAATTTTTAGGGGCTCTATCACAACTCAAATAGAAAAAAAGAGTGTTCTTGATTTTCAAGGATAACTTTTGATTCAAACGTAAGACCCACCAAGTTGAAAAATGATTCATTTAAGTTGGTTTTTAGAATTAGTGGTAACTTATTTGCTTGTGTCATATGCCATAGTTTGTTATTTATTTTTTAGTCATACTAATTTTCTAAGTAATCATTTTTATCTAATTTTATAAATTATCATTTTTATCTATATATAAATTAAGCAAGCCAAATAGTTACTATAGGTACATGCCTTGAGAAATTTAGATTTTCTCAACCATTTGAAAGGATCTACTATTGTTTTCATTAGATGTATCCATTTCTCCTTATAAGAAAGTTAATATGGTCTTTAAACATTGCTTTCTATTTGGATTATAATTTATCAGTCTTTTGTGATTATATTGATGTAAATTTCAAATCTAAATCTAATCTTCAACATATTCCCATTTTGATACTGAAAAATAATAAACAAGAACATAAAATATGTGAATGTTATGTTCCTTACCTCTCTAAGGTCTAGGCCTTGCATCATTAAACTAGGACTTGCATATCTATGTAGGAATGACGGAATTTTAAAATTAGTGGTAACTACTAATGTTATTTCCCATAGTACATTTAAGGATATTTTCAAATAGTTTATTTGCATCCTTCACTCTTCTACTATTGGTAGATCATTTGGAAAAATATAGTGACAAAATAATAACTTCATACCATACCATTCACCATTTATCCTCTCCTATAATGCATTTTCCTCATCATGTATCATGTATTCTCTATTATGGATGGTAAGTTTTTTTTTTTTTTTTTTGAAATTAGAGTAATAGACACGAGATAAATTCATCTCGCTTGTGAGTGTGAATGTATACACACCCTTATCGCATATAACCTAGGTCTCATCCCATTTGATGTTTTATATTTATATATATCTTGTGAGACATAAACCCTAGACCACTAAGAATGGTTGATTTCTCTTATATATATTTCAAAAGAACAAAAATTCTCTTATGATTTACATAATAAAAATCTCTCAAATGTTTACCCAAGTAAATTTTAGAAGGCAATCTTGATAAATCTCTAATAACAAAATATCATGCTTTTTAGAATATTGTTTTAAATTCTCAAACATGAAAGATTTGCTGAGTAAATTAGATCATTTTCCCTCCTCGGTGTAATGCTTTCAGTTGGGACCTATTTTATTTGAATTTGAATTGGGACTTGAGGTTGGTGGTGTTGAAATAGCTAAGGATGATGTTGTGATGTTGGATGATGGGACCAATATAAACCTATAGTTATTGGTTGTTCTTGTGAAAACATTTCCTTTTCTAACTATTGGTACTTTTGTTTCCTTTTGTTGTCACTTGTTTGTATTTTTATATTGTAATAATGTTTTAATACTATTTTTTTTGTTTTATACTACAACCTTGTTAATGGTTTTTTCATGATTTACATCCATGCATATATAGACATTGTTCACATTATTCCTACTATATATATATATATATATATATATATATATATATATATATATATATATATATATATATATATATATAATGGAAATGATAGTTACAAAACCTATAACTACCAATTGAAACTTAACTATTATGCCATGAATCCCTAATTGTTATGTCACCACTATGGCATCTATGAAAATGTTATCAGCTATAACAAATCACTGTTTGTACAACATACTAAACAATGTAATATTTAATTTTATGCCAACATCCCCCCTTTATTACAATCTTTTTACAAACATCATATTTCCTGATAGTGGTCCCCCTTTATTACAAACACTATAAAAATATTTACACTCCCCGCATAGCCTACTCACTTTCTAAGGTGACATGCCATCTTTGTGGCTTCGAGGTCTTAATGACACCTCAATTTTTTCTTACAGGATTACCAAAAACTTGGAAGTGACATGAACACTTCTCTTTACTAACACCTTTGATGGTCTCTTGGATTACAAGGATTACCACAAACCCATATGGTTTTCTATTGTAGGTTGACCACAAACCTGGAGGGTTACAGGAGGTTTCTACTACACTTTGATGGTTTCTTAGATTACCACAAACCCTTTTCCAAGAACCAAGTTCTACTTTAGTGCTTTTGCTCCCTACAACATTCTTTTTCAATAGGTACCAAACTAGAAAATAATACTCAGTAATTTATTAAAAAATAAACTTCAAAACATAAAATAAACACACCAAAATTTGTCACCATAGCAATGGTGTGACCACATTGTAGGTGACTCACGAGAGGACACCAAATTTCCTCCAACCTCTATGTATCCTCTAGCCTCCAGTAAGAGGCGCTACTTACTCAGCTAATATCTTGATGAAACTGAGTTGCATGAAGAGAAATTCCCCCCATAATTTGGATCTATATGACTTTTGACAACATTTGACACTAGATGTTGTGTATAAGTGATAGTGCATCTTTATACAAACAATTAACTTTGATTTTGATCATGAAACCAAATAACGACACACTATAATAAACTTGACTAATAATTTTGACACTTTAAATTTTTTGATTGAAGACTAACATATTAACATATGACTATGGATAATGACCCTATAATGACTTGACTTAACGTTATATTTGATAACCTAGGTCATAGCAAGAGACACGTAAAAACTATTTTAACATGATTTAAAAAAAATAAATTGCACTAATGACCTTAAAACAAACTCAATTTAAATAAACCCACTATATATATACTAATTACTATTTTTAAAGAAAAAACTAGACCTAACAAATAGAAAAACTATCCTAAACTAACATGATATAGATAGCCTAATAATTATATACTTTGACCACACATGGTAACATGCACAATAGATAAGACATCATGAAAGATGTTTGTTTTGTTAAAAATGACAAGAAGAATTGTTGAAAAAATGTGAGGTGAAGGTATACATCATAATATATTAGAAAATAGGTATGGATGAATAATAACATTTCACCACAAAAATGGATCACAAGGGGAAGCTTCTCAACTGACACTTTCTTAATCTCTAGCAGGTATACACGAACCCAAACACTAATTTATTTGTTTACAACCACTTCTTGTATCGATACTCCATCAAAGATGGTAGGATTAGGATTTGGATGGCATCATGGGAGTGTAGGATTGAATGAAACTCTTGGTTGATGTAAATGTAATAACATAGAAGGGGCAAGCCAAGATTTAAAGCAAGCTACCCCATACACCATTAGAAACCCATTCTCTCAAATATAGCTGCTTTGATACCAATGATGGAATATGTAGAGCAAATACAGTGAAGGAGCATAATACTTTAATGTCTTATTGAATAAGAAGAGGTGGATATATATACAATGGGAATGATAGTTACAAAACTTGTAACTACCAACCAAACACTTAACTGTTATGCCATAAACCCCCAATTATTATGTCACCACTATGACAACTATGTAAATGTAATCGGCTATTAAAAAATTACCATCTGTACTACATAATAAACAATGTAATATTTAATTTTATGCCAACATGCCAAACATTGACTAACTATAATAAACCTGACTAATAATTTGACACTTTAATTTTTTGATTGAAGACTAACATATTAACATAAGACTATGGATAATGACCCTATAATGACTTGACTTAACATTATATGTGATAACCTAGGTCATAACAAGAGACACATAGAAGCTATTTTAACATGATTTTAAAAAAATGCATTGCACTAATGACCATAAAAAAAACTAGATTTAAATAAACCCACTATACATATACTATTGACTTTTTTTAAAGGAAAAACTAGACCTAACAAATAGACAAATCTATCCTAAACTAGCATGATGCAGATAGCCTAATAATTATATACTTTGACCATACATGGTAACATGCACAATAGATAAGACAACATGAAAGACATTTGTTTTGTTAAAAAAGGCAAGAAGAATCGCTAAAAAAATATGAGGTGAAGGTATAAATAGTAATATATTAGACAATAGGCATGGATGAAGAATAACCTTTCACCGTAAAAATGGATCACCAGTGGAAGCTTCTCAACCAACGCTTTCTTAATCTCTGGCAGGTATACATGAACACAAACTTTGATTTCTTTATTTACAACCATGTCTCATCTGGACACTTCATCGACAAAGTTAGGATTAGGAGGAACAAGGTGAGCATCAAGAACAAACAAGACTAAAGGCCAAATCCAATGGCAAGGTGAGTGGAGTGGAGCCAGAAACCAAAATAATTTAGAACCAATGCAAAACAAATTTTTCCAAACTATTTCAACACTTCTAGGATGTGTCTTATTCTATTTTCTATCATCTCTCATGCTTTATCTACTGGGTGTTGAAGTCAGTATGCCAAGCATGGAAATCATGCCAATTTTATATAGAGTTGGACAGTTTGGATGGTGTCGTGGGAGTAAAGGCTTGAATGAAACTCTTGGTTGATGCAAATGTAATAGCATGGAAGGGACAAGCCAAGAATTATAGCAGGTTATCCCATACACCATTAGAAACCCTTTCTCTCAAATATAGCTACTCTTATACCAATGATGGAATATGCAGAGGAAATACAGTGAAGGAGAAGAATACTTCAATGTCTTATTAAATAGGAAGAGCTGGATATATATATATATATATATATATATATATATATATATATATATATATATATATATATATATATATATATATATATATATATATATATATATATATATATATATATATATATATATATATATATATATATATATATAATGGAAATGATAGTTAAAAAACTTGTAACTACCAACTGAACACTTAACTATTATGCCATGAACCCCTAATTCTTATGTCATTGCTATGACATCTATGCAAATGTAATTGGATATAAAAAAATTACCATTTGTACTACATACTAAACAATGTAATATTTAATTTTATGCCAACATACCCACTTTATTACATTATTTTTACAAACATCATATTTATTGATAGTGGTCCCCCCTTTATTATAAACACTTTAAAAAGATTTACAGTCTATGTGTAGCCTACTCACTTTTTGAGGTGGCATGCCATCTTTTTCATTTCAAGGTCTTGGTGACACCTCTATTTTTACTTTTAGGATTACCAAAAACATGGAAGTGACAGGAACAGTTCTCTCTACTAACACCTTTGATGGTTTCTCAGATTATGAGGATTACCACAAATCCATTTGGTTTTCTGTTGTATGTTGACCATGAGCCTAGAGGGTTCCAGGAGGTTTCTAATGCACTTCAGTGGTTTCTTGGATTACCACAAACCCTTTTCTAATAACCCAGTGTTACTTTAGTGCTTTTTCTCTACACAACATTATTTTTTAGGAGGTACCAAACTAGAAAATAATGTTCAGTAATTTATTGAAAAATAAACTACAAAACATAAAATAAATAGACCAAAATTTTTCACCATAGCAATAGTGAGACCCCATCGTAGATGACTCATGAGAGGATGCCAAATGTCCTCCAGCCTCTGTATATCCTCCATCCTCCAGTAAAAGACATTGCTTACTCAGTTTCTATCTTGATGAAGCTTAGTTGTAGGAGGATAAATTCCCCCACAATTTGGACCCATATGACTTTTGACAACATTTGACACCGGATGTCACATACAAGTGATAGTATATTCTTATACAAACAATTAACTTTGATTTTGATCATGAATCCAAATAATGACTAACTATAATAAACTCGACTAATAATTTTGACACTTTAGATTTTTTGATTGAAGACTAACATATTAACATAAGACTATGGATAATGACCCTATAATTACTTGACTTAACATTATATGTGATAACCTAGGACATAACAAGAGACACGTATAAACAATTTTAACATGATTTAAAAAAATAAATTACACTAATCACCATAAAAAAAACTAGATTTAAATAAACCCATTATATATATTAATTAATATTTTTAAAGGAAAAACTGGACCTAACAAATAGACAAAATTATCCTAAACTAACATGATATAGATAGCCTAATAATTATATACTTTGACCACACATGGTAACATGCACAATAGATAAGATAGCATGAAAGACGTTTGTTTTGTTAAAAATGACAAGAAGAATTGTTCAAAAAATGTGAGGTGAAGGTATAAATAGTAATATATTAGCCAATAGGCATGGATGAAGAATAACCTTTCACCGTAAAAATGGATCACCAGTGGAAGCTTCTCAACCTATGCTTTCTTAATCTCTGGCAGGTATACACGAACCCAAACTCCAATTTCTTTGTTTACAACCACGTCTCATATGGACACTCCATCAAAAAAGGTAGGATTTGGAGGAATAAGGTGAGAATTAGGAACAAACAAGACTGAAGTCAAAATCCAATGATAAGGTGAGTGAAGTAGAGCCAAAAATCCAAAGAATTTTGAACCAATGCAAAATAAATTTTGCCAAACTGTAAAACAAATTTCTCCAAAATGTTTCAAAGCTTCTAGGTTCTGTCTTATTATATGTTCCATATTCTCTCATGCTTTATCTACTGGGCATTTAATTCAATATGCCAAGCATGGAAATCATGCTAATTTTGATATAGAGTTGGATAGTGTGGATGGCACTGTGGGAGTGTAGGCTTGAATGAAACTCTTGGTTGATGAAAATGTAATAACATGGAAGGGGTGAGCCAATATTTAGAGTAGGTTACCTTATACACCATTAGAAACCCATTCTCTCAAATATAGTTACTCTGATACTAATGATGGAATATGCAAAGCAAATATAGTGAAGGAGCAGAATACTTCAATGTCTTATTGAATAGGAAGAGTTGGATATATATATATATATATATATATATATATATATATATATATATATATATATATATATATATATATATATAATATAATGGAAATGATAGTTATAAAACCTATAACTACCAATCAAACACTTAACTATTATGCCATGAACCCCTAATTGTTATGTCACTACTATGACAGCTATGCAAATGTAACCGGCTATAACAAATCATCGTTTGTATTACATACTAAACAACGTAATATTTAATTTTATGCCAACATTTCATACAACCATCTACTGTGAAAATTGGGAAAACATTTCATGTTTCAATTTTTTTCATACAACCATATACTTAATGAAAATTGGTAATAACTGAACTATGGTTACTGATAACCAAGAAAGTATATTGCGTAATATTTTTTCACTAGCTTATTACACACATATAAATCATATATAATTATAATATGGGAACATACTCATCTTGAGGACCAAAAAGTACCATCAACATGAGAGGACCACCTTATAAACATGATACAAACTCCCCCTTATATTGAGCCTACCTATTCTTTGCCTTGACAACTTCCTCTTACTACATGCCAACACTCTCTTCAACCAAATACTACAACTAATGAAGAAAGAACACACAAAAGTACTAAAATATGATTTAAATCACCAAGAAACATATGAGATGGACTCCCACTAATATATTTGAGTCATTACACCTCACACACCATGAAGAACTATCACACAGGCTTACTAGCCTTCTCTCTCAAGCCACCTCAAGGACCACCAAAATAAATTCATGCCACTTCACCAAACATAAAACATGATCTAAAATAACCTAAGAAATCACCTTGAAACACTCATTCATTGTTATTTTTGGAAAAAAAAAATTAATCAAAAACATCAAATCTTCACCATAGGCCTGTCTAGACTCCTTGTAGCCCTACTTGGAACTTGTAAAGCCACAAATTTTATTAGACATACTTTCAAGACCTGAAATTTCATATCAATATCACTCTCATATGCACCATTAAACAAAAAAATATTCATCACCTATATCCTCCTATGAAACATACTTCCTTCACAAATCTACTAGCTAATTAGGCCTCTATTTTAACAAAAACTTGAATAATTTGAAAACCACAAACCTTTAAATATATTTGAATCTTGATTTGACAACCCATTTGGCCCATTAAAACTATTAATAAGCCTCAAACCTAAATTCATAAGGTAACCCACTTTTATATCATATCCTAAAACTCTAGGATCTTAAAACAAACATGGCCAACAAATCTCCTTCTAGTCAATGCCCAAACCTGAAACTTCTTGCACACCTGGAGACAACCATTACAGATTCTAGACCAGTATTTGACCCTTCAAACCTTTGGGAACATTGAATTTATACCAAGGCTTTGATATTTTTGGTCATCAAACTCTTCTTCGCATTCCATCAATCTCATTATATCACTTAATAACACCCATTCTGATCCTACAGACACTTCATACATAGAAAAAACACCTTATGAAATCACTTTGACCTCATCAAAGCACTTATTCCATATTGACACACCAACTTCATCTAGAAACACTCATCTCTTACCTTTTAGGACCTTCTGAAGAATACCATAATAATACTTGCTTCTCTACTAAAAGGATTCTCTTAAGAAGTATAGGTAGAGACACCCTACTTCACATGGTTCCTTAGAACAATGTGAAACTAGGAGTTACCCACAACTCCTCTATTACTTATTTGATCTTCTTATATCTATAGGATTTATTGTTCTTCTTCTTCTTCTTTTTAGGCTTGAGAGAAATAACTTTTTTCCTTTTCTACATAATTCACTTTCTCTTTCATGATAGGATATACAACATTTGGAGCAACTATGGAATCATAACATATCTTGACCATCAAATTATCTTATTTTCATTGTAAAATATTACCTTTAGACCTTAAAAACACAAGAACCAAGCTTGAAACTTGCTCACACACATCATGTTACTCATTAGCATCAAAACACACCTCAAAACTAGCCTATACCAAAACCTTGGTCTTCTCCTTGAGCTTGGTCTCTTCATTCACAACATGAGTAGACAATGAAAGCCCTTAGCACTCTTCAACTTATGAAGCATTATCCACTATATAGAATAGATTAGTTGGACCTAAATACTCATCATGACTCACACTTACCGCCTTTGGTTTCCATGAGTTAACTTGCCTTATTTCTTACACTCTAGGAGCCTGATTAAACCTATTCTATCTTGTAAGCCTTTGCTTGAAAAACCTAACAATGTGACATATTTATTGATAGTTGAATCACACTATACCTTTTTGAATAAACTTATCTTGCCTTTCTTGATTAGAACAAAATCTTATAATATGACCATTCTTTACACAATTGAAATAAACTACTCTTTTTGAAGAAGACTCATCTTTTTATTGATGACCCCCATCATAGTTCCATGCAAACTCATTTCTAATAAGTCTCTTGCATTCTCTATCTCTATGCCCAAATTGATTACATGTGTAATAGTAACCATTGAAACTTAAATACCTCATGGAATTGGGTTGTTTGATATGATTTATCTTCACTCTACCAACATCTTCATTCCTTGACTGATTGTTGACCTTCAAGGTCTGATTTACATTAGTCTTCATCTTGTCTTGAGTTACATTTTTTGGTTTTTCTTTGTATCCAATACTAGTTTTATCATTTGCATGATTTTAACCACTCAAAATATTTTATATATCACTTGAACTCTTTTCAAATCTCATAAATGACTACATCTTACTAGATGTCTTCTCTAACTCATATTTTAAATACTTATTTTCAATTATATACCTTAAACATTCATCTTCTTTAGCTTTCAGGCTTGTAGATAAGATTTCCAATTGACAACTATGATGCTCTACTATATCTTAATGTTCCTTGGTGTCTTCATTCATTCTTACTTCATATACACTATATTTCTCCTCATAGTCCTTGATTTGAGAGTTCATCTTATTGTGAATCTTCCTCTGAATCTTTAGCTCTTCAAGAGCATTCATCAATTTAGTCTCAGAGTCCACATCATCTTTATCATCATCTAAATCACTCCACGTAGACTCCTTTTGATATGAACAACTTCCTTAGGCATGAAGAGGGCTTCATCTTCAATAGGACCATCATCTTCATGATTATGCTCTGAGTCATTGTCTTCACTCTCATCTAATGACCTACAATCTCTATTGGTGTAGAGACTCTTCTTGTTCTTGAAGTATTTTTTCTTGTTGTAAAACCTTTTAAAACCTTTCTTCCTTTTATCACACTTATATGTCTTCTTGTCTTCATCTCGGCCATCACCATGCTCTTCATCATTATTCTTCTTATGCTTATAAGTGCACTTATTAATAAAATATCCTACATCTCTAAAATTGAATCATTTCAAAGGGTAGTTTACCCTTATATTTGCCTAACCCTATTTTCAATTTCCTCATAAATAAAACAATTAGTTTATCTTCATCAATATAAAATGTGTCATCCTCCTTGAGTTTCTTACCATGGAACTTCTTCTTTGGCTTCATTTACATCTTGAATGTTGCTTCCTTATTTGGTGGTATATCATCATTTAATCTCACCTCATAGGCAATAAGAATGCCATGGAATTCATCCATCTTCAACTGAGTAAGATCATGACTTTATTCTACAACAACTACTTTAGAATCAAACTTGAGAGAGAGATACTGTAATAAATTTTGAACTATATTAGCTTATTCAAGCTTCTCTCCAAGACCTTTGATGATGTTCACAATCTCATCAACTCTATGCAAAAAGGATGCCACATAATCTTCTTCCTTCATCTTAAGTCTCTCAAATTGTCTTCAATGAGTTTGTAACTTTTCCAACTTAACCTTTGAATCTCCTTCATAAATGGTCCTCAATTTATCCCACATTTCCTTGGTATATATGCAATGGATTACCTTAGTGTATTCAGTCTCTGAAAGACCACAAGTGATATCATTCATTGCCTTATAATTTTTCTCAAACAACTTCTTATTTATAACACTAGATGGAGGGATTGTAGGAGCAGAATAACCATCCACAACATATTTCCAATTATCAAACCCTAGGGGCATGATTTAGGTCCTCATCTTTGCACTTCAAAAAACATAATTGGATTCATTGAACATAGGTGATTTCTTATTGGAAAAACCTCCTTGCATTTAATGGATACCCATATTGTACATTCGATCTCCTTAAAGTTCTCAAGACTTTACCAAAATACCTACTTCAATACCAATTATTAAAGGCACAATCATTGAAATGGGGGGTGAATTAGTGGTGACAAACAATCCAATTCAATTTCCAAACCCTTCAAACACTTAAGCAATCAATAAAACCATTCATGAAGCATATAAGATGTTTATAGTAGTGAACAATGAAGATAATGCAATATTATACACATAACATAAGAACTATGTGGGAAACCCTCTTGGGTAATAAAACTCATTCTCAAGCCTAAAAACACATGGACTAATTGGCCTATATGATTATCATAAACATGAGACCAATCAAGTCCTTCTAACTACAATTTAGTGAAACACCTATTTCATAAGGGACACCTACCCATAGAATGATCAAGTCCTTCTAACCACATATTGGTCAAGTCCTTTTGACTGTATTTATTAAAACACCTATTTCACAAGGAACACCTATCCCTAATAAGATCAAGTCCTTCTGACCACCTGTTGGTCAAGTCCTTTTGACCTAGATGTTCAGCACCCTCCCAACACCTATGAAATGAATAACTCTTAATCACTAGTTTCCTTCCAATCTGATGGAGATATAATGTATATCATCCCTCTTCAACTCTACACCCTACACAATCCGTAGACATTCAAAACTACCTTTTGGATCACTTTAGACTTCTTCACTCATTCTCAATATTTAAACCTAAAAGAGCACTATCTTTGACATCAAAAATATAACCTATAGGTAATACACATAGCTATTAACTTGCTCTTCTCTACAACCTTTCCATTGGGCACACACTCTTTCCTTCTTTCCTTCACTTTTCAATTCTCACTATTACTGTTTCACTCAAGTATAGAAATCATCATCCTTGATTCCACCTTTTATAGATCCTTCATGATTATTATTTTCTTGGTTGGCCTTTTGACTTGCCTTAACCCTTAAGACATATTACATAGCTCAATACTATCCTCATAGGTTGGCCATAACAATTATGGGTCACACTTGAGTAGCTATGCCTTTCAATTAGGCCTTAGTATCCCTTATAGATATCATTGAGACCTATTCCCCCATTTAGCACTCCATTGAGAAAATTAGAAACACAAGACCACTTAAAAATTCATAGGTCTACTCCACATGGCCCCTTCAACATACTCAAATGATCATAGTCATCAAAACACTCCTCTACCAAAGATAAAAAGATCAATCTTTGACCTTATACACAAAAATACCATGAATGAATACATAGTCAACTTCTAAGCAATTGTTCACACTGAATATGGATTGTTTAAACCTCTAAAATCCATACATATCATCCTTAGGGAGTCTAAAACACTCTCCAATATCTCAAGTCCCTTTGAAACATTCAAATACCATGAAAATAGCTCAAAATTCCTTGGGTCACTTATAGATCATGAACGAACACAGACAAATTTTGAGATAAATAACTTTAACTATACAAACATTTTAGACCTTCAAATGAATATTTACATATGTACCCTCAAGGCCTCCACAACCTTGATTTTTAACGAAACATCTAATTCTTCATAGATCAAAATTTATGGCTCAAAAACCAATCACTAATCTTTCCTTCATTAAATTCAAATATTTAAATCAAAATAGTCACAGTTAAACCTTGGTCACTACATCTTGTGCTCTCATATATTTTGATCAAATGTGCACTATCTATCTCTTATGGTCTATAACTATGCTAAACATTTGTCATTTTGACCTCATCTTGTGCTCCCTAACAACTTTGACTAAATACGCACCATTAATCTTCTTCAGTCTTTACCTTTGCTCACTATTAAACATAGAGCACTTGTCATCATCTCGCTACTTCTTGATAATTTCGAAAAAACATGCTCTATCAATCTCTTCAAGAGTACCCTATACTTTAACTTGCTTAAACATTAGACACTTTGACCTCTTTAACCTAATACACATTGTAGATCTATATGTACCAACATCTACTCACCATTAGATCCTTATCTGATAGGTTAATTTTGCACCATAGATTTGTGATGCAATTAAACATGCACCATTAGATCTCCCTTTGAAAAATTGGCTAAGTATGGGAGATTAGTGAACTTCTATTTGAGAAGCCAACTTTTCACCTTAATAACTTTTTCTACGCTCAATCTCATGACCTAAAATTTGAATAATATGATCTTATTTCATATAGGAATACATCTATATATCAAGTTACTCCTGTAACCTTCATTTGCATGAAATATAACTCCATAAAAATACTTACTCAGATCTTCTTGAATTTAGACATTAAGCTCATATTCATTTCTTAACTTTGATCTATGATACGATTAAATGCATACTATTATATCTCCCTTGCAAATCTGGTTAAGTATGGGAAAAGTTATAAAGTACCTTGGAAGCCAACTTTACATAGTGATATATTTTGATTTGATCACCTGCATGATTTGAAACTTGGACCATAACAACTTAGGACTAATTTTATTATACCCATATGATGAACTCCCCCTGACTCATCCATACATGTCAATGGTGACATCAACAAACTTCCTACTCAAATTTTTCTATCACAAAATCAATTATTCCAAGATGAACACAATGAAGAACTAGATGAATATCATGCACTTAGATAAGCTCTCCAATTATCCTTGACCTTTTATAGGACACCTCACACATGCTCAATACTTTAGACCTGTCCTTAATCATGCCAAAACTAAAAATCAATCAAGCCTACTTCAATCATACTAGGACAAGTACACTGTACACTTTGTCATTGACACATAGACTATCAAGACACTTCATCCACTCACTTGGACACCTCCATGACATCACTAAAAACTCTCCAACATACTATTAATCACTAGATGTTTTGGTGTCATTGATGATATTTATTGATTGGTTGTAATGGAGAAATTTAGTTTTTATTTATTTCATTAAGAATTAAAATGATATTATTTCCTAAAAGATTAAAAATGGTATTTTATATCATCTTTTAAGAGATAGATAATATTGTCTCTCGAGAGACACAAATGATATTATATCTCAAGAGACAAAATAATTAGTATTCTATATTATCTTTAGTGAGAAAATAATTAGACACATCTTCTTTGAGATAATATTAGAGATAATACAAAACTTTTTAAAATCAATTTGAGATGATTTATTACAATATTGTCTCAAAACACCCCTGTTTATTATAACATTCCATGAAATTTAATTTAGATGTGTCTTAACATGAGATACTATAGCTTAATCAATCTTTATCAAATGATGAAATTTAAAATGTATAGCATGTAACTAATGAATTTGCATTGAGTTAGGAAACACATGGAGAAACACAATATAATGAAACATCCATGCATAATTAATTTTTTGAGCATGATGATAATCAACATCATGTAATAACCCCAATTCATCTCTCTCCCAATGAAGAGGAATTCATTTTGTTTATAGAGTATAATGTTAACCAACACTCTTATATCCCTTCTATGGATGACGTGCTAACACCATTTAATTTAATAAAAATGTAGCTCATAGACCCACATCTCTAAGGATAATGCAATGAACACCAAGGTATTTTATTAAAATATATGAGAAAATAATAGAACCCATGGAAAATAAAATTTCAAAAATAATAGTTCAACATCATGCTCAATGTGTATGAGGTTATGCCTTTGAGAAGAAAATCCATACAAAATGAAGTCAACTATTTGTTCAAATAATAAAAATATAAAAAATGTGCCACATGATACATAATTTAGGGTTAAGAGCAAACAATAAAAAGGGAAGGAATAATTCAATATTAAATAATCTATTTAATGTATATAATATAATAGGTAATAAAACTAAATAAATATATAGTAATGTGGCAAGATGAGTAATAATAAAATCTATAGTTAGTAAGTCAACATCTAGATCTTAATTTATTATTCAAATAAGTACATCCTTGAACTTGATTATAAAAACTCTAATAAATGCTAGAAAAAGAAGAACAAGATTTGATGACCCTTTACTCATAGATTGATGGGCATTTAGTGGTAGAATCCCATAAAAGGACAAGGTATTAGTTGAAGGAACAAGATATTTGATTGATTTTTTCGTCATGACAACACAAGATTCACATATAATGTAAAATATGTTGCTAAAAGAAGAAAAGGTTCAAAAAATATCAAGCCACATACAAAATGTTTCTTGGACATGATACAAACATAATATTATAAAAAGTATTTAAGTGAAAATTAATATTAGTCAAAGTTCATTTAAGGTGTGCAATCCTTTCTACATTAAAATCAACCAAACATGCACCACATTTTATAGGATTCATGTTGAATTTACTATGATTTTTTTTTTTTTCATATACATTTTACTTTACATGCTGATGAGATTATGCAGGAATGTTTGGTCGCTTCTCCACCTAAAACATCAAGAGAGTTAATCCCAAGTATTTTCTATCAAAGACATAAGGGACAATTTTGTTCTTACAAAGAATTTTTAGATGAAATATTTAACACTTTTGATGGTTTGTCACATTTGCCCAGCTATATAAAGATAAATTTTACATGGACTTGGAAAAAAAATAGTTGATTTTAAGAAGTACGAATCTGTAAATTATGCAATAAACTATGGAAAGGGTCATCAATATGTGAGTTGGTTATGGCCAAAGTATTTGTATCTGATTTCATGTTTGAATTCAAGAAAAATATTATTTACCAATATGTAAGACACACACACAAGGAAAAATGGTTAGATAATCAGTTCAAGTTATGAAAGGAATACATCCTAGTTGGGACCATTGTTTCGATTGTGGACTTTGATTAAAATTACATACTATAACTATAGAATGAGGTTCAATTTTAGTACTATAATTTAATTCAGGTTGGAATTTTCATGCATATTACATTTAGACACGCCAATGATAACATAGAGGACAACAAAAATATTTTGAGTGAACACAACTATTATATGAGAAATGACATATCACATTCTCTACAGTTTGTCAAAGGTTATTTTGAGATATTTAATGTAAATATTAATTCAAGAGAAATAATATTTAATACACACTACATGTGGTTAGAAAATTGCATAGGATAATTTAAGAATTCTTGAATTTTTTTTGTTAAGCAAGATGCATGAAAATAATGGGGTTCAACATTTTTGGATTTTATTTGAGGTTGGGCATAGAAAATGGGAACATGATGGTGCTAGTGCATGTGTAAAATTATCCCTTAAAAAAGAGCATGGTAAATATTAGGATTGTACTGATTTGATCAATGCTATAATTATTGTGACTTGGTGTAGTGAAAAAAATTATTGTGGATCAAATAAATATTTTCATGTGTGAATATTATTTTAGTTAATCAAGGAATTAAATAAATAAATGTATGAATATTTCAATACATTACCCAAATTGAGTGTTTTCAACTCCATTTGAAGTGCAAAATCGAGTTCATGGATTATTTATACTATGGATATGGCACATTTTTATTTTGACTATATGGAGTTCCACTAGAATGAATGTGAGTCAAAATAATGGGTTGAAAAATGGTATTGTAGACCCCTAACACCTATGGAGACTAGAGATTCATTACAACCACTAAGGGAACATAAAATGCATCATTAGTTGACTTTAAACACATATCAAATCTTGTATAACTAGGTAAATTTTATTTATAATTTAAATGTAGCATTAAACATTAATGATATATTATTATTTTCTTACATGTCCTAAAAATTTGACTATAACTTAAATGTGAGGAAAGTTTTTGTAGTAATTTCACTTGAAGATAATGATTAGGGGATAGACTACTACTTATCTCATTGTGGAGAGGAAAAAAAATTAACCACAACTATCATGAATGGAGAAGACCTAATTTATCCCACTATACCTATGGTGTTTATAAGAATTTGGCTTCATAGATAATTTCATCAAAAATAAAAGCAATGGTTATTTGAGGACTTTGAAATGGAAAGGGTGATGCTTTATTATTCAAATTTGGTTATCACTACAAATATTCAAATGATCAAATTTCATGAAAAACCTCACAAAAAAATATTGTGGAAAGTCTATGAATCTAAGCATGAAGCAATTCTTGAAACACTTAAAAACATTGTCGATCTTGAAGGTACATTGGATTCACTTGGTAAGGTTAGTATTCAATGTATCTAATATTTTAAATTAATAAAGTTAACTTATTTGATTTATTGTATTTTAATTTTTAATTATTTTGTCATTATGTGTTTATCTATGCTTGAAATTTTTACTAATAGAATTATTGTATGTTAGTAATACCAAAGGAAATTTCACCTTCTCGTGGTTCATACTATGAATAGAGACGATTATCTACTTGAAAAAAATAAAACCCTATAAAATAATAAATTTTGAGTATAAAATTTTATTCTTCACCTTACGTGGCATAAAATCCTCTAGTGGGTGTTTAGATGACTATCTCATGAAACTGTAGGACCTGATAGTTTATCTCTACCCATCACGATTCTCATAAAATGCCCACCTGAAGTTCAATCCATTTTTACAATCAAGGAAAAGAAGATTCTCTAGAGAGATGTGTCTGACCACATAAAAATATCAATCTTGGGAGGCAACTGAGAGTGTATGGAGACCATTTAACTACTTCTACACCCATTTAAATGTGTTTTCAAATACTATTCATTGATTGGGCTAGTGAGTCAAAAGATATGCTATCCACTAACCAAATCTTGGCCCCTTAATAGGTATTTGACTATGAGAGAAAATGCACCACCTTGTATACCAAGCCCCAAGTGGTAGATAATCCTATACGATGTGATTATAGGACTCACCCATGCAAATTTAGGAATTGATAGTTTCTCTCTACCCCTCTTGGTTCCCCTGTAATGCATTCCCAAAGTTTATTTCTACACATAGGTATGAGAAGCTTCTCTTGAGGGATACATTTAACTACCTATAACTATTAACCCTGGGAGGTGATGGAGAGTGTATAAAGGCTATTCATGTGTTTATAATCTCCTCTGGACATGGTTGGAAAGATGGCTCATCAATTGGGCTAGCAATTCAAAACATATGTTACCCATTGACCAAATTTTGGAGCCTTAAGAAAGATTTGGGTGCAATAGAAAAAGTGTTTCAATGTCTCCCTCATCTCAAGTGGTAGATAATCCTCTAGGGGTGATTTGAGTACTTGATCATGCAGATTTAGGCACATAATTTTTATCTCTACCCCTCATGATTCTCTTATAATACTCACTTGAAGTTCACTCCATTTCCATACTCAAGGATGAAACATGTCTCTTGAGGGATATGTCCAAACATTTGTAATTAATTACCATATCAGATTATGGAGATCACAAGGATTACATTTAAGAGTTCATATCTCAATTTAGATGTTTTTTTATAGATAGTTCATTGATTAGACTAACGAGTCAAAAGATACTACCCATTGACCAACTTTTGGTCCTTTAAGAGATATTTGGCTGCAAAAGAAAATACATTACCATGTCTCTCACATCCCAATTTTTAGATAATCCTATGGGGGTAGTTATAAGACTCTCTCATGAAACTGTGGTTTATTTCTACCCCTTACAATTCTTCATAACATCTTTCTAAATTTCTCTTTATTTATACACTTAGGGATGAGAAGCTTATCTTAAGGGATGCATTCACTCACCTAAAACTATCAACCTTAAGAGGTGATATCAAATGGAAGGAGGCCATTCAATAATTTATACACCCATATAGATATGTTTATAAATATAGTTCATCATTTGGAGAAGTTAGTCAAAAGATACACTACCCACTGATTAACTTTTGGTCCCTTACAAGTGATTTGGTTTCAATAAAAAGTGCATCATCATGTATCCCTCATCCAGTAGTAGAGAATCCTCTAGGGGGTGATAATATTACTCTCATATACAACTGTAGGCAATAACTATTTGTCTCTAACCCTCATGTTTATCCTACAATACTTGGCCAAAGTTCTCTTTGTCAACTATAATTGTCAACATAGGGAGGAAACAATGAGTGGAGGGATGCCATTTGATAGTTTATACATATATTTGAAGGTGTCCACAAATATGGTAATTGATTAGGATAGTGATTATAAATATACACTACCCATTGACAAATGTTTAGTCATTTAAGAGAGAATTTACTATAATAGAAAATGCATCATCATGTCTCCCACATATTGAGTGATAGAGAATCATATGGTAGGTGCTCATAGAATTTACTTGTTTAATTTTAGGTGTTGATGGTTCATATCTAGCCTTATGATTTTTATGTAATGCTTTCCCAAAGTCATCTATGTTTCTACACTTTGGGATGATAAGATTTTCTTGAGAGATGTGCCTGACTACTTATAATTATCAACATTGGGAGGAAGAAGAGATCAAAGGGAAGAAAATATAGCTTTTATACACCCATATAAACATGTGCATGTAGTGAATTCATCAATTAGTATAGTGTGTTAAAAGATACACAACCTACTAACTAAATTTTGGTCCCTCAAGAGAGATTTAGATGTGAGAGAAAACATGTCATTGTGTCTCCCTTGTCTTGAGTATAAGATAATAATTTTTTAGGTTATGAAAGCAATTTCTCATGTAACTTTAGGTACTGGTAATTTTTCTCTATCCCTCATAGTTCTCTTACAAGCCCTACCTAAATTTTACATGTTTCTACACTCAACGATAGGAGGCTTCTTTTGAAGGATGTGTCCATCCACTTGTAATTGTCAAACCCAAGAGGTGACAAAGAGTGGAGGGACACTATTATAGAATTCATACATCCATCCAAACACATATATGTAGTCAATTTGTTAATTGGGCTAGCGAGTCAAACTATATTCTACCCACTAGTCAAATTTTGGTCCCTTAAGAGAGATTTGACTACAAGATAAAATACATCACTATGTCTACCTCATCTTTAGTGGTAGAGAAAAATATTGGGGTGCTCATAGTAATCACCTATGTAACTTTAAGCATTGAAGGTTTTTATCTATTTCTCATGGATCTCTTGAAATGCTAACCAGAAGTTCACTTCATTTCTACACATAGGGACAAGAAGCTTATCTTGAGGGATGCATTTTTTTGCATAATAATGTCATAATTAGGGCTTGAAGAAGATTGGAGAGGGGTCATTCTATAATTTATACACCCATCTAGACCTACCTATAAATGTGGTTCATTAATTCAGATTGTGAGTTAAAAGATATGTTACCCACTGGCCAAATTTTTGTCCCTTAAGAGAGATTTATTATGAGATAAAATTCATCACTATGTTTCCCTCATCCTAATTAGTAGAGAATAATATATGGTGTGCTCACATTAATTTATTTTGCAATTGTAGGTGTTGATGGTTTATCTCTACCCCTCATAGTTCCCCTACAATGCTCGCCTGAGGTTTGTTTTGTTTCTACACTCAAGGATGATAAGCTTCTCTTGAGGGATGCATATATCCAGCTAAAACTATCAACCTTGAGACCTAATGGAGAGAATATGGAGCTCATTCAAATATTTATACATCCATCTAGATGAATCCATGCATTTAGTTCATTGATTGGGGTAGTGAGTCAAAACATATGCTACCCACTAACCAAATTTTGTACATTTAAGAGAGATTTGGATGCAAGATATAAAAATATGCCATGTATCTCACATCTCAAGTGGTAGATAATCCTCTATGGGGTGCTCATATTATTTTTCATTTCAAATGTATGTGTTGACATTTTATCTCTACCCTTCATAGTTCTCTTGTAATGCTCATTTGAAGTTCACTCTATTTATAAACTTAGGGATCACAATATTCTATTGAGGAATGTGTCTAACTAATTGAAACTATAAATGATATGAGATGAAATATAATGGGAAGAGTCCATTATATTTTTAAACTCCCACATATTTTTTTTTTTAATAATCAGTTCATCAATTGGGCTAGTGAGTCAAAAGATACACCACCCACTGACCAAATTTTTGTCCCTTAAGAGAGATTTAGTTTCAAGATAAAATAAATCAATTTTTTCCCTCATATATATTGGTACAAAATATTGAAAATGTTCTCATAGGACTCTAACATGAAACTATATGCATTGACAGTTCACCTTTACCCCTCACAGTTCTTCTATAATGCATGCCTAAAATTCACTCTATTTATACACTTTGGAATAAGAAGCTTATCTTGAAAGATGTTATTTTCCACCCAATATATATAGAGAGTGGAAGGAGGACATTAAAAATTTTATATTCCTATTCAAACATGTTTTCATAGATTATTTGTTGATTGGTCTAGCGAGTCAAAAAATACACAACGTATTGACCAAAGTTTGGTCCCCAAAGAGAGATTTTACTGTGAGATAAAATGCACTAATATGTCTCCCTTATCCCAAATGGAATATAATAATTTAGGGGGTTATTATTTAATTTACCATACAAATGTATGAAACATAGGTTCATGTTTAGCCCTCACAGATCTCTTATAATTGCCACTTGAAGTTTTTTCTATTTGTATACTAAGGGATGGAAATATTATCTTGAGGGATGTATTAAAATGCCTAAAATTTTAAACCATGGGCATAAAATAGAGTAAAAATAGGCCATTATAATTTTTATATGCCCATCTAGATGTTTTTGTGAAGATAGATTGTTGATTGGGATAGTAAGTCAAAAGATATACTACCCACTAATTAAATTTTGATCCCTTAAGAGAGATTTATCTATGAGATAAAATGAACCACCATGTCTCCCACATATTGAGTGGTAGATACTCCTCAGGGGTGCTTAGAGGAATCTCCTATGTAGTTATAGGCACTAATGGTTCATCTCTACCCATTGTGGTTTTCCTGTAACAAGCACCCAAAGTTCACTCTATTTCTACACTCAAGGATGATAATCTTATCTTAAGGGATTCATCCAAATGCATGGAACTATCAAACCCAAGAATAAATGGTTAATATAAGAGGACATTTCAATTTTTATACACCTATCTAAATTTGTCCATAAATATAATTCAATGATTGGGATAGTGAGTCAAAAGATATGTTACCCACTGACTAATTTTGGATCCCTTAAGAGATATTTGGTTGTGACATATAATGCATTATCATTTTTATCTCATACCAAGTGGTATATAATTATATATTTGGTTCTTAGATAACTCAACCATGTAACTTTATTCAGTGATTATTTGTTTCTACCCCTCATGGTTCTCCTCGAATGATCATTCAAAATTCACTTTGTTTCTACACTCAAAGACGAGAAGCTTCTCTTGAGGGATGCATCTGAATGCCTAAAAATGTCAACCCCATGAGGTTTCATATATTTGAGGCATGCCATTATATATTTTATTCACCCATATAAATGTGTTTGCAAATATGGTTCATTGATTGGGCTAGTGAGTTAAAAGACATGTTACTCATTGACCCACTTTTGGTCCCTTAAGAGAGATTTAACTGCAAGATAAAATGCACTATCATGTATCTCACATCTATTTTTTTATATATTCCATAATAAAATATTAATTTTACTCTACGATGAAATTTTAGGTGCTAAGTGTTCATCTCCACCCCCCACGGTTCTCCTATAATGCCTGCACGAAGTTCATTAAGTTTCTACACTCAGCGATGAGAAGATTCTCTTGAGGGATGCATTCATACACATATAAGTTTCAAACCAAAAAGGTGATGTAAAATATATGTATTTCATTAAAAAAATTATATTCCCATCTATACATGTCCACATTGTCAATTCATCGATTAGGCTAGTGAGTTAAAAGATATGGTACCCACTGACCAATGTTTGGTCCCTTAAGAGAGATTTGGATTGAGATAAAATGTGTTACCATGTTTATTATAGCTCATGTGCTATATACTGCTATAGGGGTTATTTTAAGAGTTTATATTATAACTTTAGGAGTTGACAATTGGTCTCTACCCCTCATGTTTCTCCTATAATGCCCACCCAAAGTTTGTTATGTTTCTACATTAAGGGATGAGAAGCTTCTCTTGAGGGATGAATTTGGATACCTAAAACTATTTAACCTAGTAGGTGAAAGAGAGTATATGGAGTCCATTAATTATTTAAACACCCATACTAACCCATTCACATAGTTGGTTCATTGATGGGGCTAGCGATTCAAAATATACACTAGTCATTGGCTAACGTTTGGCCTCACAAGAGAGATTTGCCTATGAGAGTAAACATGCAGATGTATCTCCCTCATATTGAGTGGTATAGAATAATATATATAGTGATAATACGAATCACCTATAAAACTATAATAATTGATTTTTCGTCTCTACCCCTCACATTTATCTTACAACACCTACCTGAAGGTTGCTTCATTTCTACACTCAAGATGAGAAGCTTTTCTTGACAGATGCATTTAGTCATCTAAAGTTTTCAATCTTGGGGACTTATATATAGTATAATGTGGATATTATATAATTTATATGCCCATACGAAAATTTCTAAATATATGGTTCATCAATTAGGAAAGCAATTCAAAAGATATGCTACCCATTGAACAAGTTTTAGTCCCTAAAGAGAGAATTTGCTATGAGAATAAATGCATATCTGTGTCTCCCTC